>CM077155.1:138164717-138300784 GCA_039583875.1 Platanthera guangdongensis
AAGAGGCGGAGCCGAGGAGGATGGAGCAAGTGGTTGTAGAACCAATAGTGCCAAGGAGGGCGACTGAGAGGCAGTTGAAGCATGTAATGAGCTTTAACCCTCCGTTATTCTCGGGGTTGGGAACCCCATCTCAGGCTGAAGACTGGCTCTCTAGGGTGAAGAGAGTCATGACAGCGACGGAGACGGAGGAGTGGCAGATGACCACCATTGCTACGTTCCTGCTGGACGGTGAAGCGAGGATGTGGTGGGAAGGTTTGGAGCTGCATCATCTGCGAGGTAGACAACTGATAGACGTTCCGATGGAAGAGTTCTCGGAATTGTTCTTAGCAAGATACCTCCCTTCTACTCAGAGGATTTCAATGGAGAATGAGTTCCTGAGGTTGGTACAGGGTGAGAGGAACGTGGATGAATATCTCCACGAGTTTACGCGGTTGAGTCGTTATGCTAGCTCCACCATCATGGATGAGGAGCGCAAGACTAATCGTTTTTATGAAGGCTTAAGGGATGAGCTGAGGTTGTTACTGTCGGGGCCAATGACGCAGGGTTTCTTAACCTTGGTCAATACTGCCCGGTCCTTGGAAAAGGACATGAAGAATGTACAAGCGAAGAAAGGCTTGGGTGAAAAGAAATCTGAGTTCAGAGTGCCGACTAACTTCAAAGTCCGGCTATCGAAGGGCTCTCAAGAAGCATAGGACTTCGGGTCCAGCTCCTTCTGGTGCTTCTGGGGCGACTACGAGTCGGACCCCGGGAGCGTGCTTTACTTGTGGCAAGACGGGGCATTTCGCCCGTGATTGTTGGAGCGGACGTCCTAAGTCCGAAAGGAGGCCGGGAGCCACTTATGAAGAGAAGGGAAAGGCGGTGGAGTCGACCGCATCCCACTATGCTCCGGCCCAACCCAGGGTCTACAATCTTGGCCAACAGGAGGCCATTAAACAAGCTGATGTGGTGACAGGTACGGTTTAATTTATAGCAAGTCAATTCCTTTATATGCTTGTTATGTATATGTTACCTTACCACTGCTTGTTAGGATTTGTGTTGATTTGTGAAAACCCGGCACGAGCACTCTTTGATACGGGAGCTTCACACTCCTTCTTGTCCGAAGGATTTATATCACGCATCGGAGTCCCTTCTTCGATGGCGAAGGATAAGTTGGATGTGTTGTTGCCCAATGGGTGTTCGATGCGAGCGGTTAGGATCTGCGACGTTAAAGTTCGTATTGGGGAGCAGGAGTTCGACCTGCAGGCGTCTTTACTTCCGTTGGCGGAGTTCGACGTCATATTTGGAATGGACTGGCTCTCGGAGCAGCAGGCCCATATAGATTGCGGTAGCAAGGAAGTAAAGCTGGGAGCAAGTCGTGAGACGACGTTTACGGGCTTAAAGGGGTCGAGCAAGACGTTGATGTCTGCTCTTCAGGTGGTGAAGGCGGTTCGTGCTGGAGCAGAACTGTTCTTTACACTAGTGGAGGTTGCAAAGCCGAAGCCCGCGATGGATTGTATTTCAGTGGTATCGGAATACCCTGATGTGTTCCCCGCAGATCTTCCTGGAGCCCCGCCTCAGCGGGAGATAGATTTTACGATCGAGCTAGTGCCAGGTGCAAAGCCTGTGTCACGATCTCCGTATCGGCTAGCGCCTAAGGAAATGGCGGAGCTGAAAGTTCAACTGCAAGAGTTGTTGGAGCAAGGTTATGTGCGCCCGAGTTCTTCGCCTTGGAGCGCACCGGTCCTCTTTGTTAAGAAGAAGGACGGAAGCTTGAGGTTGTGTATTGATTATCGGGAGCTAAACAAGCTGACTGAGAAGAACAAGTACCCGATCCCCGGATTGATGATCTCTTTGATCAGTTAGTCGGGTCGACGGTGTACTCGAAGTTAGATCTCAAGTCTGGGTACTATCAGCTGCGGATAAGGGAGAGTGATATCCCAAAGACAGCGTTTAGTACGAGATACGGGCATTATGAGTTTACGGTCATGCCGTTTGGGCTGACTAATGCGCCGTCAGTATTTATGGATTTGATGAACAGGACGTTCAGGGAGTACCTAGACCATTTTGTGATCGTCTTCATCGACGATATTTTGGTGTACTCGCAAAGTGAGGAGGATCACTTCAAGCATCTCCATTTGGTGTTGGAGACACTCAGGAGAAACCAGTTGTATGCCAAGTTCTCGAAGTGCGAGTTTTGGCTATCCTCAGTAGCGTTCCTTGGGCATATAGTGAGTGGAGAGGGTATTGCGGTGGATCCGGCGAAGATTGTTGCGATACGGGAGTGGCCTGAGCTTGCTACGGTAGCAGAAGTCCGGAGCTTTTTGGGGCTTGCCGGTTATTATAGGCGCTTCGTAGAGAACTTCTCGCGGATAGCGCTACCTCTCACTACTTTGACGAGGAAGGAGCATAAGTTCGTTTGGACGCCGGAGTGCGCGCGAGCTTTTGAGGAATTGAAGTGTCGGTTGACCACGGCGCCTGTGTTGAGTTCGCCGGTTGGGACCGAAGGCTATGAGATATATAGCGATGCTTCAGGCAGCGGTTTGGGTTGTGTGCTACTGCAGCATGGCAGCGTGATAGCTTATGGCTCGAGACAGCTAAAAGTGCACGAGAGGAATTATCCGGTCCACGACTTGGAGTTGGCGGCCGTGATTTTTGCCTTGAAGCTGTGGAGACACTATTTGTACGGTGTGAAGATTGATATCTACACCGATCACAAGAGCCTAAAGTATTTGATTGATCAGAAAGATCTGAATATGCGGCAGCGTAGGTGGATGGAGTTCCTGGGGGACTATACTTTCAAGATCCACTACGTGCCTGGCAAAGGGAATGCGGTTGCGGACGCGTTGAGTCGCCGAGCCCCAGCTCAAGCGAATTGGCTATCAGTGCATGATGAGCGGTTGGTGCAGGAGCTGGAGGCGTTGGAGATTGTTTGTGTGGATAGGCAATCTAGTGCTGAAGCAGTGCTGAATTGGACTGAAGTCCAATATGACCTGGCTGATCGGATTCGGCAGGCTTTGGATATGGATGCTCATATGAAGCAGTTCATGATAGAGGCTCTGGATGGGTCAAATTCCCAATTCGTTGTGGAGGACGGATTGCTGTGGAAGGACGGTCGTTTGTGCGTCCCAAGTGTGGGCAATTTACGGGTGGAGTTGTTGTACGAGGCGCATCATACCAAGTACTCGATTCACCCGGGGAGCACGAAGATGTACCGCGACGTCAAGAAACTATTTTGGTGGCCGGGTTTGAAAAAGGATGTGGCGCTATATGTAGCGAAGTGCCAAACCTGCGCCTTGGTAAAGGCGGAGTGCCAAAAGCCGGGAGGATTTCTTAAGTCCTTGCCTATTCCGGAGTGGAAATTCGACGACATCTCTATGGATTTTGTGCATGGTTTGCCAAGGTCGCAAAAGGGGAACGACGCCATTTGGGTGGTGGTCGATCGATTAACAAAGGTGTCGCATTTTATTCCGCATAGGAAGGATGATCCGGTGGAGAAGCTGGCGAAGCTTTATGTGGATAACATAGTGCGGCTTCATGGTGTGCCCCGCAGCATCGTGAGTGACCGAGATGGGCGGTTCACGTCCAATGATTGGAGGCTGGTGCAGCAAATGTTGGGAACAAAGCTGAAGTTTAGCACAGCCTTCCATCCGCAAACGGATGGGCAGACCGAGAGGGTCAATAGAACGATGGAAGACATGCTTCGCATGTGTGTCTTGGACTTCGGAAAGCAGTGGGAGGACCACCTTTATTTGGTGGAGTTCGCATACAACAACAGCTATCAAGCAAGTATTCAGATGGCGCCTTTCGAGGCCCTATACGGTAGAAGATGTCGCACGCCGTTGTCTTGGTTAGAAACGGGCGAGTCAAAGTTGTATAAGCGATCGGAAGTGGAGGATGCTACTTCCTTGGTAAGAACCATTCGGGAGAGGTTGCTTATCGCTCAGGACCGGCAAGCAAAGTACTATAATGCCAAGCACAGGAACGTGGAGTTCGCTGTGGGCGATTATGTATACTTGAAGATCAAGCCGTTCAAGGGTGTCTCGCGGGTGCGGCGATTGAAAAAGCTAAGCCCGAGGTACCTTGGACCGTTCGAGGTTCTGGAGCGAGTAGGAGAAGCGGCCTATCGGCTGAAGCTTTCAGTGGAGCTAAGTGGTTTACATGATGTATTCCATATTTCGGTGCTTCGGAAGGCGGTGCAAGAGCCTACGCAAGTGATCGCGGCCAATCAAGTGCCGGTGGATAGTGGGCTAACGACAAAAGTCAAGCCCGTGCGGATTGAGGACTCGGAGGTCAAGCGGCTACGCAATAAAGAGATCAGGATGGTCAAAGTCCGGTGGGACAATTGCGGTCGTGAGGAGCTCTCTTGGGAGCGAGAGCAGACGATGCTTGACGAATATCCGGAGTTGTTCCGCTCAGGTACAAATTTTAGTTTTGTACATGTTTTTCCCTTTATGTAATTTCGTGGGCGAAATTCTTTTAAGAGGGGTAGAGTTGTAACGCCCCGAAACTCAAAGGAGCAAAAGGGGAATAATTTGGGCCAGTTTGAGTTCTGGCTGCAGGCACACGGCCTGGGACACGGGCGTGTCCCAGGGCGTGTCAAGCCTGTGTCGACACTAAGGCGTGAAGTCGACACTTTGGTCTCGACATTGTGTCGAGACTGGGCACACGGCCTGCGACACGGGCGTGTCGCAGGGCGTGTCGACCCAGTGTCGACACTTAGCCGTGAAGTCGACACAGTGCTTCGACGTTGTGTCGAGACACGGCACACGGCCTGCGACACGGGCGTGTCGCAGGGCGTGTCAACCCGTGTCGACACTCGTCCCGCGAAGTCGACACTTTGGTGTCGACAGTGTGTCGAGACATGGCACACGGCCTGCGACACGGGCGTGTCGCAGGGCGTGTCGACCCGTGTCGACACTTAGCCGTGAAGTGCCGAGACCTTGTACACGGCCTGGAGCCCAGGCGTGTCAAGGTGACACGGGAAAGGACACGGGCGTGTCCGAACCCGTGTCAGCGCTCGGGTTGGAAACGGGAGAAATTGATGGGGTACACGGCCAGATACACGGCCGTGTCAGTTGGAACACGGGCGTGTCAGATCGAACACGGGCGTGTTCGATGCCCGTGTGAGGTTCCAGGTGATTCGATTTTGACGGCGAATAAGGCACACGGCCCTGGACACGGGCGTGTGCCAGGCCGTGTTCGGCCCAGATTGGGCATTTCAGTCCCGAATCGAAGCCGTTCATTTCTTTGACTGAGGATCCAATGGCTGGGGGTTGTTCCTGAAGGGATATACCCGGGTTTTGACTTAGAAAACCCTCACTTTTTCCACTTGATCTCTCTCCAAACCCTTGGAGAAAGAAAAGCTAAGGCAAGAAGAAGAGGAGCTAGATCCGCCATTGGAGGAGCTTCGGAGCTCCGAATCGCAAGCCGACTCCGGATCCGCGGAGGCAACGCTAGTGCGGTCAATTCCATCCGATTACTTTTCGATGGCGCCGAAGAGGAACGCAAGGGTAACGATCCTCACTTTTGAGCATGATAGCTCTCTTTCTTAGCATAGGAAGCCCCCTCTCGCGAGTTTGCGAAGAGTTGGAGGCGTTCCTTCGGGTAAATATGTAAAGTCCCCGTTGTTTAGCGTCCGTATGCGAGAACGGACTTAGGCATTTTGGTTGAAGCCTACCCGGACATGTTAGTCCGGATCGGTGATGTTGCATTGCATAAGGCCGGAGAAGACTCCGTGCTATTTGGTGTTTTCGGGTTTTCTACGCGGTAGATTGCAGCAGGGAGCCTTGGGGACTAACCCAAAGGTGCACCCGGAAAACTGGGCGGACACGAGGTCTTGCCAACTTGGTGGCTTGGAAGCCAACTTGAACATAACGAGGTTATGTGACTTGCGGTAGAATGAGACTCGGTGAAAGTTTGACCCGCGCATATGGCTTAAATTGTCGTTGCGATGTGAGCACGGGTTAGATGGAGCCGTACCCGCTTTATGTCGTCCGGTTAGAGCGACCTAAGGTTACATGGGACTCGCCGTTGGCATAAATGGGGTCTTCGGTGGTCCATGGCTTAATTTGACGTGACCAATACCATGAAGACAAATTGCTCATAGGAATGGCCGTCCAAGAGGCGGTGGTGAGTCCGGAATGTTCATGGCTTTATTTGACGTAACATCGACCGGTTCACCGAGAATGTGCCCTGAGTGCACGGGACGTGTGGCCGTACGAGCCAACGTCTGTGATGAAATGGCTATGATTATATGCATTGCTCGCTTGTGCTAATGAAATGCAGGGAAGGAGCATCGCCGCCCCGAGTTGGGGGCGGGATCGTTATAATTTGGTCAGCATTGTTGACCGTTGCTTTGTTTGCCACCGTGCGGTGGTTTGTTTGCTTGCAGGTGCAGCTGGACCAAGCGGTCAATAGCGGGCTAAAGCCCATTTGCGAAGCTGGCCCTCGAAGGCCCGAATGGAAATGTTTTATGTTTTGTTCATGTATGGCCGGCCTGCGAGCCGAGGTTTGGAAATCATGTAAAAGACAAGTGAAACATTTTGTAAGGCCTTAAGGCCGACTTTTGAGTATTTTGTAATAACATTCCTATTATCTTGCTAGTGGACATTCATGCTTGTGCTGGGTTCTTGTTTTGCAACTTTAATAAATTGCTTCCGCTAGAATGCTCTGTGTAGGACGTTGAGATTGGTTGGATGGTTTCCATACGTAACCACCCGGTCTGTCTATGGTATATGGCGTCGGGCCCCGGCCGGACCTACTGCTATATGCTATGCGACGGATAGGGGGTGTTACATAACGATTCTCTACTTGAGCATGTGAAGCTCTCCTTCTTCGCATAGGAAGCCCGCTCTCGCGAGCTTGCGGTGAGTTGGAGGCGTTCCTTCGGGTAGATATGTAAAGTCCCCGTTGTGTAGAGTCCGTAAACGATAACAGACATATGCATGATGTGTGAAGCCTATCCGGACATGTTGGTCTGGATCAGTGATGTTGCATTGCATAAATGCCGGAGAAGACTCCGTGCGATTGTTTATTTTTCGGGTTTTCTACGTGGTAGATTGCAACAGGGAGCCTTGGGGATTAACCCTAAAGTGCACCCGAAAAACTGGGCGGATGCGTGATCTTGCCAACTTGGTGGCCTGGGAGCCAACTTGAACATAACCGGGTTATGTGATTTTGTGATGGAAACGGGACTCGGGAGAAGTTTGACTTGCGCATATGTTTTAGATTAACGTTGCGATGTGAGCACGGGTTAGATGGAATCGTACCCGTTCTATGTCGTTCGGATTAGAGCCGTTGGCATAGATGAGGGTCTTCGGCGTTCTATGGTTTAAATTACCGTGACCCATGCCGGGAAGAAAAATTGCTCATTGTTGGGCCGTCCTGGGGACGGTGGTGAGTCGGCGGGCTTTGACCGTGTTCACCGAGAATGTGCCCTGAGTGCACGGGGTGTGTGGCCGTGAGAGCCAACGCCTGTGATGTAATGTATATTTATATACTGCTTGGTTTTGCTAAAAAGTGCAGGGAAGGAGCATCGCCGCCCCGAATTAGGGGCAGATTCGTTATAATTTGGTCAGCATTGATGACCGTTGCTTTTGTTTCCCACCGTGCGGTGGTTTGTTGCTTGCAGGTGCTACTCGACCAAGCAGTCAATAGCGGGCTAAAGCCCAAATTGCGAAGCCGGCCCTTGAAGGCCTAATTGAAGTGTTTCCTTGCTTTTGTTCATGTATGACCGGCCCGCGTGCCGTGGTATGGAAAACATGTATTAAGAGTAAACCATTTGTTAGGCCTTAAGGCCAGTACTTGTGTATGTGCTACATTCCTATTTGGTGTTTTAGTGGACATTCATGCTTGATGCTGGGTTCTTTTAATTGCAACTTATAAAATTGCTTCCGCTAGAATGCTCTGTGTAGGACATTATGATTGGTTGGATGGTTTCCATTGAGTAACCACCCGGTCTGTCTATGGTATATGACGTCGGGCCCCGGCCGGACCTACTGCTATATGCTATGTGACAGATAGGGGGTGTTACATGAGATGTTAGCTACCTGCTCGAAAAGTGTGAACTACAAGTCTGTGTCGACATAGCAGTTGCATGTGCGTGATCATGGGTGAGTCATTGCATTGCATTCATGGCATTGCATTTCATTGCATTCACATGATCCTCATCATATAAGTTTGTTTGGGCACTCTTATACAATGAGTTACTTTACTGCTGATGCAATCCTTAACTTATATGTCTATATGAGCATTCATATAAGTTGAGTTACTTTCTGTTGTAGTTTTATATTTTTCTTATACTGCTGATATACTTGATATTGCTCACTCTTTACCACATGTTTATACTACTGTCTTATTTATATATATTGTACCCTTGTTCGTTTCTCCGCCCGGTGCCGAGGAGTTGTCGGGGGAGCGGATGTAATAGCCACTTAGTTTTTATTACTAACGGTTGCTACGTCTTCCTTTTTAGGAGGAAACCCCGCAGACAGATCAGCAGCAGGTTATGCAGTAGGATAGTCAGGCCAGGATGACAGGTCCTGAAGGGACGGTGTTGTCGCTATCGTCTGTGACTTATGTGAGCTTTGAGAGACACATGATGTAGCCCCTTTGGGCAAGTTTTACTCGTACTCTGATATTATAGAAGCTTGTTGATGCTTCTTTTATTTGATGTACTTTTATAATATTTACTTATGTGCGGATTTGACTTCTGTTATATTATCTTGGTTATGTTAGCAATGTTTGATATTGATTATAGTCGGCAGAATAGGCATCTTGTAGTATAGGTTAGCCTGAGTGTTAATGCTACCACAAGGCGGTTTTTCTAGGCATAAGACTCCTCTCATGCCGTGTTTTGTGTTCCGGGAGGGGGGGTCTTACAAATGGTATCAGCTTGCTACGATCCTGAACTAAAGAAGTCATTAAATAATGGTTCCACCCCCATTCGATTAGTCAGTTTGGGGACAAACTGACTTAGCGGATGCAGTTGTGTGCCCATATGTAATTCACACTAAGTATGTCCAACTTTGACCTTAAGATTATCCAACCTGACCTTAAGTTTGTACCTTACGTATAGATCCCAGTGCACATTGAGCCAGTGGGGGGCACACCCGCCCCGTCCGTACCCACAAAATTTCAGCAATCGGAGCTAGAACAGATGCTCACAGCTATCTTGGATGCCTTTAGGTCCCAACAAGCCCCTGTACAACAATAAGCACCAGGCTCTAATTGGCTGAGCACCTTCCGAGCTCTCTCCTATCATGTCTACCTTGGGACGGAGTCGGCAGTGCGTATGGAGGAATGGATCGACACCGTGCTGGAACTGTTGGCGGGAATTAAATGTCCGAACAATATGGTTGTGATCCTGGTGGTGACACTTCTGGAGCTGCATGCAAAAAGATGGTGGAAGAATCTCATGGGCTCCACCTTCCAAGGAAGAGTCTACACAAATATTAGTTGGAGCGAGTTTTTTGAAGCTTTATTAGAGCACTTTATCCCTTCGACTGCTCGAGATGAACTTGAGGAAAGGTTCCTGCAGCTTAGGCAGGGTTCCAATTCAGTGACGGTGTATCAGCGGGAGTTTCAGCATCTGGCTAGATTTGTTGACTCCTATGAGTTGGACGACAAAGGATATGCTAAAAGGTTCTACAAAGGCTCGCGAGACCGCCTGAGGTAAGCCCTTTTATTTATTGCAGACTCCAGCTTAGTGGAGATAATTGACATGGCGAAGAGGCTAGAGGCAGATCACTTGGGAAGTGGTAAGAGACCCACTGAGGGTGTGATGGAGGCTGGCCCCAGTAACAAAAGGAGGCATGACAACAGAGGTGGAAGAGGATACCAGAGAGGTGGCGGGCGTTTCCACCAAAATTTTAGAATGGAACGCGCAGTCCCATAGTCTCCAGCATTGCCTCAACCTCCACAACTTCAACAGTTCCAAGAACCCGAAGGGCGGTATGAGCAATTGTGCTTCCAATGCAACCAACCGGGCCACATCTGACATTACTGCCCGCAGCTAGTTGAGAATGCTCCTCCTGCTCTCCCTCCGGTAGCTCCACGAGGATGAGGACATATGCGTGGTCGAGGACGAACACCACGAGGATGAAACCATGGACCTGCTCGGAATCCGGTGTTCGTGTTGGACATGGTGCAGGAGCGAAACCCTCAGGAGATGATTGTATGTATGTTACTGTTAATTAACATATTTTCAGTAATCACCTTAAGTTGCTTAAGTTATAATAGAGGTCTAGCTTTGAGTATTTGCTATTGGTACTTAGGCACCGTAATGGTTGGTGGGAAACCGGCCAATACGTTATTCGATACTGGTGCATCTCACTCGTTTGTGTCAGCGGACTTTGTTAAGGACCTAGAAGGAGTGCAATACTTCACTGGTAATACTCGGAGAGTATGCGTTATAGATGGCTCAGAGATGACCGCAAACGCCAAATGTGACTTGGAGATACTCCTTGGAGGAAAGACCTTCGATACCCCAGCCACAGTTTTGAGGATGTCGGGATTCGACCTCATTCTGAGGATGGCATGGTTGAATTGGCATTACGCAAGAATCGACTGCGCGGAGAGGAGGATTTACTTGAGACATGGAGACACTGAAGTCATTTTCCAAGGTATAAGATTCGCACCACACTTGTTATTATCTTCAATTCAGGCCTTGAAAGCCCACATGAGAGGGGACGAAGTTTACATGATATGTTTTGAATTGAAAGAGACGATAATAGAAATGAAGGATGTGCGAGTGATGCAGGATTTTCCTGAGGTATTTCCTGAGAATTGCCAGGACTGCCCCCGCATAGAGAGGTGGATTTTCAAATTAAGCTAGTACCAGGTTCCAAGCTCGTCTCCAGGACCCCTTATCGTATGGCCCCGAAGGAACTCACAGAGTTTAGAGTTCAGTTGCAAGAACTGGTGGAATCAGGATTTGTTTGTCCCAGCTCATCACCTTGGGGAGCTCCTGTTTTATTCGTTAAGAAGAAGGATGCAACCTTACGATTATGCATAGACTATCGGGAGCTCAACCGACTGACGGTGCGGAACACCTATCCGCTACCCCAGATTGACGAGTTGTTCGATCAATTGGTAGGAGCGCATTGGTTTTCCAAGTTGGATTTGATCTCGTGGTATTATCATTTGAGGATACAGGAGGAGGACATTCAGAAAATAGCTTTTAGCTCAAGGTATGGCTTGTATGAGTTCACCGTGATGTTGTTTGGGCTCACAAATGCACCTTTAGCCTTCATGAGCCTGATGAATAAGGTGTTTAATCCTTATCTAGACATCTTTTCCATCGTCTTCATCGATGATATTTTGGTCTACTCGAAGACAGAGGAGGAGCATATTGAACATCTGACCTTGGTGCTGAAGAAGCTAAAAGAGCATGCCTTGTTTGCCAAGTTCAGCAAGTGCGAATTCTGGCTCCAAGAAGTTGCATTCTTGGGCCATATGATCAGTGGGGCTGGAATAGTTGTGGATCCAGCCAAAGTGCATGCCATGAAGGAATTGTCGCCCTTGAAGTCAGCGGTCGATGTACGGAATTTCCTTGGACTTGTCGGGTATTATCGCATGTTTGTAAAAGGATTCTCAAAGACTGCCCTTCATCTTACTACTCTGACAAAGAAAGGTGTGCCATATGAGTGGACACCCCAGTGCGAAGCGGCATTCCAAGAGCTGAAAAATAGACTTACCTCCACCCCCATCCTAGCACTTCCATGTGGGAAGGAAGGATTTCAAGTTTATACGGATGCATCATATCAAGGGATGGTAGCGGTATTGATGCAGCAAGGGCATGTGATTGCTTATGCATCAAGGCAACTGAAGAAGCATGAAGTCAACTATCTCGTACATGATTTAGAATTGGGAGCAGTGGTGTTCGCCTTGAAGGTTTGGAGGCACTATCTATATGGCGTCCACTGCAAGATCTTTTCGGATCACAAGAACTTAAAGTGTGTCCATACACAAAAGGAGATGAATTTGAGACAGCGGCAGTGGTTGGAGTTTTTATGCGATTATGAATTTACCTTGAATTACCACCCCGAGAAAGCAAACTCCGTGGCTGATGCGTTGAGCAGAAAAGTACCAGAGTCGAGCCCGGAGTCTCGATTGATGAGTATAGAATTAGCTCGAATGCTCGAGGAAATGGAGATCACTTTAGTGTATAATGGTCATTCAGAAAAATATATGGAGTAGTTTGCAACTATTAGTATAGTCTGTGATATTCAAGACCGAATTCGGGCAGAGCAAGGAAAGGATGTTGCTCTGGCCCTGGTGCTTAAGTCAATTAAAGATGGCATTGCTGATGAGTATTCCTTAAAAGACGGCCTCGTTCATCTCTGTGGTCCGCTTTACATTCCCAAAGGAGGCAAAATTCGGGACAATATCTTGAGAGAGGCACATTGCTCTCAGTATTCAGTGCACCCTGGGATTGCCAAGATGTACGCCGGCTTCCGGAAGACCATGTGTTGGCCGGGAATGAAGAGAGACGTCAGGTATTTTGTTACGCATTGCGAGGCCTGTCAAAGGGTGAAGGCGGAATGCAAGAGCCCCGGTAGATTATTACAGTCATTGCTTATCCCCGAGTGGAAGTTTGAGGATATCTCCATGGACTTCATTCACGGTTTGCCTCGCCCACGCTCCGGGAATGATTTGGTCTGGGTAATCGCGGATCGCCTGACAAAGGTAGCCAGGTTTATTCCCATAAAGAAAGAGGCTCATGTGGAAGTCTTGGTATGCCTATTTGTGGAGCAGTTTGTACGGTACCATGGCGTGCCAAAGACAGTTGTTTTTGACTGGGATGGTCGTTTTACCTCTAAAGTATGGAAGGTCGTACAGGCATATTTGGGTTCACGCCCTACCTTCAGCACAGCCTTTCATCTTCAGACGGACGGGCAATCTGAGAGGACCATAGAACTTTGGAAGATCTATTGAGGTTGTGTGTGCTGGATAGAGGAGAGTCGTCGGAAAGGCTCTTACCCCTGGTAGAATTCTCATACAACAACAGTCACCAGGCCAGTATTGGGATGGCACCCCATGAAGCCCTTTACGGAAGAAGGTGTAGAAAACTGTTGTCATGGGTGCAGGATGAAGACCCGAAGGTTTTGGGAGTTGAATATATTGATGACACCGATGCGATGGTTAGATTGATACAGGACCGCATGCTTGAGGCTCAAGGTCGGCAGGCTAAATATTATAATGCAAAGCACCGGATGGTAGAATTTCAAGAGGGTGACAAAGTGTTTCTGAAGATCCGGCTGATGCATGGAGTGTCACGGGTGCGTGGTATGAAGAAGCTCAGTCCAAGATACGTGGTACCTTATGATGTATTGGAAAGGATTGGCACTTTAGCCTATCGGTTTGAGCTACCACCAGAGCTAGAGAATTTACATGACGTGTTCCATGTGTCGTCACTTCGGAAAGCACTATTGCGGCCCGATCAACTTTTCCTCACCACAGATGGAGTTGTGGCAACCAATAGATCTATTCGACGTGAGCCAGTGCAGATAGTGGACACCGAGACAAGGAGTCTGCGTCACAAGAGTGTTCCTTTGGTAAAGTTGTTGTGGTCAAATCATGGGAAATAAGAATTCACTTGGGAGCCAGTGGACTTGATGCGGAAGCACTACCCGGAGTTGTTTCCTCAAGGTAAATTTTAAAAGCATATTTCATTTCATTTCATTCTTTTCTCTCCCCACAACCTTAGCCTTATTTCAGGGATGAAATCTTTTCTTTTGTTTATAGGATTTGTAACGTCCCAATTGGTACCAGACCCCCCCCCCCTGTACGTGTTCTGAGTCAAGAAGATTGACTCAGGTTCGGGGGCGTCGAGTGCACTGAGTGGACTCAACGCAGTCGACGACATTTAACTTAGAAAATTTCTGGTGGGCTAAGGCGTTGAGAGCATTGAGTGGACTCAACGCTCTCGACACCAATTGACATAAATATTTTGGCAGGATAGGCATCGAGAGCGTTGACTGGACTCAATGCACTCGAGTCCATTTGACTTATGTTGCAGGATGGAGACCGGGCGGTCTGTTGCTGTTCGGAGACCGGGCGGTCTGGCGGTTTCTCCTAGTCGGTCTGTGTGCTGTGCTGTTGCAGTTTGGTGTCCCAGCGGTTAGGCGACTTGTCTCAGATGACTTGGAGACTGGGCGGGCTAGCGGTATCCTGTGACGACTTGCTCTCTGGGGTGCTTGTTCTCTTATCCTAGTTGTGGTCGGGCGGTTAGCCGGTTTGTCTAACCGCACGGCTTGTCCGGTTTGTCATTTTGTAAAGCCGCATATACTTGTAAATTTTTAGTCCCACATTGTTTATTTGTAATCTCTCTCATCTCCTCCATTCTGTAAAATGGAGGCTATACCATTGTAATTGATACCTTTTTGGGATAATAAAGTTTCTGTTAAACCACTTCCGATTTGTTTTCTGTTCGTTTCTAACATGGTATCAGAGGAAACAGTCTTTTCCTCCTGATTGTGTGCGCTCTCTGATTCTCGCGGCTTGATTCTTCTTTCCGCGACCTGTCTTCGCGGATTGATTCCTCCTATGACCGTTGCCCTGTTCGCGCGGCTTGTTTCTGCTTTTTGCGACCTGTCTTCGTGGCTTGCCTTCTCTTTTGACCGCTGTCCTGTTCGCGCGGCTTGTTTCTCCTTGCTTCTCTTCTCTAGCTGCTCTTCTTCGTTGCCGCGACCTGTCCTCTTAGTCGCCGCGACCTTTTTCCTTCTAGTCGCTCCTGCTTACTAGTCGTTGCGGCCTCTCTTTTACCGTCCGACCTAGTTTATCCTGCTTGCGGCCTTCCTAGCCATGCGGACTGCTTCTGTTCGCCCGGCTTGCGACTTGTTGTTGTCGCCGCTGCTTCCTATTCTCTCATCGTCTCTATTCAATGGATTCCACCTCCAAGCTGTCTGCCTTGGTGGTCACCTCTTCTGGTAGTGCCCACGTTGTTACTCGTGGACGATGGTTGATCGACTCTGGTGCTACAAATCATATGACAGGTAATCCTCAGTTTTTCTCTCATCTAGAAACCCATGATCGGTTGCCCCCGGTCATCGTTGCTGATGTCTCTCCCTCCCCGGTCAATGGGACGGGAATGGTTCAAGTCACTCCCTGTCTGTGCCTGGCAGATACCCTCTATGTGCCCCAGTTTCCTTGCAATTTATTATCGGTTACTTATTTATGCAAGCAACTACGGTGCTTCGTCACATTCACTCCTACTTCTTGTTCTTTTTAGGATCCGGACTCCCAACAGACGATTGCTACTGGGACTGAGAGCGGCGGCCTCTACTTCCTCGACAACGTCTCTGCTCTATCCGCCTTCTTCTCCTCCTTTATAGATCTTCTCCAATGGCATCTTCGCCTTGGTCATGCTCCTCCCCGGCTTCTTCGCCAGCTTCTGCCCCACCTCCCTCCACGTCATCCTCCTCTTAATTGTGACGCATGTCAACTTGGCAAGCATCGCCGCTCCTCCTTTCCTACAAAGCAAGATCGTGGTTCTACCCGTCCGTTTGATCTTGTTCACTCCGACATCTGGGGTCCTGCTCCTACCCTTACCGTTGGTCGGGGTAGTTCCTATTTTGTTACTTTCATTGATGACTTTTCTCGATGTACTTGGGTATATCTCTTACGCGACCGCTCTAAACTTTTTGATGTATGGACATCCTTTTACCATTCTATTCAAACTCAGTTTGATATCTCCATTAAAATCTTACGCTCAGATAATGCAAAAGAATATCTCAGTCAAGCTTTTTCCTCTTTCTGCACGCAACATGGGATTATTCATCAAACCTGTTGCGTTTACACCTCCCAACAAAATGGAGTAGCGGAACGCAAAAACCATCACCTCCTTGATGTCGCTCGCACTCTGCTCACGCAAATGCATGTCCCTCGCTCTTACTGGGGCTATGCTGTTCTCGTTGCTTGCGATCTCATCAATCGCATTCCCTCCACCGTTCTCTGTGGTCAAACTCCTTTCTCCATTCTCTATCCGGGCAAAGAACCCTTTCCTCTTCCTCTCCGTATCTTTGGCTGCATAGCCTTTGTGCATGCTCCCTCTACCACCCACGACAAACTCTCCCCGCGGTCCACTAAATGTGTCTTTCTGGGGTACTCTCCCACTCAAAAAGGTTATTGTTGCTTTGACCCCGTTACCCGCAAGCAATTTGTCTCTGCGGATGTCACCTTCTTTGAAAATGCATCTTACTTCTCTTCCTCTGCTCCTCCTGCAGATCCTACCTCTCACCACAACCCCACAATTCCCTCTGCTCCTACTACTGTTCCACCATCTCCACTATCTCCACCCTCTCCCGACTCTTCTCCCCCATCTCCCTCCTCTTCGCTGTTGTTGCTCTCTCCTCCCGGGCCAGCTCTCTCTGTCACGGATGCACCGGTTGCTGAGGAACATGTCGACCTAGATCTTCCCATAGCTCTTCGCAAAGGGGTGCGAACGTGTACCCAACACCCACTGGCTGCTGTTGTTTCATATGATCGTCTGACTCCTTCTCGCAGGACATTTGCATTGGCTATCTCTGAGACCGCCACTCCCAGCACCTACCAGGAGGCTCTCACTATTCCTCATTGGAAGACTTCTATGGCTGAGGAAATTGCTACCCTCGCTGAACGGGGGACCTGGACCCCGGTTCCCCCACCTTTGGGCACGGATGTTGTTGGTTGTCGTTGGGTCTTTGTTGTGAAATTCTGTCCCGATGGTAGTGTGGATCTCTACAATGCCCTCCTGGTGGCCAAAGGTTTCACTCAGACATATGGTGTTGATAACTTTGATACTTTCTCTCCTGTGGCTCGTCTCAGCACCATTCAGGTCCTTCTCTCTATCGCTGTCAATAGGGATTGGTTCATTTCGCAGCTGGATATTAAGAATGCTTTCCTCTATGGTGATATGCAGGAAGATGTTTACATGGAGCAACCACCTGGGTATGTTGCTCAGGGGGAGACACGAGTATGTCGGCTAAAGAAGGCTATCTATGGCCTCAAATAGAGACCTCGTGCCTGGTTTGACAAGTTCAGTGGCATTGTTGCGGCCATTGGTTTTACGAGAAGCTCAGTAGATCACTCCTTGTTTGTTCGGAAAAACACCTCTGGTCTGGTTGTTCTTGCATTTTATGTTGATGACATTCTTCTTACTGGTGATGATCAGGATGGGGTATTGCTGACAAAGAAACACCTTCGTCAACACCTGGTCACGAAGGATATGGGGTCCCAGAAATACTTTCTGGGGATTGAAATCTCTAGGAAGCCCAACTCCATGGTCCTTTCCCAACGAAAGTATGCTCTTGATCTTTTAAAGGAGGCAGGATTGACTGGTGCTAAACCTGCCTGTTGTCCTATTGTTGCTGGAGAAGACAAAACTTGGATAGATGACTCGCCTCTTCTATCCGATCTTACGAGGTACCGGCGTCTGATGGGCAAGCTCATTTATCTCACGGTAACCAGGCCCGACATCGCTTATGCTGTTGGCAAGGTGAGTCAGTTCATGCAAGCTCCTAGGGAGTGTCATCTATAACCTGCCCTGAAGATATTAGAGTATATTAAAGCAGCACCAAGGAAAGGACTCCTCTTTCAAAAGAATGGTCACCTACGGGTTGAAGCGTACTCTGATTCAAGTTATGCTGATGACAAAGTGGACCGCAAATCGACATCAGGTTTCTGCACGTTTTTTGGAGGTAATCTTGTGAGTTGGAAGAGCAAGAAACAGTATGTGGTCTCCAGGTCTAGTGCAGAGGCGGAATATCGCAGTATGGCGTCGACTACATGTGAGTTGAAATGGTTGCGGGCTCTCATGCTTGACTTAGGAGAGGTTTACAACTATCCTCTCCCTATGTTCTGTGACAATAAGCCCGCGATATACATTTCCAAAAATCCGATCTTTCATGAGAGAACAAAACACAAAGAAGTTGACTATCATTTTATTCAGAAAGAGATATTGAAGAAGCAGATTTGCACTCCGTTTGTCACTTCCGACAATGAGTTGGCAGACGTCTTCACCAAGCCGGTGTCCGCTTCCTTTTTCCACATCTGTGACAAGCTGGGCATGATTGATATCTACACTCCATCTTGAGGGGGAGTGTTGCAGGATGGAGACCGGGCAGTCTGCTGTTGTTCAGAGATCGGGCGGTCTGGCGGTTTCTCCTAGCCGGTCTGTGTGCTCGGCTGTTGCAGTTTGGTGTTTCAGCGGTCAGGCGGCTTGTCTCAGACGACTTGGAGACCGGGCGGGCTAGCGGTCTCCTGTGACGACTTGCTCTCTGGGGTGCTTGTTCTCTTATCCTAGTTGTGGTCGGGCAGTTAGCCGGTTTGTCTAACCGCACGGCTTGTCCAGTTTTTCATTTTGTAAAGCCGCATATACTTGTAAATTTTTAGCCCCACATTGTTTATTTGTAATCTCTCTCATCTCCTCCATTCTATAAAAGGGAGGTTATACTATTGTAATTGATACATTTTTGGGATAATAAAGTTTCTGTTAAACCACTTCCGGTTTGTTTTCTTTTCGTTTCTAACAACTTAGAAACCTCGGCGGGTTAGGCGTCGAGAGCATTGAGTGGACTCAGCGCAGTCGACGCCATTTAACTTGGTTTATTCTCTGGCAGTTAAGGCATTGAGAGCATTGAGTGCGTTGAGTGTACTCAACGCTCTCGACGCCATATAACTGCTTCTGGTGGTTGAGGTGTTGAGAGCGTTGAGTGGACTCAATGCTCTTGATGCCATATAACTTGGTTCATTCTGGTCGGGTTCAGGCGTTGAGATTGTTGAGTGGACTCAATGCTCTCGATGTCATATGACTTAGAATGTTCCGGCTATAGCTGAGGTAATGTCATCAAACCCAGAGAAGGACACGGGTAGTGACACGGGCGTGTCCCTACCTGTGCGTCACTCTTGTAGATTTTATGCCTTCCTTGAGATTTTTCCAGAGAAGAACATGGCTAGTGACACGGGCGTGTCCCTACCCGCGTGTGCCCAATCTAAGACTACCCATGACATGAGTATTCACCAGAGCTCGACGAAACGTCAAGCGGAGCTCGACGAAAATTATCAAGAGCAGCTCCACGAAAAAGCTCGACGAAAACGTTGTGTGGAGCTCGACGAAAAACGTCGAGCGGAGCTCGACGAAACGTCGAGCAGAATTCGTCGAATGCATAATTCTGCCTTAGCGGATTTTCGGCCTTATTTCCCGGATTTTTCGGGAATTGCGCCCAATCGACTTAAAAGGGGGCCGCGTCTTTTCAAAAATGACTAATTTAAAGTAATGTTTGGTATTCCAATGTCAGGCCGACACGTGGCGAGGCAGTTATCCTAATTTATCACTATAAAAAGGGGAGAAAACCATAGCCTTCTTTCTTTTATCTCATTTGCCAAGCCGTCGCTGTAAGAAACTGTCGGAAGGGATTTTTGGAGCCGATCTTCTTTTCTGTGAGGAACGAACACCAACCAAGGAGAAGAATATGCCGCCAAGTAGGGTGACAAGATCCATGGCTGGAAACGGTGGAAACGCCGGAAATGAGGTGAGCTTCCTACCCTGTTCTATGGTACTAGATCTCTAGTTATTCCCAGGAGATATATCGACTCAAAAGAGTCTTTATTTGTGAGAAGAAGGTTCCTAGGAAGATGGCATGCTAGGACTTGTGTCCTAGGAATTAGAGTCTTCAACCTTTCCTCACTTCAAATGAAGTTTTTGGACTGGTTTCGTGAAGAGAAGTGGTCTTATGAGGGTTAATCAGGGAGGATAAATTCTAGATATTATTTGGAAAGTTTGGTTGGAGGAAGAAGATGAACCAATGACGTTCGATCTGCTTTAAGATGCGCGCAGAAATCTATTTTCTGCGTGCAGCAACCTTCGAGGCCATTTTCAGACATGATGCGGCCAGATATGGACTTTTGACTAAACACGAAAGTCATAGCCTTTGGAAATACCTTTCCAAAGAGGGGTTACACGACTTCACTGGATTCTTGTAGCATCAGAAATCCCCGTTTGAAGTTGTTGTACAGTAATCATTCATGTATATATAGTTCTTGTGTTCGTTATGTATTGGCTTTGGGTTTGGGTAGAGAGATTGTAGAACATTATCATTTATGTTTTGCTGAATTTAGTCTATAAGTAATTGTGATAAAACATGTTATTGACATTTATTGGATAGATCCCTAAGGAACAAATGGTGTAGTAAGGTGTACTTGATCGAGGTGATTTGGTGGAGGTTGGTGAATGAATGGATTGACGAGTTGGGATGGTAGGAATGACTTAAATATGTGAATCGTTAGGGATGTACTTGATAATGGTAATACATTGAATAATGATGAGGTTGACTTGAAGTTTGTTGTACATAACTTGTAGTAATTGCAATGAACAAATGGTTGGTGAATATGCGTGGAGTATCATTATGTTGATGGTGAACCCTTGGTATGCTCGGATGCACGAAAATGTGGAAGGGTTGAAAGTGCGTGAGTGTTGCCATACTGGAATTATGTATTGGTAAGAGACTCGGTGTGGAGCTCTTGCGTGTTGTTGAGCATGAAATGTGAATAATGAAAGGGGGGCTCAATGTGGAACCCAGTATGTGAAATGCATGTAGTGAGAGTCGACATGCGATATCATAATCCCGGGTTAAGGATAGTTTGGCAAGTCTACGGGCTTGCCAGTCGTCACACCGACGGGAGTTGATAGATAGCCTTTGGGAGGTTGGGCTTGGTCCTTGGTGCTCATTCCCGAGGCTCCTTCCGTGCCAAGTGGATGGTTGGGCTTTATCCTCGTGTTTTTCTGAGGCTCCTTTCTGATCAAAACATAGGCTAGTTCAGGGCTTCGTTCTCGGTGCACATCTACCCGAGACTCCTGTTGAGTCGTAGTACACATGTGAGCTCTGCTGTTGTGTTCTTAGCATTGAGGCATACGGAGGCCTAGGCCAGGTAGTGTGGATGCCAGCCTAGTAGTGGAGAAGCCCGCTATACTGTCGTCGTATGGCCACGACGGATGACGCCTGAGAGGTTAGCTACCTGCTCTAAAAGTGGGAACTACAAGTCTGTGTCGACATAGCAGTTGCATGTGTGTGATCATGGGTGAGTCATTGCATTCACAAGATCCTCATCGTATAAGTTTGTATGTGCACTCTTATACAATGAATTACTTTTCTGCTGAGCCGTTCCTCAACTTATGTGTATGTATGGGCATTTATATAAGTTGAGTTACTTTCTGTTGTGCTTTACATTCTTCTTATACTGCTGATATACTTGATATTGCTCACTCTTTTCCACCTGTTTGTACTATTATCTTATTTTTATATATTGTACCCATGTTCTTTTCTCCGCCGCGTACTGAGGAGTCGCCGGGGGAGCGGATGTGATAGCCAATTAGTCTTTATGACTTATCGTTGTTATGTCTTCCTTTTTAGGAGGAAACCCCGCAGACAGAGCAACAGCAAGTTATGCAGCATGATAGCCAGGCCAGGACGATAGGGCCTGAAGGGACAGTGTCATCGCTACCGTCGGTGACTGATGTGAGTTTTGAGAGACTCATGATGTAGCCACTTTGGGCAAGTTTTACTCGTACTCTGATATTATATAAGCTTGTTGATGTTTCTTTTATTTGATTTACTTTTGAACTATTTACTTATGTGTGAATTTGACTTCTGTTTTATTATCTTTGTTGGGTTGGCAGTGTTTGATTTTGATTATAGCCGGTAGAATAGGCGTCTTGTAGTACAGGTTAGCCCGAGTGCTAATGCTACCACAAAGCGTTGTTCTGTGTATAAGACTCCCCTTGTGCCGTGTTTTGTGTTCCGGGATGGGGGTCTTACGCTTCATGCGTGAAAGGGAGGGAGATGGATTTCTTTTCCTTTGACAGAGATGATTGGGATGGATCGCAGAGAGGTGGTCGAACCCTAGGAATGATAGAACTCTACCTCTTTTCATTTAGGTCTACAATCCCGAAATCGAGGCGTCCTTTTATATGTCTTCATGAAAATAGACTACCGCCGGTGGTAAGACTAGCGCATGGCGGTTGTTTTTCAGGCTTGTTCTAACAGCTGTCATCCAGATCTTTTTCAAAAAACTAGCACCCATCGGTATAAGGTAGCGCCTCGCGGTAGGTATGTTTCTCGAGAAGTCCTTCGTGATATTCGTCGAGATGCTAGCGCGGTGCGATAACATCTAGCGCCTAGTGTTAAATTGTGTTGGAACCCCATGTTTGATTTGGGCTAGATTCACTCATAGGTTGGTTGACCCACTTGTATAGCCGGGTCAAAGTCTAGGTCTAAGTTAGTCTTAGTAGAACAGGCTTCACAAAGACCAGCATTGGACTTCATTTCAAAGACCAAGACTCAGAAGTAAAGTATGAATTTCAAATCAGGTCGACTTTCGTCGAACTCAGCTCGACGGTCGTCGATCTCCGGTCAACGATCTCAGAGATTAGTCTCTGAACTGAGCTCGATGATCTACGAGCTTAGGTCGACGCTTTGTCTTCAGTTCTCGGATATCTCAGATCATAGATAGCTGATCTCAGCTCGACGATCTCATATCTCAGATCTCAGATCGACAATTTCCTATCTCAGCTCGACGATCTTCTATCTCAGCTCAGCGATTATTGTTCTGTGTTCAACTGCCTTATTGCTCAACTGTCTTGAAGATTTCATTCTTATTTTGTCAATGCTATTTATGGCATCAAATCTCTGTTAGTTAATGCTGATGTTTTCGAGGATTATAGCCGTTTCTATTGCAGCATTACCTGCAGGTCTTCACAGAGTTATTATATTTTATTACATGCCAAAGACAGTTGAGGAAATCATTTATTGCAATTATTGTAGCCATTTTGTCTTCTCCTCGATTCCTGCAGAATATTGGAAAGGAATGTTTTTGAAATTCAAACCAAGGGTTTTTCTATGATTCAATTCAGAGAGAACAAAACAGCGATCCCATTTTTGATCTTTAGTTTGCTGCCAAAATAGGCTTTCAGAAAAAGACTAGACATAGACAGAAAAGATTATTCCTGCTTTCATCCAAAGATATTCTGAAGCAGATCTTCATCAGCTTTCTCAGTCTGTCAGTAATTTGAAGAAGAAGTAAGAAGAACACCTTTTTCAAATCAAGAGTCTTCCTGTTCTTCTTCACCAGGACCTTGCTAAGACATTCAAGCACCATCAGTCTAAATCTCCTAGATCAAGTCTCTCAATTGAAGGCCTATCACCCTTTGTAAAACTCCAGATCTCCTGAACTCTTCTATATCTCAGGGAGAGCTTTGACAACCTCACTGAATCCACATAGTCTTCTCATTATGATTGAGAAAAGAAGACTTCCATCACTCTCTCATCCCCACCTCTATAAAGGGTTGTCATCTCCCTTCAAAAGTGATTCCTGGTTACAAGTCACCTGATCAAAAGACTTGAGGATTTGGTTTTTGAGCACCTGATCAAAAGCTCATTGATGTCAAGCACCTGATCAAAAACCTGAGTGGATTCCTACCAGGGTGGTAGAAGAGTGGATGTACCCAGGGTGGTAAAATTTCTTGTTGCATCAATCCCACAGTGGATATTTTTGCGCTTCTGAGGCTGCAGATAGTGTAATGGGACCTGACAAAATAGAGTTATAAATGGCTTCATCAATAGAATTCATGTACAACTTAATTCTTGCCTTCCAGATGGCAAACCTATTAAGGTTGCAAACTGGAGGTCTGGTGCTTGCATAATCCTTGTTCTGTGCCATGAATGTGTTTATAATCTAAATGAAAATGAAATAATGTTTAGATTTAACAAAGGATCTTTGGTTCAAGGTTTAGCTTGTACCACCAAAGGAACCTCCTCTGATACCGATTGAAAGTGATGTGTTAGATCTAATATACTCTACAGGGGGGTGAATAGAGTATTTGTAGGTCCTTATAAAACTGTTACAGCTTCTGCGGTAATTAAAATATGCAGAATTAAACTAAAGTAAATAAGCACACAACAGTCCTAAAAGCACAAGCACAGCAAGAACAAAAAGAAAAGGGGCAACCAGACGACACAAGAAATTTTTATAGTGGTTCCCTAACCTGGGTACATCCACTCTTCTACCAGGGTGGTAGAAGAGTGGATGTACCCAGGTTGGGGAACCACTATAAAATTTCTTGTGTCATCTGGTTGCCCCTTTTTTTATTTGTTCTTGCTGTGCTTGTGTGTTTAGGACTATTGTGTGCTTATTTACTTTAGTTTAATTCTGCACATTTTAATTACCGTAGAAGTTGTAACAGTTTTATAAGGACCTACAAATACTCTATTCACCCCCCCCCCCCTCTAGAGTATATTAGATCTAACACATCACTTTCAATTGGTATCAGAGGAGGTTCCTTTGGTTGTACAAGCTAAACCTTGAACCAAAGATCCTTTGTTAGATCTAAACATTATTTCATTTTCATTTAGATTATAAACACAGTCATGGCACAGAACAAGGATTATGCAAGCACCAGACCTCCAGTTTGCAACCTTAATAGGTTAGCCATCTGGAAGGCAAGAATCAAGTTGTACGTGAATTCTATTGATGAAGCCATTTACAACTCTTTTTTGTCAGGTCCCATTACACTATCTGCAGCCTCAGAAGCCAAAAAATTGCTAAAAATTGTTGATGTAAAAGCAATGAACATCCCTGCTCAATCAATGTCTGATGATATTTTTCAAGAAGTGGCTGAATGTACTTCAGCAAAGGAAATCTGGGACTCCCTCACAGCAATGGCTGCTGGATCAGCAAAAGAAAGAACATTTAAAGCTGAATCTTGGAGTGACTCTGAAGCTTCATCTTGTACAACTGAGGATGAAGAAGAAAGAAGAGCAAGAAAATTCTGCTTGATGGCAATCAATGCATCTTGCAGCAGCTATGATGAATAATCTGAATATGATGAAGAATCAGTAGCAGAATCAGAAGAGGATCAAGTTATTTCCTCCCTTGATTTCTCTTCAGAACATTTTAAAGAAGATTTTAAAATTTTATGCAATGATTTGATTCTATCTGAGAAGGAGATAAAACTTCTCAGAGAAAAAGTAATTAATTTATCTTCTGAAAACATTCAACTCAAAGAAGACTTAACAATTACTTTAAAAAAAATTAGCTTCATTAGAATCAGTTAAAGGCAAAGAAAAGATAATAGATTTAGAAAAAATAAATGAATTTTTACCAAAACAAACTAAAAATATTCAGAATTGTTTTGTTCAAAATAAGTCGTCGAACCAAGATCGACAATCTCAGTATTACTCGTCGAATGGCGATTGACGATCTCTGAACCCAGAGGTTGGGTTTAACTACTCAGCAAAAGGGGATCGACGATATCATCACTTTTCATCGAGCAGAGATCGATGATCAATAGAGATAGTAGTCATTATTACCCTGTGAACCAAGATCGACGATATCAATACTGGTCGTCGAACGCAGATCAACGATCTCAACATAAATCATAGAACTCAGAATTTCAAAACAGAAATTTGTATCCTTTTGAACAAATTGAACCTAAGGACAAAATTAAAAACCAAAAGAATAATAAAACTAACAATGTTCAGCAGTTATCGTCGAACTCAGATCGATGATATATGAACAGATCGTCGAACTCAGAACGACGATCTCTGAATGCAAACTTCAGTAGTAATCAGTCTTTAATCTACGATCGACGATATCAGTATGATTTGTCGAATAGAGATCGACGATTGTGGTGCCCCGAGAATGATTATTTTCATTCTTCGAGCAGAGATCGAAAATCTCATCCAACATCGTCGAGCTCAGTTCGACAATTCCACCAGAAATCATCGATCCCAGATTCTATTAGCAGAAAACTAAATTCTAATAGCAACTTCAATCCCTTTAATTAATGGATAATACCACCAAGAAGATATCACCCTAAAGGTTACAAGAATCAACCTGAATGTTCTTACATTTCCAGTTATAGTTATGTAAATCACTAAGGACCTAAGGTTACCTGGGTCAAAAACAATTAGCTAATTTTCTTGTAGGAAAAGAGCTGTCCAGCATATAATCAACATTGGTACCTGGACAGTGGTTGCTCCAAGCATATGACAGGGAGTAAGGACAACCTAAGTGATTACAAGTCCAAGCTGGGAGCAAAGATTATCTTTGGTGATTCAAACTGTGGCCAGACCAAAGGTCATGTTTAAGTTTTATCAAATGGATGTCAAGAGTGCATTCCTGAATGGAGTACTTAAAGAAGAGGTTCATGTTGAACAACCTCCAGGTTTTGTCTTTCCAACTCATCCATCTTTTGTTCTCAAATTGTGTAAGGCTCTCTATGGTTTAAAGCAAGCTCCAAGAGCTTGATATGAGACCTTAGCCAGCTTTCTTCTAGAGCATGGTTTTTCTTTTAAGAGGCATGGTAGATAGAACTCCTTTTACAATATTGCATCATGATAAAATTTTAATTGATGACATCATATTTGGTTCTACTGATCCCAAATTGTGCAAGAAATTTTCTGATCTAATGCATTCCAAATTTGAGATGAGTAGCATGGGTGAGCTATCTTATTTCCTTGGTCTCCAAGTGAAACAATCTTCTGATGGAATCTTCATTTCCCAATCTAAATATGCTAATGAGCTTATTAAGAAGTTTGGGATGGCTGATGCCTCTTCTATGAAGACCCCCATAGCTGCCAATGTTATATTAGACTCTGATGAACATGGAAAACCTGTTGATCAGACCAGGTATAGGGTCATTGTTGGATCCCTACTATCTCTAACATCAAGCAGACTAGATATCATGTTTGCTACATGTTTATATACTAGGTTCCAGGTGAACCCTAAAGAATCTCACCTTGAATATATGGTTGCTGGCAGTTGTTGTTCACAGATCTTATGGATACAAAACCAACTCTTAGATTATGATCTCAATCTAAATAATTCAACCATTTTCTGTGACAGTACAAGTGCTATATCTATAGCACATAATCCTGTGCATCATTCTAGAACAAAACATACAAAAATAAGACATCATTTCATTAGAGATAATGTAGACAAAAAGAAAAATTAATCTTGACTTTGTCTCCACTGATTTTTAAAGAGCACACATTTCACCAAACCCCTAGATGAAAAGAAACACATGTTGTTCCTGAATGAGCTTTGGAATGGTCAATGGGAAGGATTAATTTAACTTTTTTGTCTTAGGTTTTGGATCTATTCCAAAATCGTCGAACATAGTTCGACGATCTTCGAACTGATCTTGAGCTAAATCGTCGACCTACGATCGGCGATAGCTCTGTGAAGTAAACATCGTCGAACGGAGATTGACGCCTATACTTCAGAAGATAAATCGTTGAACGAAGATCGACGATCTATTTAACCTCTTCAATCTGAGATCGAAGTTTTTATTTCTTTTCTTTACTTATCGTAGGACAGAGCCCGACTCTTCACATTCTGAAAAAAAAACCTACGTAAGTGTTTATCGTCGTGCTCTATCCGCGCTTTCCAACTTCCCCTCCTTCACTTGATCTCGTGTTCTCTCTTGCAGGTTTTTAATGGCGATTCCGGCGGCTATCCTATCTGCGATGAAATTTGACGCAGGGTTTGACATCGATTTCGACTCGATCAGCCATTGCGATTCGATATTCATGGATATGCTGCAGCTTTGTGAAAATCAAGGTCTGAGAAATTTTATGACAAAGAGAATCAAGTTACCAACTACAGAGATTAAATAATGGGTTTACTCTTCAACCTGCCCAGATGAATCAACCATGATTGGATCTATTGCTGGAAATCAGGTTATTCTCACCCTAGTCATTATTTCTGAATTATTTGACTTGGTGAATGGAGACGATAGTTTGGACCAAGACAGTTCTGAATATAGAACTATACTGGGAAGGATGGGCCATCCTGATGGAGTGCCAGCAAAGTTTCTCAAGAAGAACTTATCTGCTCAATATAAGTTCTTGGCTGATGTTGTCGGGAAAGTGCTGCTGGGAAAGCACTCTGCCCATGATAACATTAACAGGCAGCAGTTCGCCATTATGTCTACTCTGGTTAATGGAATGTCAGTCAACTGGGCTGATTTGTTGTTTTCATTGATTAGAAGGAAATGCTCTAAGAAAGAGGTATGCTTTGGGAGAATATTGGGGATATTTCTCCAGGAAAATGCCCTTGAACTGATGGTCTCCCAGACCCAATTCATCAATGCCAGCAAGAGGTTGGATTCCTCTTTGTTTGGAAAATGGGAGAGGACCATTCCTAGGCCTCCTAATACCTCTAGGACTTCTGAGGATACCAGAGCTGATCCAGCTACTTCCCCAACTCAAGAAGATGTTCCTGTCTCTGTCCCCTCCTCAGCTCCCTTCCAAATCCAATTCTCTCCAGCTTCTGCTTCAGCTCCTCCTTCTACCTCACCTATCCTCATCCAGACCTATGGAGATCATCCTGCATCTCCTCCTGCAGATCATCCTGCATCTTCTCCTCCAGATCTTTCTGCATCTCCTCATGAAGATCATCATGATTCTCCTCAGTACACTTCTTCTCCCATCATTTCTCCATCTTTGTCCTCTCAGATCCCCTCTGACCCCATACAAGAAAATGTTTCATTAACATCTGCACCACCAACATCTGTTCCGTCAACAAATGTTCCCTCAACATCTCTTCCCCCTACTGCACCTTCATCATCATCTTTTCCTGAGTGCACTTGCACAGACTTCTCTTCTGCATCCTCTGTTTGCTCAAACTGTGGGCATAGAACTCCTTACTCAACCTCTGAACCTGAACCCCTTCATCTCAATTTCTCCATTATAGCTAAAGATCTTCTGTAATTCATTTCTCCTTCCTTAGAGACTCTTATAGCTCAAGATATAGCTCCTCTAACTACTTCTATCAACACTCTTACCTAAAGAGTTGCTGCTCTATCCTCTGCTCCTTCTTTTGGGGGCCTGACTACAGAAGCCTCTGCAGCCAAGCAGGGGGAGATATCCAATGAAGAAGCTCCCTTGATCCCTTCAGCAGCAGTTTCAGCAGCAGCAGCAGCAGTTCCAGTAGAAATGCAGATAGATATCTCTTCAGAAGACCAGTTAATTATTCCTTCAGCAAATCAGATAGTTATATATACAGAAGCTATTAATATTGATACAGATTCAGCAGAAATAACTCTTGATACAAACTCAGAGGAAATAACTCTTCCAGTAGTTGTTACTATTGGTGATTGTTGCATCAATCCCACAGTGGATATTTTTGATCTATTAAATTCTTTTTGCACAAGTTATCTTCATTGTCTTCCAAGGCCCAAGCCATCTTGTTTGGACATTGTGTGTTGCTCTCCTCCTATAACTTCTAAAGTTCTCAGACAGCTTAAGGCAAGTTTGGTAGTTCCTCCAGCAGTACATCCTGATGATCAGATATCTAGCCCTCCTGGACTATCCTATGTTATGGATGATAGCCCCATTCCCAGTCTTGATGACATTTTTGCTCAAGACATTACTATGGAAACTGAAGCAGTCCTTGCTAAAGTTGTCCCTCCTCTAGCTGTTAAGGAAATTCCCATAGAAATGATTAGAGAGATTGATGCTCTTTATGATAATCCCCAAGGATGATCTGATGAAGATCAAGATGATGATTTAGAGGATTCTGACTCTGACTCTAAGAAGAGGAAAATGTCTAAGAAAAGAAAGGCTTCTCCCAAAGCTACTCCCAAGCCAAACAATACAAATGACACCCCTTATTACATTTTGAAAGGGATTACAGCATACCCTGGAATGGAAAGATGGATGTGTTTATCTAAGAATGAATAAAAATCTAGGAAGAAGAGCAGGAGATACTCTCCTCCACCTCAGAAGTTTAAGAGCGATCCTCCTCCTCCTCCTCCTCCAACGGCAGGAGCCTCTGGATTAGCATCTCAAAGATCTCCTTCTATTACCCAGACCTATCAAAGGCAAGACAGATCTTCAAATCCTGCTCCAGCTGGATCTTCTGATAAGCATTCATCCTCTCAAAGGTCTATTACTTTAGGAAAGTTAAAAGGAAAGCTTAGTGAAGTCCCACCTCCCATAATCCAGTCAGAAACATCAACATACAGTGTCTACAAATTTCCAGAACCAATCTACTCAGTTCAGAATCTCTTCTCTAAAGTCAGATCAGGTAGCAAATTCAGAGAGACCTCCTTCTCCTCCTCTTGATCCTGAGCTTGACCCCAACTTCAGAATGGCAAGGTTTAATGAATTAGTTGGACTCTCTCAAATAAATAAAGCCAGGAAAGAATGTCAAGACCCCTCTAAATTCACTACTATGTCATCATATAGCGAGAAAGATCTTAACAGATTGCAGGTCAGCAAGAAAGTATTTAATCCATCAGAGTATATGTCTATTCATCCTAAAGCAGTTGTGCCTAGAGCTACATCTCAGAAGATTCTTGGAGATCAAGATATGAAGATGACAAAGAAAGAAGCAGAAGATCCTTCCAGGAAGATCATATTTTCTAAGCCTTCTTCTGCTCCTCCTTCTGATAAATCCTAAGTTATCTGAACTCTTTATAGTTTAGTTATTTTTACTGCTCTGACTGAATTATTTGTGAATTACATGTTATACTATATCTGTTGATTATTTCAATATTATATCAGATATCTATAACACTGTATTGGTTTTTGTTATTGTTTTTATTTTGAGTAACCTCACCCAAATAGGGGGAGATTGTTGGAACCCCATGTTTGATTTGGGCTAGGTTCACTCATAAGTTGGTTGACCCACTTGTATAGCCTGGGTCAAAGTCTAGGTCTAAGTTAGTCTTAGTAGAACAGTCTTCACAAAGACCAGTATTGGACTTCATTTCAAAGACCAAGACTCAAAAGTAAAGAATGAATTTCAAATCAGTTTGACTTTCGTCGAACTCAGCTCGACGGTCGTCGATCTCCGGTCGACGATATCAGAGATTAGTCTCTGAACTGAGCTCGACGATCTACAATCTCAGGTCGATGCTTTCTCTTCAGTTCTCGGATATCTCAGATCACAGAAAGCTGATCTCAACTCGACGATCTCAGATCTCAGATCGACGATTTCCTGTCTCAGCTCGACGATCTTCTATCTCAGCTTAGCGATTATTATTTTGTGTTCAACTGCCTTATTGCTCAACTGTCTTGAAGATTTCATTCTTGTTTTGTCAATGCTATTTATGGCATCAAATCTCTGGTAGTTAATGCAGATGTTTTCAAGGATTATTTCTGTTTCTATTGCAACATTACCTACAGGTCTTCACTGAGTTATTATATTTTATTACATGCCAAAGACAGTTGAGGAAATCATTTATTGCAGTTATTGTAGCCGTTTTGTCTTCTCCTCGATTCCTGCAGAATATTGGAAAGAAATGTTTTTGAAATTCAAACCAAGGGTTTTTCTATGATTCAATTCAGAGAGAACAAAACAGCGATCCAATTTTTGATCTTTAGTTCGCTGCCAAAATAGGCTTTCAGAAAAAACTGAGACATAGACAGAAAAGATTATTCCTGCTTTCATCCAAAGATATTTTGAAGCAGATCTTCATCAGCTTTCTCAGTCTGTCAGTAATTGAACTCTTCTACATCTCAGGGGGAGCTTTGACAACATCACTGAATCCACATGGTCTTCTCATTGTGATTGAGAAAAGAAGACTTCCATCACTCTCTCATCCCCACCTCTATAAAGGGTTGTCATTTGCCTTCAAAAGTGATTCCTGGTTACAAGTCACCTGATCAAAAGACTTGAGGATTTGGTTTTTGAGCACCTGATCAAAAGTTCATTGGTGTCAGGCACCTTATCAAAAACCTAAGTGGATTCCTACCAGGTGGTAGAAGAGTGGATGTACCCAGGTTGTGGAACCACTATAAAATTTCTTGTGTCGTCTAGTTGCCCCCTTTTCTTTTTGTTCTTGCTGTGCTTGTGTTTTTAGGACTGCTATGTGCTTATTTACTTTAGTTTAATTCTGCACATTTTAATTACCGCAGAAGCTATAACAGTTTTATAAGGACCTACAAATACTCTATTAACCCCCCCCTGCTAGAGTATATTAGATCTAACACATCACTTTCAAATTGATTTCTCGAGAAGTCCTGTTTGACGTTCGTCGAGAGACTAGCACAGCGCGGTAACATCTATCGCCTGATGGTAGATCTGTTACTCGAGAAATCCTACGCGCAATTCGTCGAGAGGCTAGCGCGAGCGTTAGAACTAGCGCGGCGTGATGGGTTCCCGAGAGCTCTCTCCAATTAATTCACAAATACCGCCCGGCGAAAACTTCTAAAGCTCGGCGATATCATCCATAGGAGGCTTCTTCACTTCACTTGAACCTGTCAGCATGCACACTATCAACACACAACAGACATGATCAAATACATACTAAGATTTGTTATTCTCAAAACAAGAAATGTGAAACGCATGTTCCAACAACATGATCATCACGGGTAACTCCAAGGAGGAAGTAACTAGGTTCAGGGCAGAGCTAGCTATAAAACCTCCACTCGCCTGAAGTGGCGAGTGCTCGATGGAGTTGGCACTCGATGCCTCATTCTGCCCTGGGCGAGTGCAGACCAGGTATACCCCACTCGTCTGCTACTTGTCGAGATCATGGGGCAAGTGAGAGCCGGCCTGCTTCACTCGCCGCTCACATGTCCTACCCCTCCTGGCGAGTCGGCGAGGCTATAGGGCTCTCGCATCCCTCCCGGCTGTTGAAAATTGTGAAGTGAAAATGAGGGTTGATCAGGCAGACCGCAGGGCCTGGGGGGACAGTCCTGCATACTGATGGTGTGGCCTGGGCGGTCTATTGTTGCGGTCTGGTGATATTGATCAGCTAGTTCAATTTATTGGTTTTGCCGTTGGCAAGTTCCTTGGAGTAACCGTGCAGATAGGTGGTGTATCCGCAGGAGGGGCGGACACTTTTTGAGTTCGTGGAGTCTGCTTGATGCGGACTGCTTTTGGAGATCAGGAGATGGTGGATTGTGCCCTTGTTCTCCTATTTTGGTGGTGCGGTTAGGAAATAACCGTGGAGTTTGCGGGTTGACATTGCCGTTGGAGTTGGCGGACTGTGTTCTTGTTCGCAGAGCTTGCGCTAGAGTTTTCTCCGGTTTGGAACTTGGTCATCCGTGACAAGTTTGTTTCTTCATCGCAGAGTCCGCAATGTCCGCTTATTGATCGGGCGGCATGTGCCTTTGGTCGTGGACTTTGTTTATTGTGGGCTAGTGCGGTGTCCGCAGGGATATGGACTGGCTTCCTGTCCGTCCTCCTTGATAGCAGGCAGATAGGCTGGTGTCTGCCTTGTCCATGCGGACTGGGAGGAATTTTTGGTGCTAGCTGTGAGATGGGGTGGTGTTTCTATCCACTAGGACGGTGAAAACACTCCTCTTCACGCTTATAAATAGGACCCCCCCCCCCCACATCACATCATAATTAACTGAATGAACAGTAACTTGAGCATGGGTTAATTATTGCGGCCTCGGATTTTCAGTCCGCGCGGTTTGAGAAGGTTAACCGGTTTGCTGTTTGCAGGTTGTGCGACTACCACTGAGAAGCTAATAAGTCATTATTTATAGTTATTTATATATTTTTTTTATTTAATAGATAATAATATTTTATTTAGTTTATTTTAATATTGTTATTAAAATGCTTTTTTTCTTATTTCAGGTCAATTTGGTCTGTTAATAGCTATTTGGAGCTTGTAGAACTGATCAGGAGATGAAACAGAGAAGAGCTAGAAAAATCTCAAGAACACGCCCCAGTCACGGGCGTGGCCTTCATATCACGGGCATGACAAGCAGGCGTGACCATCCAGGAGCTCCAGAAATCATTGCCATGTCGGATTAAAGCTACACGCCCAAGTCACGGGCGTGGCTTTCAGGCGTCATTTCCAGGCGTGCCGCGCTTAATGTCGCCAATTTCAAATCCAGCCGGTTTTCGGCTTACACGCCCTAGGTCACGGGCGTGACCTAGGGGCGTGACTTCCCACAACAACTAGAGTTTAATTCTCGCCGTTTCCAGTTCCCGTCGTTTCTAGTAACTGTATAGACATGCCCTAGGTCACGGGCGTGACCCAGGGGCATGACCTACAGATGCAATTTTGGTGGTTTTCTCCCAACATTCTCGGACTTTCAAGACGCCGGTTCTGAGCCTTACATGCCCTAGGTCACGGGTGTGACCTAGGGGCGTGACCTTCCAGAAATTTTCCTATAAATTGTAGACAAAGCAAGAAGCTTACGGGGCATCTAGGGAGTCATCTAGGAGTAGTTTTAGTAGCTTATTTTCTTGTTTTCATGCATTTTATTTTTGTACTTTTCAATTATATAGTGTAGTTTCTCTCTTTGTTAACTTTCAATTTCAGTACTATTTTATTTCAATCATTTCTTTATTTATCTTTCTATGTTTCTCCCTTTTCTTGTCAAGTAGCTAATTTCATTAGCACTTGATCATGACAATCTTTAGAATAAAATAATCTTTTTTTTGTCAAACTCTACTAATTTCTTCACTTCGATCTATCTTTGATTTAATTATTTTTGACCATAGTTCTGTATCCTAGATTTACCGAGAGCTTGTGGATACGGGTAGAACACTCAAAGGTAGAAGGAGCCGCATGAACTTCTCGAGAGAGGATGATATGGATCTTTCGTACTGGAGTCAAATCCAATAGCGGGGTTCACCCCATAAGGCAAGCTTAGGGGTTTCGACTGGGCAAGTGGTCTTAATCGATCAACCTAAGTTTAGTCGAGAGCGTATTCTCGAGAGAGACGCTTTTGTAATTTAGGAACCTCCACGGTCGAAGTAGGTAATTTAGAAGTTTGCTTTTATGAAAGATTTATTTTAAAGTGAGTCTAGATCAAGTGTTATTTTTTAGTTTATTTTCTATCTATAGTTTAAATTCACTCTTTTTATTATCCGATAAAATAATATTAATTTGAGTGATTATGAGTACTCAACGGTCCCCGAGTCTAAATACGACAATTTTTATATTATATTTTGATAGATACACTTGTCTACTTTGGGACTTTGTTTGAAATTATTTTTAAAACTATAATAATCTCCATCAGAAGCCAGGACTTTGGTTCTGACTGCGGTCAGGGATCAGTGAAGCTTGCAGTTTATAATCAGCAGTTTGCAGCAGGACGTAGTTGTGGCCAGCCGGTCTTCTCTCCAGGTTTCCCAGTTCAATAACCTGTATGCCGGTCTCGGCAGTCTGTTCTTTAGTTCGGCAGCAGCTTGTACACGGACTCTAGTAGCTAGGCGACTTCTGCGGTCAGACGGCTTGAAGATAGCGGGCAAGGTGTTCAGCAGAATAACGGGTGGTACACAGTCTACGCGGACTCCGTAGCTCAGTTCGGTGCAGTAGAGGCTTGGCGGACTCGGCGGTCTCTGAGGCAGTCTGCCCAGCTTGTAGTTCTTACTTGCTTGTATGCTTTTCCTTTGTACATTGGTGAATCATGTCTTGTCATGTATGTCTTGTCTTGTAAAAGAGATTGTTGATATTACAAGACTTGTTGCCTTCTGTTGTCTCTAGTTTATTGAGCTCAGTTTATGGTTGGAGTGTTCCTGCTCCGGGTTCCCGCTTGATCAAGTTGTCAGTTTGATAGCTCTGAAAATTTTTACTTGGTATCAGAGCTATCTCCTAGTCATCTTGAGAAATTTTAACACCGGCTCGCCTGGGACTTGGACTTCCCGAGTTGGCTGATCTGGCTCCTGTCCATCTCACTCGCTCGATATGGGGTTGTACACTAGTAGATACTTGTCTTAGTAAATATTATAATAACTTGACAAGCAACTAGCATATAGAACTCGATCACACTGCTCTACTAATAAATGTGTGCATCGTGTTTGGGCTCTATTTCGAGCCAACATTTGAAAGAATATTTTATTTCCAAGTTAACTTTAAATATGGATAATATAAAAGTAATAGTGCAAATGGAATAATAAGCTAAAAGCCAACAATAAATAATAATGCAGAAGAAAAATATGAGCAATAAATGAAATAAATAAAAGACACGTGCTTTGTTTTGAAGTTCTTCAAATCCCCTGTGTTTCAATTCTCATCTTCATTTTAAGAAGAAATTCATATCTGTTCCAATGAGACATTCATCTCAAATTCAAGGAGGTATTAGTTGGAGTCGCGACGATTTGAGTCCGAGTTTTTCATTATGACATTCAACTTATTAATATTATGAGTTTAAGTATTGCTGAGTTTTCTTGTTGATTGAACCCAATAACTATTTAACGAAGCCTCGTTATGTTAAATAACCTTCAATCCTAAGTTATTGGAATTATATTATGTGATGATAGATATATCAAGCTATTTTAGAGGGAAAGATGGATTATTGTCACCATAAAATGTTCATGTTTTCCCTCTCTGACAAGGTGATACTCCCTAGTTTGGCCTGGGGATTCCTCCCTGCATGGCCAGCCACCTGAGCTCAAAATAGTGCTCAGGTGACAGCGGTGCTCCGGCAGCTGAAGTTACCAGGCAGGATGTCCAGAAGTAGGGTAATAAGGCGATAGGGTCGAATCCCACATCATTTGGTAGTTTTATAGAGGTCCTTGTTGGAGCCGCTGTTTCATATTCCTGTTAAATTTTCTCAACGTGGTCAGCAAGATAGCCCAAACACCAAATTAATATCTTCGGAACTACCCAGTTCTCACGTTGAACCAGCGGAAAACCAAGGAACAAAGGTTAATCCCAACAAACAATGAAAGCACAAGCAGATCTATATTCATTCACTTCTTTATAACACGAGACATACATAGCGAGACATGATTTCGCTAGTATAACAGCTGTAAACAGAAAGCACCAAACACCAAGCCGGGCGGACAACACCGGAGTCCGCCGAGACCGCCGAGGTCGCCGAGGTCGCCGAGTCCGCTGAGATCGCCCGAACTTAAGCTGCAATCCGCTGACTAGCCACGGAGTCCGCCGAAGCCGCGAGGCCGCGCGGACACACCGTTATTCGTCTCCTGCTGAAGCTGAACTGAGGAACACCCCCTACCTGCCTGAAGCCGGCGGACAGGTTATTGAAGCTGGCAAAGATGAAACAGAGCTGACAAGCCGCAGAGCGACCTCCTGCTGAATCCGCAGAGACCGCACACTTCCAAGTACTTGACCGAAGTCACAGCCAAACTCCTGACTCCTTGAAGCTACCTGCGTGACTGTTCACTCAAGTTACTGTAGACCTGCCAGGGGGTCCTATTTATAGGCGAGGTGAGTAGTGTGGTCACCGCCCTAGAGATAGAGACACCGCCCCAGCCCGCGCGATAGCAAAACACCGTCCGTCGAGTCCGCAAGGACTTAGCCGGATACCAAGGAAAACCGCCAGGAGCAAGGTAACAATGGCGAACCCCCTCCAGTCCGCTTAAGCTATACGGACAAGGCATCAGCCCGCAAAGCTACCGACCACTGCAGGACAGCAACCCCCTTAAATGGTTGTCCGCACCAACACGAGGCAGTTCGCAAGACTCACACCTCAATCCACCACAAGTCCACGACCAAAGGCAGATAGCAAGAGTCCGCCCGGTCACAACGGACTTGGCGGATACGGCAGACACCATGGTCTTGGAACAAAGTGTGACCAAGTCCAAAACCATCAAAGGCCAGTGCGAGCATGGCGGACACAAACTCCCGTCCGTTAAACACCATAGCACAGACCGCCAGCAGTCTGCAAGCTCCTCGCACTCCTGTCCAATGCAGCAACCATCTCTCGGACTCAAAAACCAATCCGCCAACGACCTCCATAGCAAGACACCTGCTGTACTACCAGAGCTCGACAAGGCCTCAGCCAAGCTCTTGGCCCAGTCCGCAACAGCCCACACCGCGGACACACCAGTCCGCAAGCTTCCTGCGGACATGAGCCAAACCGCCTATCAGCACAAGCTTGCAACTGCGGCCACTGAGCAAAGCACCAGTCCGCATAGTCCGCGAACTTCACTCGTGCAACCCGCTCAGAAGAACAGCCGGCTTTTCACTAAACTTTCCACTAGGCCGCACATCACAGTCCGCCCATTCCGCCTAGTCTGCCAACGCTGTCCGCCCAGGCCGCCCGGCCTGTCAAGTCAACCACTTCCACTTCACAAATTTTAACACTCCCCCTTGAAGTGAGAAGTGGTGACCAAGCACAGCAAGCTGCGCAAGCGCTCAAAGGGCCCCTTCGACAGTGGCTTCGTGAAGATGTCAGCAAGATTATCTTCACTCCGAACATGCCCGACCAGCAGAGACCCTTCCAACACCTTCTCCCTGATGAAGTGGTGATCAATCTCTATATGCTTGGTCCTGGCGTGACACACTGGATTGTTTACCAGCATGAGAGCACTCTCATTGTCACCCCGGAGTAAAGTAGGCCCTTACACTTCTTCATGAACATCCTCTATAAGCCTCCTCAACCAAACGGCTTCCCGAGCAGCCAAGGCCGAAGCCTTATACTCCGCCTCCGTGGTTGAAACCGACACTGAGTGTTGCTTCTTGCTACACCACGAGATGCTAGCTGAACCGCAAGTGAATACATAACCTGAAGTAGACCTTCGATCATCCGAATCACCGTCATAGTCAGCATCCGTGTACCCGAGCAACGCAAACTTCGAGTCCCTTCTATAGAGGAGTCCAATGTCAGAAGAAGCCTTGACATACTTCAGAATATTTTTCACCGCCACTAGATGAGATTGCCTTGGTTCAGCCATATACCGACTTACTCGGCCAACAACATAAGCAATATCCGGCCTTGTAATCGTCAGATAAATCAAGCTCCCAACAAGAGCCCTGAACACCAAGGGATCATGAAGAACCCTTCCCTCATCCCGTCGAAGCTTTAGCCCAGGTTCCAGTAGAGTGGAGCACTTCTTCCCTTTGCCCATGACGAACCGCTTCACAATGCGATCAGCATACCCTTTCTATCAAATGAGAACCCCACACTCCTTCCTCTCCACTTCAAGACCGAGAAAGTGATGCAACTCTCCCAAGTCTTTCATCTCGAAGCGTATAACAAGCTCTGCCCTGAGCCTTGCTACTTCCCCCTCCGAGTTCCCTATGATGATCATGTCATCCACATACAGCAGGACCAAGACTTGTAGCTCCCCCTTCTTCTTGACAAACAAGCTTGAATCCGAGTTAGAAGAAAGGTATCCACAGAATTGCAAGTACTCTGCAATCTTCCCATACCACGCTCTAGGAGCTTGCTTCAACCCATAGAGAGCCTTCCTGAGTTTACAAACATAGTCCGGATGGTTTTCAGAGACAAAACCAAGCGGCTGATCCAGGAAGATATCCTTGTCAATCTCTCCGTAAAGAAAGGAATTCTTCACATTGAGTTGCCACAACCTCCATCCCTTGCTAGCAGCCAAGGCGATCACCACTCTTACTGAAGTCATCTTCACAACTGGACTGAATGTCTCCTCATAGTCTTCTCCATACTGCTGTGAGAATCCTCTAGCGACCAGGCGAGCCTTGAACCGATCAATGCTCCCATCAGCCTTCTTCTTCAACTTGTACACCCACTTGCAAGTAACCGGAGTAATGCCATCAACCTTGGGCACAAGGTCCCAGGTTTCATTCTTCTTCAAAGCATCCATCTCTTCTTTCATGGCACCTTCCCACTCCTTCACTCCAGTGGCCTCATTGAAGTTTGCAGGCTCTCGCTCATCCAGAGGACCTGCAAAGAAGCAGGAGACAAAGCTCAATGCATTCCCATCACAGTACCGAGCCGGTGGCTTAACCACCCTCTTCGATCTCCGAAGGGTCGGCTCCTTGCTCACTGCTTCCGTTGCTTCTTCGGGCTCCACTCCTACCTGGGGCAAGCATTGAGCAGTACTCCCCCTGCTTCCTGAGCCAGAAGGCTCAGCCTCGGAGTTAGAAGCAACAGGAGCTGCTGGTGAAACAGCAAGCTCCTCTTCCAAGCCTTCAGCAGCCGCCACCGGTGCTTCATCAACCTTGCTACTTCCGGTTAGCTCAACCGAGCCACCTCCATATGACGCCAGCTCGTCAAAGATAACGTATCTTGACACCACGAACCTCTTCGTCACAGGGTCCATGCATTTCCATCCCTTCTTCCGCTCATCGTAGCCAACAAAGACAAGCTTCCTTGCCTTCGCATCCAGCTTAGTCCGTGAAGCATCTGGGACATGCACGTAGCAAGTTGAACCGAACACCGGAAGGTGTCCTACACTCGGCTTCTCCTTCAGCAACAGCTCAATGGGAGTCTTCATGTTGATAGGGCTGAGTGGCATCCGGTTGATAACATAAGCAGCACAAGACATCCCTTCCGCCAAAAAGGACCTTGGGATATCTTTCGCATGAAGCCAGCATTTGCAGGTTTCCGTCAGATGACGGATCTTCCGCTCCGCTACCCCATTTTGTTGTGGAGTGTGAGCACAAGTAAGCTCTCGTCGGATCCCGTGCTTCCTGCATAAGTTAGAAAACTCGGAGGAAACAAATTCACCCCCATTATCAGTTCTAAGCTTCTTAATCTGCAAGCCAAGCCGGCCTTCTACCAACTCCTTAAACTCCACAAACAAACGGAAGGCTTCCGACTTCTCCTTTAAGAAGTACACCTAAGTATACCTTGAGTAGTCATCAACCAAGACAAGCATGTATCTGCTTCCACCAAGGCTGGCAGCAACCGTCGGTCCCATCAAGTCGCCATGTATGCACTCCAATGGTTTCTTGCTCCTTGTTTGTGATTTATCAAACAGAAGGCGATGTGCCTTACGGTATTGACAGCCCGCGCAAACATGCCCATCACCAAAGGAGGACAACTTCGGCAACCCCTTCACCAGACTTCTACTCGTCATTGCCTTCAGCTTGTCCATGCCAACATGCCCCAGCCTCTCATGCCATATAGCAGCGCTATCATTGGCCCTCATCATATCAACATAAGAATTGGTGGCAAGAACAAACAAGTTCTTCACCCTCCTCCCTACATGAGCAACATCATCCTTCACCGCTGATACGTTGCGAAGGAACCTCACGTTTGTTGGCCCAAACAGAACGTGATAACCAGCGTCCACCACATTGGTCACCGAGAAGAGGTTTTTCTTCATGCTCGGCACGTGATACACACTCCTTAACGTGAGTGGCCCCCGATCACTACCCAAAGACACGACCCCCTCTTTCTCTACTACATAAACAGTATTATCAGCAGTGATAATAGCTTCATTACCTGAGTAAGCCTGCATGGAGGTGAACTTCGATTTGTCTCTGGTGGGGTGATGACCACACCCGGAGTCCACGATCCACTCGTTGTTGAAGTCCTCAGCAGACAAGGCCCGGACACAAGTGCCCGTCATAAAAGCTCCGCCCCATTCTGCTTCTTTACTTCTTTAGCAAGCTTCCTCCTTTCTCGCAGCATGCCCAGGCTGCAGTTTGACCTTGCAGTCCCGCTTTAAGTGCCCTCGCTGATGACACCGGTAGCACTTCAAGTTCTTCTTCCAGTCCTTAGGAGCATTGCTCCTCTCCGGTGGATATGAAGTTGAAGTCTCCTTCTCACCAGCGACCTGCACCTTCTTCTTCTTCTTCTTCCCTTCCCATCCTTTCTTCTTGCCTGAGAAGAGAGCTTCGCTGCCTTCCTGATTCAGGTTCACTTCAGCCATCTGCCTTGATAAGCTCTCCTGCGATGCAAGCAGATTCTCCAGCTCCAGCAAAGACGGCTGAGTAGCCCACCCTTGAACAGATGTTACAAAGGCCACATATTCCTTCCGCAAGCCGCGGATAATGTGCCTTTTCATCTTCGCCTCAGAGATAGGCTCATCAGGATCCAGTGCCGACAGCTCAGCACACAAGCTCTTCATCTTTAAGAAGTACTTGGAGATGGAAAGGTCTCCCTGAGTTGCCCTGGCCAACTCATTCTCCAGGAACTGAAGCCATGCCATATTCTTCCTATTGAACAACTCATCAATGGTTGTCCAAATATCAGCAGTCGACTCACACCCAACGATGTGATCAAACAGATCCGGAGACACGGCTCTCTTCATAATGAACTCCGCCTTAGCATTTGTTCTTCTCTAGAGCCTAACCTGCTCAGCAGTACCAAAAGCAGCAGTGACTTCCTGCCTGTCGTCACCACCGACGACTTCCCACAGCTCCTCGCCAAGAAGATAACTCTTCATGCACGACTTCCACTTCTTGAAGTTAGTCGGCGTTAAGAGTTCAATGCCCAGACCTCTTGCAAAGCTCCCTTCCATTGCAACACCTGTTGGCAACGTTTCAGAAGCTCCGAGCAACAACACAGGTTGATCACCACTCAATCACTGAGTAACAGCACTGGCTGACTTCTGCTCACGCAACTGAACCTCCCTCTAATACCATGTTAAATTTTCTCAACGTGGTCAGCAAGATAGCCCAAACACCAAATTAATATCTTCGGAACTACCCAGTTCTTACGTTGAACCAGCGGAAAACCAAGGAACAAAGGTTAATCCCAACAAACAATGGAAGCACAAGCAGGTCTATATTCATTCACTTCTTTACAATACGAGGCATACATAGCGAGACATGATTTCGCTAGTATAACAGCTGTAAACAGAAAGCACCAAACACCAAGCCGGGCGGACAGCACCGGAGTCCGCCGAGACCGCCGAGGTCGCCGAGTCCGCTGAGATCGCCCGAACTTAAGCTGCAATCCGCTGACTAGCCACGGAGTCCGCCGAAGCCGCGAGGCCGCGCGGACACACCGTTATTCGTCTCCTGCTGAAGCTGAACTGAGGAACACCCCCTACCCGCCTGAGGCCGGCGGACAAGTTATTGAAGCTGGCAAAGATGAAACAGAGCTGACAAGCCGCAGAGCGACCTCCTGCTGAATCCGCAGAGACCGCACACTTCCAAGTACTTGACCGAAGTCACAGCCAAACTCCTGGCTCCTTGAAGCTACCCGCGCGACTGTTCACTCAAGTTACTGTAGACCTGCCAGGGGGGTCCTATTTATAGGCGAGGTGAGGAGTGTGGTCACCGCCCTAGAGATAGAGACACCGCCCCATCCCGCGTGATAGCAAAACACCGTCCGTCGAGTCCGCAAGGACTTAGCCGGATACCAAGGAAAACTGCCAGGAGCAAGGCAACAATGGCGAACCCCCTCCAGTCCGCTTAAGCTATGCGGACAAGGCATCAGCCCGCAAAGCTACCGACCACTGCAGGACAGCAACCCCCTTCAATGGCTGTCCGCACCAACCCGAGGCAGTCCGCAAGACTCACACCTCAATCCGCCACAAGTCCACGACCAAAGGCAGATAGCAACAGTCCGCCCGGTCACAGTGGACTTGGCGGAAACGGCGGACACCATGGTCTTGGCACAAAGTGTGACCAAGTCCAAAACCATCAAAGGCCAGTGCGAGCATGGCGGACACAAACTCCCGTCCGCCAAACACCGTAGCACAGACCGCCAGCAGTCCGCAAGCTCCTCGCACTCCTGTCCAATGCAGCAACCATCTCCCGGACTCCAAAACCAATCCGCCAACGACCTCCACAGCAAGGCACCTGCTGTACTACCAGAGCTCGACAAGGCCTCAGCCAAGCTCTTGGCCCAGTCCGCAACAGCCCACACCGCGGACACACCAGTCCGCAAGCTTCCCGCGGACATGAGCCAAACCGCCTATCAGCACAAGCTTGCAACCGCGGCCATTGAGCAAAGCACCAGTCTGCATAGTCCGCGGACTTCACCCGTGCAACCCGCTTAGAAGAACAGCCGGCTTTTCACTAGACTTTCCACTAGGCTGCACATCACAGTTCGCCCAGTCCGCCTAGTCCGCCAACGCTGTCCGCCCAAGCCGCCCGGCCTGTCAAGTCAACCACTTCCACTTCACAAATTTCAACAATTCCCTATGTTTGAGAATATCAAATCCTATTTGTATTTGATCACATCCTGTGTTGATAGAGTGTGTAGGATGACATGTTTAAGTGAAGAGAACAAGTCTCCTATGTATGATAATGCCGAGTGGTAGAAGTTACCACCGAGCGGTAACCGTGAACTAACTGTATAGAGCTCTCAGGAACTTATCGCTCCACGCTAGTCCTAACGCCTGTGCTAACACAAGGAATTATTTTGACCGGCCCCTCTGGAAACTACCGCCAAGCGATAGTGGTTACCGTGTCGCGCTAGCCTTTTTCACGAGTGGCGAGACAGTTTCCTCGAGTAACCGACCTATCGCCAGGAGATAGTGGTTACCGCGCCGCGCTAGCCTTTTCACAAGTTGCATTACGGTTTCCTCGAGTAACCAACCTATCGCCAGGCGATAGTGGTTAAAACGCCGCACTAGCCTTTCACGAGTCTCGAGACGGTTCGTCAACTTGCTGACCTACCGCGTGGCGCTACCTTCTACCGCGGGGTGCTAGCTCTATGAAAAGGAAAAACATTCATTTTTAAATACTATTCCAATTTTGGATGACAGCTGACGCAACAAGCGTGCGAACCTACCACCGGGCGCTAGTACTACCGTCGGTGATAGCCTATTTTCATGAAGACGTATATAAGGTCTCCTCAGTTTTCGTGCCTCAGCAATCTGAAAACAAAAAGCGACAGGAGTTCATGCATTCTAGGATTCGGCCGCTCTCTCCTGCGCTCCATTCTAAAAGTCTCCATCGAAGAAGAAGAAAGTCGTCTGCCTCTCGTTAATGAACGAAGAACTCCGGTGATCCAAGATCTACATCAAATACGAAGAGCCGACTGCTCGCAAGCAAACGAAGATCTCAAGCACCGATCGTGGATCGCTCAACGGAGAAGTCGTCAAGAGGGAGAACTTCATCTTTTAAATTTTCTACATCCTTATTTCTATAATCTTTTCTTTTCTGAATCTTGTGGCGAGGAAAATCGATCGGTGAGGGTCGTCGGAACCTGAGGAGGATTCCGTGGAAAATCATCTTTGGGATAGGGAAGTCTAGATCGGTGGATATAGTTGGGCTTTAAGACCCTTCCTTGCGTGGAGGTGAAGAGTCGTCTTGAGGACCTTTCTTAGAGGGAAAGGGATATAGCCAACTGGTTCGTGGAGCGAGTCGGTATAGAAAACACAAGAGTTTTTTATTCCTCATCGCCTTTGATCTCCGTCGTCATGGAGATCACATTGTTGTAGTTGTTCAAAAACTATTGTTGTTTTAAATCTTGCAATGAAATTTGTTTTTTTTGTGTTTTTTACCTACTGTAATTTCCTGCAAATAATATTTTGATCTCTGGTGTGTGGTGCTCAAGCGTAACTGCCCAGGAAAATGAGTTACGAGACTTGTCGCCACGCGTTAGCTACCGAACGCCCCGCGGTAGCTTCCAGAACTCGATTTTCTTGGTCAAAATATTTTAAATTGCAATAAATGCGAGAAACCTTTTTCATCCCCCCCCCCCCCCCCCCCCCGCTAAGGTTGGACACGAGATCCAACAGTTCTATTCAGGGCGATGTGGCTAGTGGAGGAAGGTAGCAGAGGATATCGTGTTATCCTCCTTCGACACTAGTTGGGGCTCCAATTTAAGGGATGGGAGGGTGGTGTGAGTGAATTTATAGTTTGGCCTCCATTTATAGGCAAACCGAGAGCCTCTCCCTCACTTTCTCCACCCTCCATCTACTCGGGTTGGGTTTTTCGGTAACTCAAGTCAACTAAGAGGTACAGATTGACACCCATGAGTGGCTAGCCATACTTATGTGTTAGTGTGGCAGGAGTTAGAGAGATTAAGGTTAGGTAAAGTAAGGTTAATGTGAGTGGGGGTTTAGGTGAGCTTAGATAAGTGGTTAGGATAAAATAATTAATTAAAACCACTTTTTTTGGGGGGGGGGGGGGGGGTTGACTAAAATAACCATAGGGCGGATCCTCATGCATGCCAAACTCTTTGGGGTTCCTAGTTGTCGGGTGACGAGTTAATGTTGATGTGATGGGGTTGAATTTAAATGTTCACGTTTTTTGAGACACTATATAACTTCACGAACCCATTTTGGTCAATTTGACTAACCGATGACAAATTTGAACTAAACAAATTCTATTGCACTCATATAGATTATGTTGCAACATGTAGACCAGGTGGTCTGGCGGCTTCTCTGGCGGCTTGGAGAACGGGCGGTCTGGCAGCTTCTCTGGCGGCTTGGAGAACGGGCGATCTGGCGGCTTCTCTGGTGGCTTGCAGAATGGGCGGTCTGGCGTCTTCTCTGGCAGCTTGGAGACCGGGCAGTCTGGCGGATTCTCTGGCGGCTTGGAGACCAGGTGATCTTGCGGCTTGACTGGCGACTTGTCTTCCCTTATCTGTATGGTCAGGCTGTTAAACCTTCTTGTCAAACCGTGCGGCCTATGCGGTCTGGGTTTGTCTAAGTCGCTAGTCCCATAAATGTATTTAGTCCCACATTACTTAATTGTATTCTCTCTCTTCTCCTCCATTCTTTTAAAGGGAGGTCATAGCTTTGTAATAGACACACGTTTTGGAAATAACAACTCTATGTTTTGTCCAAATATCGGTTTCTCTTTTCTGCTTGCACATGGTATCAGAGGGATCTATCTTTTCCGCCTGATTCTTTGAGTGTCCTTTGTCAGCGCGGTTTGCCCTTTCCTTCTTGTTCCCTAACCGCGCGGTTTTCCTTCCTTGTCGCTGCTCTCTGTGTGCAATCTCTTTGTTTGCGTTGTCTCTCTATCCGCGACCTGTCTTCACTTCTTCCTTCTCTTGTCGTTGCTCGCGCGACCTCCTTGTCACTGTTCGCATGACCTCCTTGTCGTTGTTCTCTTTACGCGACCTCTCTGCTATCATGCGGCCTCGCCTCTGTTCACACAACTTCTTCTCTCCCTGATTTTGTTCGCGCGACCTCTCTGCATTCGCGCAACCTCTTTGTTGTTATCCTTGTTCGCTGCTTCTTTATCCCTGTTCGCGCGGCCTCTCAACTTCATTTGTTCGGGCGACCTCGCGGCCTCTCTATCCCTGTTCGTGCGGCTTCTTTCGGCCGGCCTTCTTCTTCTCTATGGCTCTCTCTGATATCTCCACTACTACTACCACACCCATGGCCCACCCTCCTCCTCCTACTCCTTCGAGAAATCTTGGAACTGTTTCCAAACTTATCGGTTCCAACTACCAAGATTGTAGTGTCTCCTTCACCTTTCTTCTTCGCTCTCAGCGCAAATTCCATCATCTTACCGATGACCCACCTCCTCCCGAGTCTGATCTCTTTGATGTCTGGGATGCTAGCGATGCTCTTGTTCGCACTTGGCTGGCTAACAGCCTTTCTGATGAGTGCCTCCCCATTATCTGCCATGATAAAACGGTCGAGGCTGCTTGTCTTCATCTTGCCGCTCTTTACTCCAAGGGGGCTCAGACATCCTGTATATATACTCTTTATGCGGGACCTCTTTACCCATCCCTCCATGTCTCCTACTGCTGCTTACCAATAGGTTTAGGCTCTCGGAGCCGAAATCCTTCAGAACTGTCCATTCCCTGCGGATCTTGACGAGCAACACAAGCACTTCCAAGAGCTTCTGGTTGAGTGTTATCTTCTATGTCTTCCGGAGTCCTATGACATGATCCATCAACAGATCCTTGGCAAGGCGGATTCTCCCACCTTAGACGCCGCCACTGCCCGCATCGCTGCTGTTTCCTCCCTGCTTCAATGTCCACTATTATCCGCCCCACCGCTACCTGACACCTATGCTCACCATACTCAGCAGGTGGATCAAGTGGTCGTAACCACCGATCTGGCAGGAGGGACCTTCTCACTTTCTCTACTCTCATTAAGGTGGCTGCAACAACCATACGGTTTGTTGGATCCCTAGTTGATTTGGGCTAGGTTCACTGACTTAGGATGTGACCCAACCTGTATAGCCAGGGTCAAGTTGTGTCCTAGAGTCTAGGTCAAGTCCTTAGGTTCAACATCAGATGGACCAGCGTTCAACAAGACCATCAGAGACTCCAGACTTAGAAGATTTCAAGACTAAGTAAAGTGAGTTCGACGTTCATCGAACTCAGCTCGACGAAAGGTGTTCTGCGCTCGACGATCGTGAGACAATTCTTAGTGCTGAGCTCGACGATCCTTGCTCTCTGTTCGACGAATGTTGAGGTTCTACATCAAGCTAAAGTCAGGACAACTTCAGGATTTTTCTAAGTCCAGCTTCAAACTTTGGTCGATGAATTAGATTCTGAGCTCGATGAACTTGGACCTCAAGTTCTCAACTTCTCAGGTCGACGAAGTCAGCTTATCAGGTCGACGAATGCAGTTCTCTACTCGACGAATACTGAATTCAGAGGATTTGTGTCGACACTTAGGGCTTCTGTCGACACCAGACAATTTATGTCGACACCAGAAGATTTGTGTCGACACCAGGATATCATTCAACACCAATTTATGTCGACACCAGAAGATTTGAGTCGACACCAAGATTAATCAGTCGACACCAGCTTATGTCGACACTAAATATCAGCAGATGCAGAATATTTGGCTAGGTCCACAATCTTTCTTCGCTCGATGAATTTGGATCTCAGTTCGACGAATACTGTCAGACAGCGATAATTATCTGCTCAACGAATGATGATTCTCAGCTCGACGAATGAAGATTGTCTGTTCGACTAATGAAGATTATCTGGTCGACGAACTCAAGCTCAGCTCGACGAACTCAAGCTCAGCTCGACGAACTCAAACTCAACTTGACGAATTGTGTTCTTCATTCGACGATTCCAGACTAGGTCTTCTTCAGGTTTCCCGTCCCGTTTCTTGGCGATGATTCTGGAGTTATTAATGCCAGATCTTCTCAGAATGTTACCGTTGGAACGCGCATTAATCATGGACTATTACATGCCGTTTTTTCCATTGGACAGTTGGGGAAATCATTGATTGTTGCTTCCTTCCCAGGCCGACTGCAATTACTGCTCAACATTCAAATTTTTGAATGATCTTCAGTTAGTGGGACATCATCAAAAGTACAATTAGGAAATCAAATACATACACACAGTCATACAGACACACAGACAGCAAGCAATACAGATAATCAGACATACACTCAGATTGCACAGAAGAACAAACTCACAAAAATCTAAAGTTCTACAGCAATCAGCCTTGACTAGAGAACAACTTCATCAAGAAGAAGAAGAACATTCAAATTCTATCAAGAGTCTTCTTCCTTCCAATTCTCAGGACAACTTCGAAGGACAACAAATATCAATCTGTCAAAGAAGTTCCTGAACAATTTCTGGTCCAGGCATTCTAGGTCTTTGAAGACCTATCACCCTGAAGCAGTGCTCCAGTTTTCCTGATACACTCAAGATCTCAGGGGGGAGCAAGCTGCTGACATCAATCCATAGTCTTCTCAGTTATCATTGAGAAAGAGAAGACACCATCACTTCTTTTCCAACTCCGGTACAGGGTTTTAATTCCCTTCAAAATTATTCTGGTTACAAGTCTCCTTCCAAAAGACTTGAGGTTTTGGTTTTGAGCACCTGAACAAAAGCTCATTGGTGTCAGACACCTGATCAAAAACCTGAGTGGATTCCTACCAGGGTGGTAGAAGAGTGGATTACCCATGTTGGGGAACCACTATAAAATTTCTTGTATCGTCTGGTTGCCCTTTTTCTTTTGTTTTTGGATGTGTTGTTCTGTGATTAATAGGTTGCTGTGTTTAGTTTATTTTACTTACTGACTTGTTCACCTAGGCTTACAAAAAAAGTTGTAAAAAGTTTGAAGAAAGCACAATACTCTATTCACCCCCCCTCTAGAGTATTTCAGATCTAACCTGCACTTTTAATTGGTATCAAAGCGAGGTTGGTTAATAGACCACACCTTTAGAGGTCAGTTGGTTGTACAGGCTAACACCTGAACCACAAAGATCCCTCTTGTTAGATATGTTTATTTGTTTTTGTTATTAGATTTATTTCTCCACAGACATGGACTCAAAACAAAGATTATGCAAGCATCAGACCTCCAGTTTGCAATCTTAACAAGTTTGTCATCTGGAAGGCAAGAATCAGGTTATACATGAATTCTATTGATGAGGATATTTTTTTTATTATCTTGACAGGAGTACCTCCAGCACCTGCAGCTTCTCCAAGCACCTCAACAAATATGACTGCAGTGCCCCCTCCAGAAAACAATGATGCCTACAAGAAAGCCAAAATGGCAGATGCTAAGGTAATGAACATCTTGGCTCAAACTATGTCAGATGACATATTTCAAAAGGTGGCTGAGTGCACCTCAGCCAAGGCCATTTGGGATTCCCTCAACCAAATGGTACCTGACTCAGCAGATGAGAGAAAATACAGGAGATCCAATCTCATTTCCATGTATGAGACTTCAAAAAGGATGAGACAGAATCAATGTCTGATATGTACAACAGGTTGAGTTCAATCATCAATGAGCTCAAAACCCTGGATAAGGACATCACCCTGACAGAGGTGAATGACAAGATATTGATGTGCTTCCCTAGCTCTTGGGACTCCAGAATCTGGCCAATCAAAGAAGCCAGAAGCCTAAATGAGATATCAACTAAATATCTGCTAGGCAAATTAAAATCCTATGAGCAGCTGATCAAATCAAGAAAGGTAGCAGAACAGAAGGCAACAACTCTAGTGAGAAAGGAGCACAGCATAGCCTTCAAAGCATCTGAGGAAAGTGAGACATCAACTTCAAATGAAGAACTCATGAGCCTCTTTACAAAAAGATTCTACAAGATGGCTAGAAAGGATTTCAGAAGGAAGTCATCCAGACAGGATGACAAGCCCAAGTATGACAAGACACCAACCAAGGAGGTTGTGTGCTTTGGATGCAGAAAGCCTGGACATTATATCTCTGAATGTCCAGAAAATCAGAAGATGGAGAAAAACAAAGAAAGAGACTCCAGAAGAAAACACAGCAGCAGACCCTCTTCCAGCAAGTATAAAAAGAAAGAAAAGGGCTTTGTTGTTGAGACATGGAGTGATACAGAAGAAGAAACATCTTCCTCCAGTTCAAGTGAAGAAGAGGAAGAAGCAAGATCCAAGGAGGTTTGCCTAATGGCAATTGATGCCTCCAGGAGCAATTCAGGATCAGAAGGAGAATCTGAAGATGAAGCAGCCTCAGACTCAGAGGCAGATCAGGTGTACAACCCCGTAGCCGGGCGAGTGGGACCCTCCCCAAATATCAGCCTAGGGGCGTGTTTTGGGCGACGAGTTGGTGCGACCCCGTTCGGAGACGTGCGGGTCCTCGTGCGTGCGTGCGGAGGTTTTATGCGCGCGTGCTTAGATATATATATATATATATATATATATATATTGTATAATAGATATATTATTATATTATATTGTATATAGAGGGGGGAGGATGAGACCAGCAGGGGGCATCGGGTTGAGCAGGGGGAAAAACTAAGAATGAAACAGAGAAAAAATAAAAAAGAAGGAAATAGGAGGGGCGGGGTATAGCTGGAAAGGGGGGGAAGAGAAATGGGAGAGAGAAAAAAGAAAAAGAAGATAGAAAGGTGGGGCTCGGGACAGCGGTAGGGAGGAAAAGAAAAATAGGAGAAGGGGAGAAATCGGGGGCGGGAACCCTAGCCCGGCAGATCCGGAGCCCAGCCGTCGCCGCCGCCCCCTTCCCCGCTCCCTCGTCGGCCTAGAGCAAGACAACCCCGCCTCCCTCTCCTTCCTTCGGCCTGGAACAGCAAGGGGCCGCCCGCTCCCTCTCTCTCTCTCGGCCACTGCCCAGGCTAGGGGACGGTCTCCTTCCCCGCTCCCCCCCCCCCCCATCGTCGGCAAAGCAGCAGCCCGGCCTCCTTCCCCGCTCCCCCCCCCCCCCCCCCGTCGCCGGCAAAACAGCAGCCCGGACTCCTTCCCCGCTCTCCCCCGTCGCTGGCAAAGCAGCAGCCCGGCCGCCCCCCTCCCTCTCTCTCTCTCGGCCAACAACAGAACCCCTCCCCTCTCCCTCTTTTTCCCGACTGAGAGCAGCAACCACACCCCGACCTCCCCACTTTTCCAGCCGCCTGGAGCAAGCCGGCTCCCCTCCCTTTTTCCCGGCCTGGAGCAGCACACCTCGATCTCCCCCTCTCCCGCCAGCAAGCTCAGCCTGGAGCGAGGCTCGGCCTGGAGCGAGGTTCGGCCTGCAGCGAGGCTCGGCCTGGAGCGAGGCTCGGCCTTGGAGCGAGGCTTGGCCTGGAGCAAGGCTCGGCCTGGAGAGAGGCTCGGCCTGGAGCTAGGCTTGGCCTGGGGCAAGGCTCGTCCTGGAGTGGAGATCGACCACTGATGTGGCCGCATGCAGTAGGATCGACCCGGAGCTCCTCTCCTGGCCCCGCCACCAAGCACGCGACAAGGGTAACGATGTTTCAACTTGGGCAGGTGAAGCCCTCAGTACACATATTTGCACGGAAGCCCCTCTCCACCAACGGGTGGGGGGAGTGGAGCTTTCCGACGGGTTGACGTGTACGTCCCAGCAGTTAATTGCATTAGTACCCGGAAGAGCGAGTACGAGTTTAGGCATGCTGTGTGAAGCCCATCCGAACGTGTGAGCCGGATTGGTGATGTTCTGGGGTTCCCGGAGAAGACTCCGAGGAAGTTGTTTATTAGCCGTTTGCAGGGAATGCGCGCCACAAGCCCCAAAAAGGGGGTGTGCGCAATATGTTTGGCCCGCTTATGTTAGCCGACCGATGTCTAGTTGGCCGCCGCTCGTCGAGGCGTTGGCGTACAGGTGTTGCAGTACCAGGCGGGGAGTAGCGGGCTTAAGCCCAAGCTTGTGCCGGCCCTCGAACGCCTTTTTTGTTTATATTGCAGGCCTGCGTGCTGAGTATGGAATTTATATTCCTGTAATATTTTTTAATATCTGTGATGCCCTGTGAAAATGTAGTTTACTCCTCCTGTCTTGGGCGAGCGGTGTGTTCGTGAACCGCTCCCCCCGTGTGGGCCCCGAGGTATAGATGTCGGGAAGCCCCTGATGGCCCGTTGTCATCCTTTAAGAGTACCGGAGTTCCGCTGTTAGCGGCCCAATTGGGGCTGCGTAGAGTAGGGCTGCTGGGCGATTTTGCGCCAATAGTAGGGCAGGCGGGGAACATTTTACATAGACCCGAGGTGGCACCTCTAGTTTGGGAGTGGATCTAGAGATCCTCCTTAGATGTTTCGGTCGGCCAAGAGAGCCCTCCGAAGGTGCCTTAGCTCAGCCCTTAGCTTGGGAGGGAAGAGTTTGTTAGTCTTCCGGGTATGCGGCGGGTCCTCCATACTGAGACCTTGGGTCTGTCCCTCGTGTTCCTAGTCTTGTGCCTAGATCGTTCGCTTGAGAGTAGTAGGTGTGCGGTCACCCCTTCCCCAAGGGTCGAACTCCACAGGAGACCGAATTTCGGTTTCAACATTTTGGTGCGGTGAGTGTGGAGAGTGACTAGCACAGAAGAACTCTGGCGAGCGTCATGGCTATAGAAGTGGAACCATGTGACGACCAGGGTCGTGCGTTGATACTTTATGTGTAAGGTCCCCATACTCAGAGTTATCCCCTCCCATAGTTGTTGTTTGAATCCCATAGCATTTGGAGTAAGATTTGCACCTATTTGAAGCGCTTCTACCTATGAAAACCCGTGTATCCCCACTTGTTACGTCAACCAGAAACCTGGAGGTTATTGTCTTCAAGATCAAGTAAGAGAGCAGTTGAGAGGTATTAGGAGCCGGGGTGACCTGAAAGGGTTCCCTCCCTAGCGGTAATATGTTATCTCTTCCTTGTAATTCAGTAGCGGTCAAGTTTTCTCCTTATTACCAATTCGCCTTGAGCTTCTAAGTGCTTCAAGGGTTAGCCTTGCAATCGACTCTGGAAGCCAAGCGTCCAACACGTTCCTTTTAAATATCCTAGTTCGGACAATGGGACGGTGCCGCGGGACTTTAAGCGCTATTGTAAGACCGAGCCTCTGCACTGACGGCCAAGATCAGCTCCCCCCTTGCATGTCGGCCTATGTCCCCCCGGTTGCATCTCTCTTCCGATTGGAGAAATTATTAGGAATAGGCTCAGACGCCAGCTTCCCGATTTGACGACTTACAGATCGTCTCTCTTATGAAAGAATGTGTCCTCCATTTGTAAGAACATCAGTGCGATTAACTCTTCAACACCTCTTAAGTAAACAGGACGTCTCCACCTCGAGCAAAGTCAAGTCGAGTAGTTTTGGACCCCGAGCAGATCCCGCTGCCTGGCTCTCATCTAGCTGGCAGGGCCGGAAGTACCTCGGTGTCATCCGCGGGCCTCGAGCAGATCCCGCTGCCAGTCTCTCACCTAGCTGGCAGGGCCGGAAGTCACTCGATGGCGGTAGTTTTGGACCCTGAGCAGATCCCACTGCCAGGCTCTCATTTAGCTGGCAGGGCCGGAAGTCACTCGGTGTCATCCGTGGGCCTCGAGCAGATCCCGCTGTCAGGCTCTCACCTAGATGGCAGGGTCGGAAGTCACTCGATGGCGGTAGTTGTGGACCCCGAGCAGATCCCACTGTTAGGCTCTCACCTAGCTGGCAGGGCCGGAAGTCACTCGGTGTCATCCGTGGGCCTCGAGCAGATCCCGCTGTCAGGCTCTCACCTAGCTGGCAGGGCCGGAAGTCACTCGATGGTGGTAGTTGTGGACCCCGAGCAGATCCCGCTGTCAGGCTCTCACCTAGCTGGCAGGGCCGGAAGTCACTCGGTGTCATCCATGGGCCTCGAGCAGATCCTGCTGTCAGGCTCTCACCTAGCCGGCAGGGTCGGAAGTCACTCGATGATAGTAGTAGTGGACCCCGGGTAGACTCGCTGTCAGGCTCTCATTAGCTGGCAGGGCTGTAGGCACACCTGGGGGGAAAGGATTGGTTCTTGGAGGTTTTTGCAGGACCCCGAGTTATGCTCGTCCCCGGGTAGACCCGCTGCCTGGCTCCTACTAGCTGGCAGGTCCATAGGCTCGCCTGGGGGGTAAGGGACCCCAAGTGCTGCTCGGCCCCGGGTAGACTCGCTGTCAGGCTCTCACTAGCTGCCAGGGCTGTAGGCACACCTGGGGGGAAAGGATTAGCTCAGCGTGTATAAGAGGATACAGAAGATACGGCTTTGTTGTTTCACGATATGGCGAGAAATTATATACTCGTTGTAAGTAATGGTATAAGAGCAATTCAATAGCAGTGAGCCAAAGGGTATCGAGTGATTCAAAAGGTTCAGAAAGGTCATGGAGAGATTGATGCTCCAAGCGCAGATTTCAGTTTCTCTTAAAAAAAATTTTTGGGTTGGCTCCCACTCGCCGGATACGTTGGGTTGGATAATTCTTTCCGAGCTTGTGCCAAGCTCGGAAAGAGCGGGGATTGTGTACAACCCCGTAGCCGGGCGAGTAGGACCCTCCCCAAATATCAGCCTAGGGGCGTGTTTTGGGCAACGAATTGGTGCGACCCCGTTCGGAGACGTGCGGGTCCTCGTGCGTGCGTGCGGAGGTTTTATGCGCGCGTTCTTAGAATTTATATATATATATAATATTGTATAATAGATATATTATTATATTATATAATATATATTATATTGTATATAGAGGGGGAGGATGAGACCAGCAGGGGGGCATCGGGTTGAACAGGGGGAAAAGCTAAGAATGAAACAGAGAAAAAATAAAAAAGAAGGAAATACGAGGGGCGAGGTACAGCTGGAAAGGGGGGGAAGAGAAATGGGAGAGAGAAAAAAGAAAAAGAAGATAGAAAGGTGGGGCTCAGGACAGCGGCAGGGAGGAAAAGAAAAATAGGAGCAGGGGAGAAATCGGGGGCGGGAACCCTAGCCCGACCGATCCGGAGCCCAGCCGCCGCCGCCCCCTTCCCCGCTCCCTCGTCGGCCTGGAGCAAGACAACCCGCCTCCCTCTCCTTCCTTCGGCCTGGAACAGCAAGGGGCCGCCCGCTCCCTCTCTCTCTCCGGCCACCGCCCAGGCTAGGGGACTGTCTCCTTCCCCGCTCCCCCCCGTCGCCGGCAAAGCAGCAGCTCGGCCTCCTTCCCCGCTCCCCCCCGTCGCTGGCAAAGCAGCAGCCCGGCCTCCTTCCCCGCTCTCCCCCGTCGCCGGCAAAGCAGCAGCCCGGCCGCCCCCCTCCCTCTCTCTCTCTCGGCCAACAATAGAACCCCGCCCCTCTCCCTCTTTTTCCTGACCGGGAGCAGCAACCACACCCCAACCTCCCCCTTTTTCCAGCCGCCTGGATCAACCCGGCCCCCCTCCCTTTTTCCCGGCCTGGAGCAGCACACCTCGATCTCCCCCTCTCCCGGCAGCAAGCTTGGCCTGGAGTGAGGCTCGGCCTGGAGCGAGGTTCGGCCTGCAGCGAGGCTTGGCCTGCAGCGAGGCTCGGCCTGGAGCGAGGCTCGGCCTGGAGCGAGGCTCGGCCTGGAGTGAGGCTCGGCCTGGAGCGAGGCTCGGCCTGGGGCAAGGCTCGTCCTGGAGTGGAGATCGACCACCGACGCGGCCGCATGCAGTAGGATCGACCCGGAGCTCCTCTCTCGGCCCCGCCGCCAAGCACGCGACAAGGGTAACGATGTTTCAACTTGGGCAGGTGATGCCCTCAGTTTACATATTTGCATGGAAGCCCCTCTCCACCAACGAGTGGGGGGAGTGGATCTTTCCGACGGGTTGACATGTACGTCCCCGCAGTTAATTGCATTAGTACCCGGAAGCGTGAGTACGGGTTTAGGCATGCTGTGTGAAGCCCATCCGGACGTGTGAGCCGGATTGGTGATGTTTTGGGGTTCCCGGAGAAGACTCCGAGGAAGTTGTTTATTAGCCGTTTGCAGGGAATGCACGCCACAAGCCCCAAAAAAGGGGGTGTGCGCAATATGTTTGGCCCGCTTATGTTAGCCGACCGATGTCTAGTTGGCCGCCGCTCGTCGAGGCGTTGGAGTACAGGTGTTGCAGTACCAGGCGGGGAGTAGCGGGCTTAAGCCCAAGCTTGTGCTGGCCCTCGAAGGCCTTTTTTGTTTATATTGCCGGCCTGCGTGCTGAGTATGGAATTTATATTCCTGTAATATTTTTTAATATCTGTGATGCCCTGTGAAAATGTAGTTTACTCCTCCTGCCTTAGGCAAGCGGTGTGTTCGTGAACCGCTCCCCCCGTGTGGGCCCCGAGGTATAGATGCCGGGAAGCCCCTGATGGCCCGTTGTCATCCTTTCAGAGTAGCGGAGTTCCGCTGTTAGCGGCCCAATTGGGGCTGCATAGAGTAGGGCTGCTGGGCGGTTTTGTGCCAATAGTAGGGCAGGCGGGGAACATTTTACAAAGACCCGAGGTGGCACCTCTAGTTTGGGAGTGGATCTGGAGATCCTCCTTAGATGTTCCGGTCGGCCAAGAGAGCCCTCCGAAGGTGCCTTAGCTCAGCCCTTGGCTTGTGAGTGGAAAGAGTTTGTTAGTCTTCCGGGTATGCGGCGGGTCCTCCACGCTGAGACCTTGGGTCTGTCCCTCGTGTTCCTAGTCTTGTGCCTAGATCGTTCGCTTGAGGGTAGTAGCTGCGCGGTCACCCCTTCCCCAAGGGTCGAACTCCACAGGAGACCGAATTTCGGTTTCAACATCAGGTTCTTTCTAGTTTTGATTTTAATTCTGATTTATTTAAAACTGAATTCAAAACTATGTGCTTAGACTTAATCAATTCAGAAAAGGAAATAAAAACTCTTAGAGAAATACTAGGAAGTCTTGAATCTGTTAACTCAGAAAATATTAAACTATAAGATCAACTAACCTTAGCTAATGAACAAATAATTAAATAAAAATCTGTCTTATGTGAGGCCAAACAACTTGAGCAATCTCTCAATGGGAGAATCCTCAAGCTGATGGACATTACAAGCACAGTGAATGCCAGATTAAATGACAAGCTGGGCTTGGGTGCTTCTTCAAGTTTACCCCCCATAATTAAGAAAAATATACTTACAACCCCCATTAAGTTTATTTCTACAAAGGGAAAAGAAAAGTTAATAGACAAACCAATGTCAGAAAGCAATCCAAGACCCATAGACAAGAGAAACAGAACTCAGAAAACAGTTAATAAAAACAAAGTTCAGCAGCATTCGTCGAACGCAGATCGACGAAATGTGTCCAGTTCGTCGAACCCAGATCGACGAACGCTGAACGCAAACTTTAGTTATAACAATTTGTCTAACTGCGATCGACGAACTGTGTATGGTTCGTCGAGCAGAGGTCGACGAACTTGGGGCGCAGAAAATGACTACTGTCATTCTCTGTGCCGAGATCGACGATCTCAGCCCTATTCGTCGAACTCTGGTCGATGAACTTACAACAATTCGTCGAACCCAGAAAGACCAAACTTAAACTATTTCTCTTACAGAAACTTTAAACCAACTAATAAGACATTCAATCCAGTAGCTGATTGGGTTATTCCACCTAGGAGATATCACCCCTTAGGTTACAAATCACAACCTGCATTATCAGTTATATCCAGTTTCTCTTTTCAACCAAATAAAGGACCCAAGGTAACCTGGGTCAAGAACAATTGAGTTTTGTTTTTCTTTGCAGGTACAGATGAAGAGCTGTCTAAGGGTAAGTCAAACCTGGTACTTGGACAGTGGTTGCTCCAAACACATGACAGAAGCAAGGCAAATTTATCCAATTACAAGTCCAAGCTAGGACCAAAGGTGATTTTTGGAGATTCAAACAGTGGCCAGTCAGAAGGATATGGAGCAGTCAAGATTGGATCAGTTACTTTCAAGAAAGTAACATATGTAAGAGGACTTAACATAACCTAATATCCATAAGTCAATTATGTGATGAAGGTTATCAAGTACACTTTAACTCTACTTCTTGTTCTATTATTAATAATGAAAACCAAACTTTTTTAATTGGACTTAGACAAGGCAACATATATCTAGTAGATTTTATTTCTGCCACAACTGATATCTGCTTACTCAATATCACTAGTAATCAAAATGAGTTATGGCATAAAAGATTAGGGCATGTAAACCTTAAGAATATATCTAGGTTATCTAAAGACAACCTTGTTAGAGGTTTACCTTCTGGCCCCTACAAGAAGAAAAGCTTATGCAGGGCTTGTTAATTAGGCAAGCAAACCAAAACTAGTTTTAAATCCATTAATAAAAGTGATTCACCTAGGATATTGTATTTGCTTCATGTGGATCTATTTCGACCCATTGCAGTACAAAGCCTAGGAGAGAAGTCTTATACTTTAGTGATTGTTGATGACTTCTCTAGATTCAGTTGGGTAGCCTTTCTGAGAGCTAAGTCAGATAGATTCAAGGTTCTTACAGATTTTCTCAGGACCATACAGATTGAGTTCTCTACTCATGTTGCATTGATCAGAAGTTATCATGGCACAGAGTTTGAGTCTCTTCTTATGCATGAGTTTTGTGAGAAGGAAGGTATAAGGCAGTACTTCTCAGCTCCTAGAACTCCCCAACAAAATGGGGTTGCTGAAAGGAAAAATAGGACAATCATTGAATCTGCAGGTACATTATTAGCAGATGCTTACATGCCTCTATCCTTTTGGGCAGAAGCTGTAAATACTGCCAACTATGTCCTGAATAGAAGCCTTATACATAAACTGAAAAATAAGATCCCCTATGAATTACTTAAAGTGAAGAAACCTAAAACCACATACTTTAGAGTTTTTGGTTGTATACATTCACACAAATAACAAGAGATACATTAGAAAGTTTGAGGCTAAGGCTGAAGAAGGGATTTTTCTAGGATATTCCCAAGTAAGCAAGGCCTATAGGGTTTTTAACAAATCCACTCTTAAAATTGAAGAGTCTGTTCCATGTATCTTTTGATGAAGCTAACATGTCTTATAAGGAGAAAGAGATTTCTACCAATAGCTTTTTGCAGGTTCCACAACTGTGTGAGTCTATGGATGGACTAAACCTTACCCAAGAAGTATCAACCCATCCTACTCCACAGGTTGCTGAAGACAGTGAAGAAGAACTTCAAGTGGAAGTAGCTGAACTTCCCTCAACAACTAGTACCATTCCTCAAGAGGAATTAATTACAGAAGCTGTTGCTCAACAAAATCCACCAACTGATCTTGTCACACTTAGAGATCACCCCAGATCTCAAGTGATTGGAGACATTTCAGTAGGTGTACAGACAAGGCATCAACTCAACCAAGACTTGATGCATGCCTGTTTTCTCTCTCAAATTGAACCTCTCACCATCCATGAAGCAGAGTAAGATCCCCACCGGATCATTGCAATGCAAGAGGAACTAATTTAGTTTGAGAGATGTAGAGTTTGGGATTTGGTTCCAAGACCCCATAACTACCCAGTTATTGGAACCAAATGGGTCTACAGGAACAAGTTGGAAGCTCAAGGCAACATAGTGAGGAACAAGGCTAGGCTTGTTGCTCAAGGTTACAGGCAAGAGGAAGGAATTGACTATGACCAAACCTTTGCCCCTGTTGCAAGGTTAGAGGCCATAAGAATATTCCTTGCCTATGCAGATCACAGGAGATTCAAAGTCTTCCAAATAGATGTCAAGAGTGCATTCTTGAATGGAGTACTTCAAGAAGAGATTTATGTAGAACAACCTCCAGGTTTTATCTCTCTAACTTATCCCTCTTTTGTATTTAAATTGCATAAAGCTCTTATGGTTTAAAGCAAGCTCCAAGAGCTTGGTATGAGATCTTAGCAAGTTTTCTTTTAGAGCATAAATTTACAAGAGGAATCATAGATAAAACTCTTTTCACTAGACATCATAAGGACCAAATACTGTTAGTATAAATATATGTAGATGACATCATTTTTGGGTCTACTGATCCCAAATTGTGCAAGAGGTTTGCTGACCTCATGCATTCTAAATTTGAGATGAGTAGCATGGGTGAGCTTTCCTACTTCCTTGGTTTCCAAGTGAAGCAGCTCCCTGATGGTATCTTCCTCTTCCAAGCTAAGTATGCTAAAGAGCTTATCAAGAAGTTTGGGATGGGTGATGCTTCAGTAATGAAGACACCTATGGCTACTAATGCTGTTGTGGATTCTGATGCAGCAGGGAAACCTGTGTATCAGAAGCATTATAGGGCAATTGTTGGATCCCTATTATACCTAACAGCTAGCAGACCTGATATAATATTTGTCACATACCTTTGTGCTAGGTTCCAAGTGAACCATAAAGAATCTCACCTTATTTTCTTAAAAGGGATTTTTAGATACATAAAGAGTTGTCCTAATCTAGGACTCTGGTATCCTGCAGAGTCAGAATTTGAGTTAACTAGATACTCAGATGCTGACTATGCTGGATGTAGAGTGGACAGGAAGAGTACCTCTGGAACTTGCCAGTTCCTGGGTATGAGACTTGTCTCCTGGTTTTGTAAAAAGCAGACATCTGTGCCTACATCAACTGCAGAAGCAGAATACATGGCTGCTGGCAGCTGCTATTCACAATTGCTATGGATACAAAACCAACTCCTAGACTATGGTGTCAACTTAAATAATTCAACATTATTTTGTGATAATACTAGTGCTATTGCTATAGCACAGAATCCAGTTCACCATTCTAGGACTAAGCATATTGAAATAAGACATCATTTCATTAGAGATAATGTAGACAAAAAGAAAATTAACTTAATCCATATTCCTACTGATCTATAGAGAGCAGATATTTTCACCAAGCCCTTGGATGAGAAAACTCATCTGTTCTTTATAAATCAACTGAGAATGATTAATGGAGAAGAGTTAACTTAGTTTCTGTCTGCATTCGACGAATTTTCCAGAGTTCGTCGAACGGAGTTCGACGAATTAGGGAAAGTTTGAGAGATTCTCGTCGAACAGATATCGACGAATTCTCTGTGTGGAAACAATTTTCATCGACCGGAGATCGACAAACTTTGCTTTAGAAGATATTTCGTCGAACGGAGTTCGACGAACTGTGTTCGATTCTTCTGGATGAGATCGACGAATTATCTGTCTATAATTTATTTCGTCGAGCTCAGTTCGAAGAATTGTTTCTTTTTCGTGGAACGGAGATTGTCGATTCATATTCTGAAAACCTTATATCTAGGTTTTCTTCGACCTCCGTCCCGCTCTTTCAGTTCTTTTGCTCTTGATCGCCGTTTTCTCTGTGTTTTTCTTGTAGGTCATCAATGGCGATTCCATCGAGCACCTTAGCCGCAATGAAATTTGATACTGGATTTGATATAGATTTCGATTCTTTCCAACATTCTGACCCCATATTTCTTTATATCTTGGAACTGTTAGAAGAACTTCATCTCAAGGATTTCATGACCAGACGGATTAAACTGCACTCAACTGAAATCAGAGAATGGGTGTATACGTCGTCGGTTTCTGAGGAAGATGTGCTGACAGGAAATATCGGGAGTCATGCTGTTTCATTATCTCCCGCAATTCTTTCTGAGATTTTTGGCTTAGTCAATGGAGAAGATAATATGGAAATGGATTCTGAAGAATTTGGTGATATGCTGAAGTTAATGGGGTTTTCAGGAAGCAACCCTAATAAGCTGTTGAAGGAGAAACTGTCTGCCGTGTACCAGTTTCTGGCGGACATTATAGGAAAAGTGTTGATGGGCAAGCACTCAGCGCACGACTACATCACCCGCTACCAATTCCTGGTTATGTGCGCAGTGGTGAACAAGAGACATGTAACCTGGGGCACACTCTTCTTTGAGTTAATAAAGAAAAAGAACAGTAAGAAAGAGGTCTGCTTCGGCAGAATTTTGGGAATTTTTCTTCAAGAGAAGGCTGGTGAATGCATGGTCTCCCCGACCATCTTCATAAATACCAGCAAGCGCCTCACATGCGCTCTGTTTGGTAGATGGGAGAGGACTATCTCCAAGCCCTCAAAGGCTTCTTCCTCTTCCATCCCAACTTCTGAGAGCACCAGGGCTGTGAAAGCCACTCCCCTCCCTGCAGAAGAGGTCATTCCATCTCCACCATCTCTTCCTGCACTTCCAGCAAAATAACTCCCTTCCTTTTCCATTCCTTCTACCACACCTAAATCTCCACAACATACTCATGTGCCTACTCCTCCTCCATCTCCACCACTTGACATTACCAACATTCCTACACCCCCTGCTTCACCTTATGAGACATCTATTCCTACACCTCCTCCATCTCCCCTTCCCCCACACTTATCCTCCATTCCATCTTACAACATACCCACAGACTCTGTCATGCCAGATGCCAACATTCCATCTTCATCACCATCCACTCTCCACACATCTGTTATTCCACCCTCCATTCCATCCTCTTCCCCTTCCCCATTTGATCCATCTACCATCATATCCTTGCTCACTCCCCTCATCAAATCTCTCATCCAAGAGGCCATTACACCTCTTGTGAATTCCATCAATTCTTTATCTGCATAAGTTTCTCTTCTCTCTGCTGCCCCCTCTTCATCCAGGGGCCTGGCTCCAGGTTCTCCTAAACCCAGGCAGGGGGAGATGCTCAGTGATGAAGTTGCAGCAGATGCAGATGCAGCAGCAGCAGCAGTCACAGCAGCAGTTCCCTCTACAGCAGATGCAGATTCAGATGAAGATGCAGAAATTTTGGAAATTTTGCCAGAATATAATTCTGAGATGATTGAATTAATTAAATTTATGGACACTGACATTGACTTAGATGAGTCAGTTGAGCAAATAAAACTTGTTGGTGATTTCCAGTTAAATCCCACAGTTAATTTGTCTATTTTGTTGAAAACTTTTGATACTATTTTTGTACAGCTACCCTCTACTAAGCCACATTTGGCTATTGTACCCTATACTTCTCCAGTTAGTCCAGCAGTTGCTAAGCAACTCTGTGACAGTTTTGTTTTCCCAGCTTCAACCTCTGCAGCTAGTCCAGAAGATATCTCAGCCCCAAGTTTTGTTATGGATGACTCTCCTATGCCTGATATGGATGAGCTAATCCTAGCTGACATTGAAGAGGAGAACAAGGCAGCAGCTGAAAGCTCTGTCCCCATTGTTTCTGATTCCTATACATTTACCTCTTCTATTGTTGCTGAAGCTCCAGTTCCTGAACCTTCTGCCCTCCTCCAGAAAAAGCTGTTCTTGATGCTAAAACTCTAAAAGCTTTGGATGCTCTTTATGATAACCCTCAGGGTTCTGATTCTGAAGATGAAGCTGATGATGATGATGATGATGATGAAGATGCTGCCAGTAAGAAAAAGAAGATGTTATCAAAGAAAAGGAAGGCTCCTCCTCCAGCTCCTAAGCCTAATCCAAATGCTGACACCCCTTATTACATTCTGCACAATGTCAGTCCATACAATGGAATGCCTGCATGGATGTGGCTATCCAAGAACCAACAGAAGGATAAAAAGAGAAGTAGGAGATATTCCCCTCCTCTAGTTCACAGATTCAGGAAGGATCCTCCTCCTCCTCCTCCAGCAGCTGGTGCCAGTGGCTCTAGCTCCTAGAGATCTGCCCCCATGCAAACATATTAGAGACAGTCAGGGAGATCATCTGGAAGCAGCTAGCTGAGGCAGCCATCCTCGGGTAATCAATAATAGCATCAATAAGCAAAAGCAACAAACATCTGAAGTACAAAAAGCTGACAGTCCAAAAAGATCATACTCTCCTCCAATTCCATTTGAAGATCCTGAAACTGCAAATACTGCAAGAATGGTTAGATACCAGGAATTAATTGGACTATCCTTGATCAATAAAGCCAAAGCTGAAGGAAAAGACACCTCAGGATTCACAACAATGTCAAAGTACAGAAAAAAAGAGTTGAAAAGGTTTGACAAAGGCAATAAACTATTTAATGTTGATGACTATATGAAACTCCATCCAGAAGCAGTTGTCCCCAGAGCTACATCATTGAATATTATTGGGGCAGCTGATATGACTATGACAAAGGCTCAAGCTTCAGACCCAAAGAGAGAAATCATCTTCAAAAAGCCAGGAGAGCAGACAGCAGAAGACAGGTCCAAGCAAAAAAGCAGAAGAAGTAATCTTTATTCTTGTTTTAATTTCTTCCTGCTCTTTCTTTTCAAACTGTGCTATTTATTTTAAACAAAGCTGTGTATATATATCTGCTGCATGTGTTGGTAATTCTCTGTCAGATATATTTATTTTCTTGCATTGTTTATCTATTTGTTTCTATTTTGAGTCTCTGTTAGTGACCTCACCCAAATAGGGGGAGATTGTTGGATCCCTAGTTGATTTGGGCTAGGTTCACTGACTTAGGATGTGACCCAACCTGTATAGTCAGGGTCAAGTTGTGTCCTAGAGTCTCGGTCAAGTCCTTAGGTTCAACATCAGATGGACCAGCTTTCAACAAGACCATCAGAGACTCCAGACTTAGAAGATTTCAAGACTAAGTAAAGTGAGTTCGACGTTCGTCGAACTCAGCTCGACGAAAGGTGTTCTGCGCTCGACGATCGTGAGACAATTCTTAGTGCTGAGCTCGACGATCCTTGCTCTCTGTTCGACGAATGTTGAGGTTCTACATCAAGCTAAAGTCAGGACAACTTCAGGATTTTTCTAAGTCCAGCTTCAAACTTTGGTCGACAAATTAGATTCTGAGCGCGACGAACTTGGACCTCAAGTTCTCAACTTCTCGGGTCGACGAAGTCAGCTTCTCAGGTCGACGAATGCAGTTCTCTACTCGACGAATTCTGAATTCAAAGGATTTGTGTCGACACTTAGGGCTTGTGTCGACACCAGACAATTTATGTCGACACTAGAAGATTTGTGTCGACACTAGAAGATTTGTGTCGACACCAGGATATCAGTCAACACCAATTTATGTCGACACCAGAAGATTTGAGTCTACACCAAGATTAATCAGTCGACACCAGCTTATGTCGACACTGAATATCAGCAGATGCAGAATATTTGGCTAGGTCCACAATCTTTCTTCGCTCGACGAATTTAGATCTCAGTTCGACGAATACTGTCTGACAGTGATAATTATCTGCTCAACGAATGATGATTCTCAGCTCGACGAATGAAGATTGTTTGTTTGACTAATGAAGATTGTCTGGTCGACGAACTCAAGCTCAGCTTGACGAACTCAAGCTCAGCTCGACGAACTCAAACTCAGCTCGACGAATTGTGTTCTTTGTTCGACAATTCCAGACTAGGTCTTCTTCAGGTTTCCCATCCCGTTTCTTGGCGATGATTCCGGAGTTATTAATGTCAGATCTTCTCAGAATGTTACCGTTGGAACGCGCATTAATCATGGACTATTACATGCTGTTTTTTTCATGGGACAGTTGGGGAAATCATTGATTGTTGCTTCCTTCCCAGGCCGACTGCAATTACTGCTCAACATTCAAATTTTTGAATGACCTTCAGTCAGTGGGACATCATCAAAAGTATAGTTAGGAAATCAAATACATATACACAGTCATACAGACACACAGACAGCAAGCAATACAGATAATCAGACAGACACTCAAATTGCATAGAAGAACAAACTCACAAAAATCTAAAGTTCTACAGCAATCAGCCTTGACCAGAGAACAACTTCATCAAGAAGAAGAAGAACATTCAAATTCTATCAAGAGTCTTCTTCCTTCCAATTCTCAGGACAACTTCGAAGGACAACAAATATCAATCTGTCAAATAAGTTCCTGAACAATTTCTGGTCCCGACATTCTAGGTCTTTGAAGACCTATCACCCTGAAGCAGTGCTCCAGTTTTCCTGATACACTCAAGATCTCTGGGGAGCAAGCTGCTGACATCAATCCACAGTCTTCTCAGTTGTCATTGAGAAAGAGAAGATACCATCACTTCTTTTCCAACTCCTGTACAGGGTTTTAATTCCCTTCAAAATTATTCTGGTTGCAAGTCTCCTCCCAAAGACTTGAGGTTTTGGTTTTTGAGTACCTGAACAAAAGCTCATTGCTGTCAGGCACCTGATCAAAAACCTGAGTGGATTCCTACCAGGGTGGTAGAAGAGTGGATGTACCCAGGTTGGGGAACCACTATAAAATTTCTTGTGTCGTCTGGTTGCCCTTTTTCTTTTATTTTTGGCTATGTTGTTCTGTGATTAATAGTTGCTGTGTTTAGTTTATTTTACTTAATGACTTGTTCACCTAGGCTTACAACAAAAGTTGTAAAAAGTTTGAAAAAAGCACAATACTCTATTCACCCCCCCCCCCACCCCCCTAGAGTATTTCAGATCTAACCTGCACTTTTACGGTTGATCGTTACTGGATGAAACATCTGAATCTTCGCCCTTCTAGTGATGCATCCACCTCCTCTTCGAAGCCATCCGCCTCGGTGGTCACGTCTTCAGGTAGTGCCCATGTGGTGACACAAAGTAAATGGCTGATTGACTCAGTTGCTACTAATCATATGACTGACAATCCTCAGTGCTTTTCTCTCCTAGAAACACATGATCAGTTGCCCCCAGTCTTCATTGTGGGCGGCTCTCCCTCACCGGTCAATGGGACGGAGTGGTTCAAGTCACTCTGTCTCTTTACTTGGCGGACACCCTCTACCTTCCCATATTTCCCTATAATTTATTATCAGATACTTCTCTTTGCAAGCAACTACAGTGCTCTGTCCCATTCACTCCTACTTCTTGTTTTTTTCAGGATCCGAGCTCCCAGAGGACGATTGCTACTGGGACTGAGAGCGGAGGCCATTACTTTTTAGACAATGTATCTGCTCTATCCTTTTTTTCTTCTTCTACGGATCTTCTCCAATGGCTTCTTCGCCTTGGTCATCCTCCTCCACGGCTTATTCGACAGCTTCTGACCCACCTGCCTACACACAGTCCTCCTCTCAATTGTGACGCATGTCAACTTGGCAAGCATCACCGGTCATCCTTCCCGCCGAAGCAAGGTCGTGGCTCTTCCCATTCGTTTGATTTAGTTCACTCCGATGTCTGGGGACCTGCTCCTACCCTCACTATAGGTCAGTGTAGTTCGTATTTTGTAACCTTTATTAATGATTTTTCGCGGTGTACATGGGTGTATCTCTTAAAAAAGTGCTCTGAATTATTATCTGTATTTACATCATTTTATTATATGATTAAAATGCAATTTGCTACGTCTAATAAGATTTTCGTTCTGACAATGCCAAAGAATATCTAAGTCATGACTTTTCTTCTTTCTATATACAAAATGACATTTTTCATCAAACTAGCTGTGTCTATACCTCGCAGCAAAATGGTGTAGCCGAACATAAAAACTGTCACCTTCATGATGTCGCTCGAACCCTAATGACACAAATGCAGGTACCTCGCACTTATTGGGGCTATACAGTTCTTATCTCCTGTTATCTCATCAATCGCATTCCTTCCACAGTTCTCCAAGGCCACACACCATTCTCCATTCTCTATCCGAGCAAGGATCCCTTCTCGCTTCCTCTACGTATCTTTGGGTGTATGGCTTTTGTGCATGCTCCCTCTACCACTCGTGACAAACTATCTCTCTGTGCAACCAAGTGTGTCTTTTTTGGGTTACTCTTCCACTTAGAAAGGCTACTGTTATTTTGATCCTGTTCTTCGAAAACAGTTTGTCTCCGCGGATGTTTCCTTCTTCGAAAATACGTCCTACTTCTCTCAGAACTCCTCCCCTCTTCCTGATATTCCTGCTTCTCCTCGCATCACGTCCATCCCGTCTACGCCCATCGAGACCCCTCCTCCACCATAGTGTCCACCATCTCCTCCTTCGCTCTCTCCGCCTTCGCTGTCTCTCTCTACTCTAGGGACAGCTCTCTCCTCCATGGAGGCACCAGACATTGATGAACACGATGACCTGGATGTTCTCATTGCTCTTCACAAAGGAGTGCGGGCATGTACCCAACATTCGCTTACTACCATTATTTCATATGCTCGTCTTAACCCTTCTCGCAGGAATTTTGCTTTGGCTATCTCTACCACTACCACTCCCCGCACATACCAGTATGCCCTTGTTGTTCCTCATTGGAAGGCGGTTATGGATGAGTAAATTATCACCCTCACCAAGCGGGGTACATGGACTCTTGTTCATCCTCCTTTTGTCACTGATGTAGTTGGCTGTCACTGGGTCTTTGTTTTGAAGTTCCGTCCAGATGGAAGTATGGATCGTTATAAGGCCCTACTGGTTGCTAAAGGTTTCACTCAGACCTACGACATTGATTACTTTGATACCTTCTCTCCCTTTGCTCATTTCAACACTATTTGGGTTCTCCTATCTGTGGCCGTCAACAAAGATTGTCTCATTTCTCAACTAGATGTCAAGAATGCCTTCCTCTATGGTGATTTACAAGAGGATGTCTACATGGAGCAACCTCCAGGGTATGTATCTCAGGGGGAGACACGCGTATGTCAGTTGAAGAAGGCTATCTATGGCCTCAAGCAAAGCCCTCGGGCTTGTTTGATAAGTTCAGCAGTATTGTGGCAGCTGTTGGTTTCGCAAGGAGCTCGTCGATCACTCATTATTTATTCGCAAAACTATCATAGGCCTGGTGGCTCTTGCCATATATGTGGACGATATTTTTCTCACTGGTGATGACTAGGCTGGGGTAGCACTGACAAAGAAACGTCTCCGTCAACACCTTGTCTCGAAGGATATGGGCTCCCCAAGTACTTCCTGGGGATAGAAATCTGTCGAAAGCCCAATTCTTTGGTTCTCTCCCAACGAAAGTATATTCTCGATCTTCTGCAAGAGACAGGATTGATTGGGGCTAAACTTGCCTGATACCCCATGGCTACTGGAGAAGATAAAACCTGGACAGACGACTCGCCTCTTCTATTGGATGTTACAAGGTACAGACGTCTGGTGGGCAAACTCATTTATCTCACTGTAACAAGACCCGATATCTCCTATGATGTAGGCCAGGTTAGCCTGTTCATCATGCTCCTAGAGTGTGTCATCTATAGTTTGCCCTGAGGATATTGGAATATGTTAAAGCGGCTCCTAGTAAGGGATTACTGTTTCAGAGAAATTGTCACTTAAAGGTTGAAACCTACTCAGATTCTAGCTATGCTGGCGACAAAGGAGATTGCAAGTCCACATTGAGTTTTTGCACATTCGTGGGAAGGAACCTAGTGAGCTGGAAGAACAAGAAATAATCTGATGTCTCCAGGTCCAGTGTAGAAGCTGAATATCGTAGTATGAAGTCAACCACTTGTGAGTTAAAATGGTTACTGGCTCTCATGTTGGAATTAGGATAAGTCTACAATCATCATTTACATATGTTTTGTGACAACAAGGTCGTCATATACATCTCCAAAAATCAAGTATTTCAAGAGAGAATAAAGCACATTGAAGTTGACTGTCATTTCATCAGAGAAGAGATCTTTAAGAAACAGATTTGTACTCCATTTATTACTTCTGACAACGAGTTGGCAGATATATTCACCAAGCCCGTGTCAGCTTCTTTCTTTCACATTTGCGACAAGCTGGGCATGATTGATATATATGTTCCAGCTTGAGGGGGTGTTGTAATATAGAGACTGGGCGGTCTGGCGGCTTCTCTAGCAGCTTGGAGACCAGGCGGCTTCTATGGCGGCTTGGAGACAGGGCGGTCTAGCAGCTTCTCTGGCGGCTTGGAGATCGGGTGGTCTGGCGGCTTCTGTGGCGGCTTGGAGACCAGGCAGTTTGATGGTTTCTCTGGCGGCTTGGAGATCGGGAGGTCTAGCGGCTTCACTGGCAGCTTGTCTTCTCTTATCTGTATGGTCGGGCGGTTAAACATTCTTGTCAAACCGCACAACCTATGAGGTCTGGGTTTGTCTAAGCCGCTAGTCCCATAAATGTATTTAGTCCCAAATTACTTAATTATATTCTCTCCCTTTGATGAGTTGTAAATATTTGTATTTTTCAGTACTTTATTTAGGTAGTTTTTAATTTATTTTCGTTGTTTTTAGTTATTTTTCATCAATAAAATGTTCCTTTTTATATATTCCCTTCTAACTTAGCTTTATTTTTGTTTTCCTGAAATTTTAGAAGAAGACGAAATTTTCAAATTACACGCCCGTGTCCATTTGTTCACGTCCGTGACCTGGGCTTGTCACTTTGACGCCAGTGAAAAATTGTTGTCATTGTGAATCCGAGAAATCAGGGAGGAACACAACCGTGTCCCATCCGACACGCCCGTGTCACACCAGTCCACACTAAACGCCAACAGACTCGACACTCAACGCCTCCTGCAGACTCGACACTCCAATCCAGGAACATGCTCGTGACCTTTTCGATACACCGGTGTTCGGTCAGCGAGTTTTCAATCCCGTGAAAAATCAATTTCTATCGAAATCAAATAGCTGCTAGATGTCCAGTCACGCCTGTGTCATTCAGTGCATGCCTGTGTCAATCTTGTTCTATTAGTTGTCTCCCCCTGACAAGATGCCGCCAACGAGGCAAGGACTTGATGCCTCCAGCACGCCTTCGCCAGTCACGACCTCTATACACGACCGTGATCGCCGAACACGACCTTGACCGCCACGTGGAACTTCCAGAAGAAGCCCCGAAGTCAACTGCCAATAATTATTCAGCTTATCCATCCGCCGGACCCGACACGCCCCCTGGCCATGCTCGTGACCAGGGGGTGTAATCTGAAATTTTTTTCTTATAAATAGAAGTTTTATGTATGAGACAAGGGTTCAAATTTTGGAGCCATTTTGTTGTTGGATTGATGCTTGGGTGCTATTTGAGCTATGTAAGGAGATTTTCTCCCCCTCTCTTTAGTGTTTGCTTTGGCTTTTTGTAACTCTACTTTTGTCATTAATAAAATATGCTAGTTTTTCTCTCCTTGTGTTGTATTGGAATGCATCTGAGTGCCCCACCTTCAGTGATCTTTTGTATCTTTGTTTTTCTTTTTAATATGGGTGTGTGTGTGTGTATGAGATAGATTTGTTGTTTTTATGTTTTCAAATTATCATTTTGCTTAGTTTAGTTTTAGATTTTCTCAAATTTATTAGTTGTTATGATAGCTTTTGTTATCTTGTCCCTTAGGTTTGTTTAGGTTAGAATTTTATGCTTTTCATTCATTCTTATAGATTTATAAAAATAGTTTTAAAGTGGTTCTATTTTTTAACTTAGTCTTTTTATTTTTGTAAAACTTTTTGTTCTTTTACTCATTCATCCACTTTTTAAGCATTTTTACAAAGTTATAAGAATGAAAAAGTTGTCGTTTTAATTTTTGAAACACTTTGATTTTTGCATTTATTTGAGAACCTTTTTCCTCCTTTAATTTTTTTTATTTCTTCTTTTTATGCATTTTTAGCAAATTCTAACGGTAGAAATGTAATCGTTTTAATTTTTCGATCACTTTGATTTTCTCATTTTTGTTGTGTGTGAGTGTATGAGTTAATTTGTTTTAGCTTTCTTTATCGCTTTCTTTCCTTCGAGTAGATTGTGTGCATGTATGACTTAGCATTTACTGCTTTCATTTCCCGCCTACTCGTTTGAGTAGAACTTGTCATTTCCCGCCTAGTCGTTTGAGTAGGACTTGTCATTTCCCGCCTACTCGTTTGAGTAAGACTTGTCATTTCCCGCCTACTCGTTTGAGTAGGACTTGCAATTTACTGCTTTCATTTCTCGTCTACTCGTTTGAGTAGGACTTGTCATTTCCCGCAAACTCGTTTGAGTGAGACTTGCAATTTATTGCTTTCATTTCTCTCATACTCATTTGAGTAGGACTTGTCATTTCCCGCCTACTCATTTGAGTGTGACTTGCAATTTACTACTTTCATTTCCCGCCTACTCGTTTGAGTAGGACTTGTCATTTCCCACCTACTCGTTTGAGTATGACTTGCAATTTATTGCTTTCATTTCTCACCTACTCGTTTGAGTAGTACTTGTCATTTCCTGCCTACTCATTTGAGTAGGACTTGCAATATCCCGCCTACTCGTTTGAGTAGGATTTGTAATTTCAATTATGTAATTTTTTTTGTAACTTAGCTTTTTTCCTTTATTATGGCTTTTGTTGAGTGTGTGTGTGTGTTTTACTTTTTAGTAAGCACTTTTATTTCTAATGTTAGGTTATTTTATGTTTTTTTGTAACCCTTTAGTGCTTAGTTTCGAACTCACACCTCGCCAAACTCATAAGCCGTCCTCATCTCGATGAGTGGCTAATCGCTCTTAGCCCTCGGTATCTAAGAGCATTAGGACATAAAAATCTTTTAAAATAATTAAAAGATTTGTTTTTATCTTTAATTAACAACTTATGGTTTACCCCGGGTATTCGACGCGTAGAACCATATATTGATATGTGGGCTCTATTTCCGTTATCCATACGCTAGCTAGTCGAGAGGTCGTGCGTATGGATCGATCACCCTTGGGTAAAGAGAGTTTCACACTAAACCTCGAGAGAGGAGGCACGGAATTCTATCGGATTGGGTCCCCCACCCCCCCCCCCCCCCAAATAGCAGGGTTCATAGCGTAAAGCGGACATTAAGAGGAATCCTTCGCCGAACGAGAGCTCAGTCGAATAGTCTTAATGTTCAGGAGAGCGATAGTCCTAGAGATAGGTGAGCTCATTCCTTTGGAACCTCCAAGGACAAGTTTCCCCTTTAATCGAATTGAAACCTAGGATCTCTAGTTATATAAATCTATTTTAGTCCTAACGTAATTCGATATCGAGCGTTATTTCTTCATCGATCTTTTTCTAAATCTATTTTTAGCTTTTTCTTATAGCCGCCTTAGTTAATTAATCTGACACCTTTAATTTTTTGGTAGGATAATAGTCCTTCTAGGAGGAGTAGAGATAATTATCCCGCCCCAGGAAATATATGACCTCGATTCCCCCCCCCCCAATATCTTGTATTACTTGCGATCGTTGCACTTGTCTTCCCGCTCGCTCCCTCCGTGAAATTCGACCGCCGCATCACTAATTAGATAAGAAAGGCCAGGCGTCGCGGAGGGACATCAAGTTTTTGGTGTCGTTGCCGAGGAACTTGGTGTTGTTATTTTGAATTCTGTAGTCTATTACTTTTACCTATTTTTTTTAAAAAAAGACTTAAAACTCTACTTAAAATCCAAAAAGGTAATTATTTAATATATATTTTAGGGTGTATGATTCGTGGACAACCTTCGGCGTCTAAAAAATTGGATTTCGATGCTGAGATCGAATGCTCTCTTGCGCGTATTCAATCTCAACGCCGGATTTCCTCTTTGGACCCTGAAGAATCCGTCGAAGAACCCTCTGTCATTGTTATGGCCGACCTTATCTCAAACACAGCCATGGAGCGTACAATGTCTTACTATGCCCGACCAAATTTGGATGACACTGGGTCCAGTATTGTTTGCCCGACGGTGGCGAACAATAATTTTGAAATAAAATCTAGGGTTATTCAAATGATCCAAAATGCCATGTAGTTCGATCGACTGCCGGATGAGGACCCGAAGGTCCATTTATCGAGTTTTTTGAAATTTGTGATACTTTTAAAATTAATGTAGTCACTGATGATGCCATTAGCTTGTGACTTTTTCTGTTTTCCATAAACTCGAAAGCTAAAGCATGGTTGAATTCCCTCCCGCAAGGACGTATCACCACTTCGGTCGAGCTTGCGGAACGGTCCTTAACAAAGTATTTTTCTCCCTCCAAAACTGCAAAGTTGCGGGCAGACATTTCTTCGTTTGTGAAGAATGATTCAGAGTCTCTATTTGATACTTGGGAGAGTTTTAAAGAATTCCTCCGCAGGTGTCCACACTATGCTTTGCCAGCGTGGTTGCAGGTCCAAATCTTTTACAACGGGCTTAACTATCAGACGCATCAAATGATTGACACGGCTGTCGGGGGTACCCTGAATAACAAGACCCCCGAGGCTACCCAAGCTCTAATCGAAGAGATGGCCATGAATGCCTACCAATGGAAGGTCCTGCTGGGACGTCCCAAGCAGGAGGCCGCCCTCTTCGAAGTGGATGCAACTGCTCACTTAGCCCTTCAAGTTGAAAGGCTGACAAAGCAGTTTGCGGAGATGTCTGCTGCCTCCTCCACTCCGCCTTGGGTGCTTCCCTCTAACGTCAGCGTAGTCAAAGAGTTCGTAGACTACGTGGGAAATTCGGGGCAGCCTTACTTCAACCCCAATAACAACCCTTATAGTAACCATTATAATCTGTGTTGGAGGAACCACCCCAACTTCTAATGGAGCAATGCGAACAACGCGCAGTGCCCCCTAACTCTCTTGCGCCCGGATTTTCGCCGCCTCCCCCTCTTCCAAAACGCTCCCCGATGGAGGAAACGTTTTCTAGATACATAGCGTCCAACGAGTAAAATACCTGGAACATCACCAGATAGCTAAAAAACATAAAACTACAGGTTGGACAGCTGGCGTGGATGATGTCCAAGCATTCTCTCGGGGCATTGTCGAGGAACAAGGAGCCCAATCCTCAGGAGAATATCAATGCTACAACCCTCCGTAGCGAAAAGGAGGTGGTCGATCCAAAACGGATCGATCCGTTGGTACATATTTCACCTCGACCCCTCTTCCAACTTCTTTGGTTACGTCGTCTTTACCAATTTTAAACGATAAAATTATTTTATAAACGTCCTTGTCATATCCACATAAGTTAGATAGTGAGCGTAAGGACGAGCAGTACAAAAAAACTATTTTATTATTAAAATAAATTCATATTAATCTCACATATGCCTAATTATGCAAAATATTTAAAAGAACTTCTTTCTAATAAACAAAAATTAGAAAATATTTCGCATATCTCTCTCAACGCAGACTACTCATGGGCTCATACTAATAAATTGTCACTAAAAAGAAATGACCCGGGGCGGTTTTCCTTCCCGTGCCTTTTTGTCAATATACTAGTAAAATACGCTCTAGCAGATTTAGGCGCAAGCATTAATTTGATGTCGTTTTCGCTCTTTCAGAAATTAGGTTTGGGAGCTCCGAGTCCTACTAAAATGTGTATCCAACTAGCGGATCGCTCGGTTAAGTTTCCCGTCGGGGTAGTGGAGGACGTTCTTGTCCGAGTTGATAAGTTTATCTTTCTGGTATACTTTATCATCTTAGACATCGAGGAGACACTGATGTACCAATTATTCTCGGTCTCCCTTTTCTCGCCACCTCCGACGCATTAATTGATGTGAGTAACGGTCGTCTCCTCCTTCGGGTAGGAGATGATGAGCTTACTTTCTCTATTAATCCCTCAATGGAGGACTCGTCATCGAGCGATGAATTTTGTTATAGTTTAGATACCTATTTCAGATATTGTTCTTCACCTGTTTTCGAGCCTACCTTTTTAAACGATGATATTTTTGCGCTCGAAAACTTTAATTATGAAGAGGATAACTCTGCAAAAAATTTTTTCGAACCATTTTGATCGAAAGATATTAAAATTAAAACCTTCTTCGAAGAACCTCCCTACCTAGAGCTCAAACCTTTACCCGAATCTCTAAAATACGTATTTTTGGGAAAAGATGATACCCTTCCCGTTATCATTTCTTCGCATTTGAGCGATTCAGAGACTTCCGATTTATTGGAAGTTTTGCTTAAATATTGCCACGCAATTGCATGGCAAATTTTTGATTTAAAGGGGATTAACCCCTCTTTCTGCACCATAAGATTTTCCTTACCGATAATTGCTGCAAAACTATTCAGCCGCAGCGGCGTCTTAATACAAACACGAAAGATGTCGTTAAAGCTGAAATTATAAAATTATTAGATGTGGGGATTATTTATCTTATTTCGGACAGTGCATGGGTTAGTCCTGTTCATGTCGTGCCCAAGAAGGGCGGTCATACCGTAGTGGAAAATGAGCATAATGAACTCGTCCCAACTCGTACTGTTACGGGTTGGCGGGTGTGCGTCAATTATAGAAAACTAAATGATGTCACCCGTAAGGACCATTTCCCACTACTGTTTTTTGACCAAATTCTGGAGCGTTTATCTGGTCATCCATGCTTTGTTTTCTTGATGGTTTATCGGGGTTTTTCCAAATCCCCATTTCTCCCGATGACCAAGAGAAAATTATTTTTACCTGCCAGTTTGTCACCTTCTCATACTGAAGAATGGCATTTGGCCTCTGCAATGCGCCGACTATATTTCAAATATGTATGCTGGCGATCTTTGACGAGCTGGTATAAGACATTATGGAGTCTTTATGGATGATTTCCCTGTTTTCGGATGCGCATTCCCGACTTGTCTTCGTAATTTAGATCGTCTCCTTCAGCGATGCGAGGACACGCATCTCGTTTTAAATTGGAAAAAGTGTAATTTTATGGTTCGAGAAGGATTGGTTCTCGGCCATAAGATTTTGTCTAAGGGGATGGGGGTCGATAAGGCCAAGGTTGAAATTATCGAAAAACTTCCCCCGCCTTCTAACATAAAATCTATTAGGAGTTTCTTAGGTCACGCGGGCTTTTATAGGCATTTCATTCAAGATTTTTCTAAAATAACAAAGCCGCTTACTCGCCTCCTGCAAAAGGAATCAAATTTTGTCTTTACTAGTGAATGCGAGTCCACTTTTAATTTTATAAAACAAAAATTTATCAATTCACCCATTTTAGTGGCGCCTGATTGGACCCTTCCGTTCGAGATTATGTACGACGCTAGTGATATTGCCATAGGTGTCGTTCTTGGCCAACGCATAAACAAATATTTTAATCATGTTTATTATGCTATCAAGACGCTCACTTCCGCACAAGGTAATTACACGACAATGGAAAAGGAATTTTTAGCCTTCGTTTTTGGATTTGATAAGTTTCGCGCGTATATAACGTTATCTAAAGTTATTGTATTTACCGACTACTCTGCCTTAAAATATTTATTAGCTAAAACAGACGCCAAGCCCCGCCTTCTTCGATGGATTCTCCTCCTACAAGAGTTTGATTTGGAGTGTTGAGAACCAAGGTCCAGCGGGATTGGGTGTGTGTGGGACCGCATATTTGGGCTTCCCCATCGCGTTCCTGGTCTGGGTGTTGATCCCGGTGGGCCCCACGTGTAGTGGAATATCCCCACCATCCCGTGTTTGGATTAGTCCCACATTGCTTTGCGGGTGCTCCTTGGTGTTTATGTACCCCCGTCCCCCCTTCCTACTACCTCGGGGTTTTGGGAAGATGTGTGGTGACGGGTGGTTTCCACATGGTATCAGAGCCATCCCGCTGCGGGGGTGTGTTGAGAACCAAGGTCCAGCGGGATTGGGTGTGTGTGGGACCGCATATTTGGGCTTCCCCATCGCGTTCCTGGTCTAGGTGTTGACCCCGGTGGGCCCCCCGTATAGCGGAATATCCCCGCCATACCGTGGTTGGATTAGTCCCACATTGCTTACAGCGAGTGGTCCTTGGTGTTTATGTACCCCCGTCCCCCCTTCCTACTACCTCGGGGTTTTGGGAAGATGTGTGGTGACGAGTGGTTTCCACATGGAGATCCGGGATAAGAAGGGCGCGAAACATTTAGCCTCCGATCACCTCTCACGTTTAGAAAATCCGGGTGCGGAAGCGCATGTCGAATCTGACATAAATGACAGATTCCCCGAGGAACGCATCCTAGTCATAATGTTGTTTCATCTTCCCCGCCTTGGTTCGTAGATTTTGTGAACTATTTAGTTGCGCGGGTGCTCCCAAAAGACTTTTCGAGCCAACAAAAGAAGAAATTCTTTTCTGACTTGAAAAATTTCTTTTAGGAGGACCCTTTTCTTTTTCGTATCTGCGCGGACCAGGCAGTCCGAAGATGCATCGCGGGTGTGGAGTGCACGCAAATACTTACGCACTGCCACAAGGGTCCGGCTGGTGGGCATTATCAAGCTAACCGGACCGCGTAGAAGGCGCTGGAGGCGGGCTTCTTTTGGCCCACTCTATTCAAAGATGCTCACAATATTGTGCACTCCTATGATAGCTGCCAGCGGTCGGGTAATATCTCTCGTCATGACGAGATGTCCCAAAATTTATTTTAAAAGTGCGAAGTCTTCGATTTGTGGGGCATCGATTTTGTTGGCCCCCTACCTCCGTCTCTTAAAAATAATTATATTTTAGTAGCAGTCGACTACGTATCGAGGTGGGCGGAATCGCAAGCTCTCCCCACAAATGATACGCGAGTCATCGTTACCTTTCTTAAAAAACTATTTTCATGCTTTGGCACACCTCGAGCTATTGTGAGCGACAGGAGAACACATTTCTATAGCGCCCAAATGACTAAGACGTTAGCTAAATATGGAGTCATACACAAACTTGCCACCTCTACTACCCGCAAACAAGTGGCCAAGTTGAGGTAGTAAATCGAGAGATTAAGCGTATATTAGAAAAAACTGTTTCGCTTAATAGGAAAGATTGGTCCATCAAACTCGACAATGTGTTGTGGGCGTATTGTATGACATACAAAACCGCAATTGGTTGTACGACATACCGATTAGTTTGTGGCAAAGCGTGTAATCTCTCCGTAGAACTAGAACATCGCTCACTTTGGGTTTAAAACTCTTAAATCTTGACGCTAACTTAGCCGCTCAAAATAGAAAACTGCAACTAAACGAGCTCGATGAATGGAGTGCAAACCCTTACGAGAGCAATAAGTTCTATAAGGAGCATTCTAAGTTTTATCACGATCGAAAAATCAAGCCCCAAAAAATTTTTTTCTCCGAATTATCTTGTCCTTCTTTATAATTCACGTCTTAAACTTTTTCCAGGTAAACTAAAATCACGATGGTCCGACCCCTTCAAAGTTAAAGAGGTTTGTCCATATGGGACCATACTCATCTCCCACCCGGAAAAAGGCTCGTTTAAAGTAAACGGTCATCGCTTAAAATTATATATAGCGTGTGATCCTGTGGATGGTAATATCGAAACCATAACCCTCCTCGACATATAAACCCTCCAAAATAGTCAAGTTGCACGGCTATGTTGGGTACATTGTGTTGGAACACCACTTGCACTTTCACATTGGAAAATGTGTATCATATTTGGAGAAGCCTCACCCAACTCAGTGATATACATCAACGTGTATTTGATGTTATTTTGAGTTTACATGTGCAGGTTAACAATATACAGGAAACGTTTCTAAGTCCATGAGTCAACACAAGAAGAAGTTGTGTCGACACTTGTGAAGACTTGTGTCGACACTTGAGAAAAGCTGTGTCGACACCTGGAGTCAATTGTGTCGACACTTGGAGAAGCAGTGTCGACACACAGAACGTTCAGTCGACATCAACTGTGTCGACGTACAGGACTTGTCTCGACACACAGAAAGTTTAGTCGACATCAACTGTGTCGACACACAGAAATTTCAATCGACATCAACTGTGTCGATACACAGGACTTGTGTCGACACACACACCAGAATTTCTTTTAAGTTAATTGTGTCAAGACAAGAAGTGACTATGTCGACACACAGGACTTGTGTCGACACATTCTTACAGAAGCTATGTCGAGAAGCAGTGTCGACACTGTGAGAGCTGTGTCGACACCATCAAGGATTGTGTCGACACTTAGTCTACTTGTGTCGACACATGTGAAGTTCAGATTTGACACTTTACTGACAGAGACAAAGTTTCAAGAAGTGACTGGAGACTTGACAGCTGCCGTTACCAACAGGTATACTGCAACTGTCAGTTCTGTCAAAAGTTGGTTAACAACCGGATCAGCCAGTAACCTTGGATGAAGTTTATATAAAGACAGATTCTATCAACTGAAAGTAACAACAGACGGAAAAAGAAGACGAAGTACTCAACACACAATTACAACAGAAGATCCAACATTCACAAGAAAATCCAGTTAGAGATTTTCAAGTGGATCTAAGTGAAGAATTTCAAAAGTTCTTCAGAAGAATTTGTAGAGAGAGCTCCAACAATTCAAGTGAAGAAAGAGACTATCATCAACTAGTCTTTTAAGAGTAGATGCTGAACTATCTGCAAAAAAGAATTCAGATTGATTTCTGGATTTAAGAAGGAAGCTGATTGAAGATCATCTTCAAGAAATTCAACCTTATTGTGTTCAGATTCAAGAAGCTTTGAAGAAAGCCAAAGACAGGTTGATTTCTAGGTAATCAGATTCTTCAAGAACTGATCAAGAAAACTTACTACTCATTCTCTCTCAACTTGGGTGGAAGATAAAACATATCTTATATTTTTGTTCTGTAAGATCATTATTGATCTGAGTTGTAAGCCTAGTTTATAAAGGCTGAGGTAGGGCAAAGTGCCTGAGGTAGGAGATTTTCATCTCTGAGTTGTAGGCCTTGGGAAGGCTGAGGTAGGGATGTTTGCCTGAGGTAGGAGATTTGATTCTCTAAGTTATAGGCCTGGGTGTAGGCTGAGGTAGGGCTTAATTGCCTGCGTTGTAGGAGTGTGGACTCACTCTGAGTTGTAGGAACCTTGACTGGGTTCTGAGCTGTAAGATCTATTGATCTGAGAAGGAAGGAAGAAGTTAGGCCGAATCTAGCACACTGCTAGATAGGCGAAGGGGGAAAGTGGATGTACCCATCATTTGGGTAACCACTATAAATTTGTGTGTCATCTGTGATTGTGTGTGATTTTGTGATTTCTGTGATGTGATAGCTGTAGATCTGATTGATTCTATTTGATTATCTGAATCAATATTCTGTCGTAGAGTAAAAAGGAATTGCACCTATTCACCCGCCCCCCTCTAGGTGATCTTGAAATCAATTCTTTCAAGTGGTATCAGAGCGAGGTTACTCAAAGATAGACTTAACAGTCTGAGTAAGATATGTGAGGCAGAATAAATTAGAAAAGATGGGTTCAATATAAAATCATAAGGAACTTGGTTCCATGAAGTTGTCCATCTGCAGGAAAGAAATCTTTGGAATATGAAAAGAAAGGGTCAGATTGTTTATGCAAGCATCTGGTCCAAGAATATATATAATTGTTAAGGAAGGGCCTTATATACTAATGAAAGTCTCAGTTCTTGATGCCAATCAGATTACACCAAAAGACTTTTCAGAAATGACTAAGGAAGAGATTGTCTTGGCTACTATGGACAAGAGAGCTCAAAATATTATAGTGAGTGTCATAGATGACTCAACATTCCAAAATCTGATTCACCGTAAAACCTCCAAGGAGATGTGGGACACATTGATAGTCTACATGGAGGGATCAGAAGAAGTTAGGCAAGATAGAAATTCAATGCTTAATCAGGAATATGAGAGCTTCAGACAAAGCAAATCAGACAGAATCACTGAGTGTTATAAGAAGTTCTTCAGAATTGTGAATGAACTTATGTCATATGGAAGGATCTTTAGTACATATGAGTTGAATGATAAATTCATTAGATCTCTGACTAAGGATTGGGATACCAAGATCTGTGCCATCAGGGAAGTGGCCAGACTGGCAGATATCTCTCCTCCAACACTATTTGACAAATTGCTTTCTTATGAAATGCAACTTATGGCCAGAAAGGAGGAAGATAAAAGTACTAAAGTTGACCATAGATAAAAGTCAGTGGCCTTCAAGACAGAAGCCACAAGAAAGGATAGGAGGATGTCTACATCTCCTTCAAAGAAAGCTGCAGAAGTGATCTCTGAAAGTTTTGATAGTCACACCTCAGACAGCAATCATTCTGATGAGAATTTTGCTGTCTTCACAAGGCATTTTCAGAAATTTTTGAAGAAGAAGCAGTGGAGAACTAAGCCATCCTCTTCTCAGTCTAAGAATGAATATTATCAAAAAAGAAAGTCATCTAGAAAGGACAAGAGTAGGTCAAAACCTAGCAAAACAACAACTTCAAAGATTGTGTGTTATTGCTGCAACAGACCTGGACATGTAGTAGTTGATTGTCAATACAAAAAAAAAAGAATCTACAGATAATAAGAAGTCTCAATATAAGAATAAGAAGGAGAAATCCTTTGTAGCAAAGAAAGAGAAAAGCTGGATAGATCCATCATCTTCTGATTCTGAATCTGATGCTGAAGCTTATATTGGTATGTTTGCAACAGAAGAAGAGACTGAGTTCTTGCAATTACTGGACACAATAAATGGAACTGAAGATCATCATTGTAAAGGGCTGATGGCCCTGACTGATGAAGATCACTGCCAGGATCAGCCTGGTCCCAGTATGGTAAAACGTTTATCTGAAGATTCTGATTATTACACTGGCTCAGAATCAGAAGCATCTGCATCAAAAGATGTGAATGGATCTGAATCTGAAGGAGATATTCATCAACTTATAGATGAATATGGTGATTTGCTGCAGGTATTTAAGAGATGCAAAAACCTGACTAAAATTCAGGCTAAGGAAATTGCAGCTCTTAAGTTGGCTGCATCTGATTCAGAAAAGCTGCTGGATCAGAAGATGAATGAGATTGCCAAGTAGAAAAACATAACAGTTATTCAGATGGGAACAATCACATTCAAGAGTGATCAAATTAAAAGTCTGGAAGTTGGACTTCAGAAGGAAAAGGATCTACTGGCTAGTTTCTCTAAGCCAAAATCTGTCCTACCCTTAATTGATGACTTTGTGTCTCAAAAGGGTAAGGCAGGATTGGGTTTAAAGGGAAATACTAGGGCAGCTAATTCCAAAAGGAAAAAAGAAAGCCTCAGTTAAGCCACTTGTCTTCAATCCCCCTATTTCTCTCAGAAAAGTGCAACAGCCTACCAAGAGATATGATCATTATATCAAACATGGTCATGGTAAGCTTGACATTCTGAATGACAAGAGGTCACCAGCACTGAAGCAAAGAAACACTGTACCTATAGTATTAAGAACAGTTGATAGCAAAGCTATTAAAGCTGTACCTAAACAGAGGTATAATAGATTTGAGTGCTGGTGTTGTGGCAAGGTGGGACACTTTGCCATTGACTGTTGGCACAACATTGGTGTCAGGATGAATGTCAGCTTACCTGGAAGAAGGGCTGCTACAGATTATGTTAAATTTCAGTCTAACCTGAACCAAGGACTCAATAACAATTTGGGTTCTAAGGTTAAGTAATTATTTATTACAGATAAGTCCAAGTGGCCATGCCCCTTTATGGTAATTGGACAGTGGATGTTCCAGACATATGACTGGAACAAGAGGATTGCTGAAGGACTACTCACCCATATTGAATGGAACTAAAGTAATCTTTGGTGGTTCTGAAAAAAGAATCATCAAAGATTTTTGTAACATTTCTAACAGCTCAATTACTATCACTCAAGTGGCTTATGTGAAGGGTTTGAAACATAACTTGATAAGCATAAGTCAACTGAGTGATCTTGGATATGACATTTCATTCATTAAGAATGGTTGTCATATTAAAAGGTCAAGTGATCAGAAGATCATGTTGACTGGTTATAGGAAAGGAAATGTGTATTGCCTAAACTTTGTGAATGCTAATAAAGATTCTCCTATTTGTTTGGTAGCTGATGAGAAAGCCTCTCATTGTGTCAAATGGCACAAGGGGCTAGCTCATCTAAACTACAAGACTATTGGTCAACTCTTTGATAAAGAGTTAGTGAGGAATGGTACTCAAGTTAAGTGCATTAAGGATGGAATATGCTCAGCTTGTCAAAAAGGCAAGCAGACCAGATCCTCCTTTCATAGCCTAGAAACCAAAGACTCAGTGAGGTGTTTATACCTCTTGCATATGGATTTATTTGTTCCAATGTAAGTTCAGATATAGGTAGGAAAGTCTACACATGTAACATCCCATTTCCAACTAGACCCCTAAGAGTGGTTTTGGCCATAACTAGGTCACGACAAAACCCTAGGAAGCCAGAAATGGGCCAAAAGATAGAAGGCCAAGATGAGGATCACCATGGTCTGCCTATGGCACAACCACATCACCCAACCTAGGGTTTGACCTTAGGGCTTCACCATGACTCCATGACCCCACCACAACATCACTAACCCATTAGAGGGTCCACTAGAGCCTTAAGGGTCCATTGGAGTCAACCACAGGAGGCCAATTTGACATAGGACCACCATAAGCCTAAATTAGGCAAAGTGCCATAACTAAGGGCAATGTGCCCTAGTAAAGCCCAACTAACCCTATCAGGGACTCCCTAGACCCAATATGGGATCAATGGGTCACTAAGGACCTATGAAGGACAGCCAAGAGGCTAAGTTGACTAAAGTCAACTCTAACCCTAAATGGGTCAACCTAACCTACATTGGGTCAAACTGACATACACAAGGGCCAATTGAAGTTACCTTAGCCAAGTGGACCCCACACATACCCTCATAACCCTAGTGAGAGGCCAATGGGTCATCAAGGACCCATTGGGACCAATCAAAAAGGCTAAGTTGACCAAAGTCAACTCTAGCCCTAAAATGGTCAAGTGCCCTACCTAAGGGTCAAGTGACCTCCAAGGGGCCAAGATGTAACACCCCCTATCCGTCACATAGCATATAGCAGTAGGTCCGGCCGGGGCCCGACGCCGTATGTCACAGACAGACCGGGTGGTTACTTATGGAAACCATCCAACCAATCTCAACGTCCTACACAGAGCATTCTAGCGGAAGCAGTTTATAAAAGTTGTAGCAAAGAACCCAGCATTAAAGCACGAATGTCCACTAATACGAAATAGGAATGTTATACAAAATACCCAAAATAGGCCTTAAGGCCTTACAAAATGTTTCACTCCCAATTACATGTTTTACATACCACGGCACGTAGGCCGGTCACACATGAATAAAGCAGTAAACACTTCCAAATAGGCCTTCAAGGGCCGGCTTCGCATTCGGGCTTTAGCCCGCTATTGACCGCTTGATCCAGCTGCTCCTGCAAACAACAAACCACCGCACGGTGGCAAAACAAGGCAACGGTCAGCAATGCTGACCAAATTATAACGATCCCGCCCCCAACTCGGGGCGGCGATGCTCCTTCCCTGCATTTCATTAGCATAAGCGAGCAATATATATATAGTCATTTCATCACAGGCGGAGGCTCAACGGCCACACACCCCATGCACTCAAGGCACATTCTCGGTGAACGCAGTCTAAGTCTGCCGACTCACCGCCATCCCCTTTGGACGGCCAAACAATGAGCAGTTTGTCTTCCCGGCATGGGTCACGGTAATTAAAACCATAAACCGCCGAAGACTCTCATCTATGCCAACGGCTCTAATCCAAACGACATAGAACGGGTACGGTTCCATCTAACCCGTGCTCACAACGCAACGGTAATTTAAACCATGTGCGCCCGCAACGGTAATTTAAACCATATGCGCAGGTCAAACTTCTCCCGAGTCCCATTTCCATCACATTTCACATAATCTGATTATGTTCAAGCTGGCTCTCAGGCCACCAAGTTGGCAAGATCTCGTATCCGCCCAGTTTTCTGGGTGAACCTTTGGGTTAGTCCCCAAGGTTCCCTGCTGCAATCTACCGCGTAGAAAACCCGAAAAACAACCAATAGCACGGAGTCTTCTCCGGCATTATGCAATGCAACATCACCGATCCAGACCAACATGTCCGGGTAGGCTTCACACATCATGCCTATGTCCGTTCTTGCTTACGGACTCTAAACAACGGGGACTTCACATATCTACCCGAAGGAACGCCTCCAACTCTCCGCAAACTCGCGAGAGCGGGCTTACTATGCTAAGAAAGAGAGCTACTCATGCTCAAGATGAGGATCGTTACCCTTGCGTTCCTCTTTGGCGCCATGGAAAAGTAATCGGATGAAAACCACCGCACTAGCGTTGCCTCCGTGGATCCGGAGTCGACTCGCGATTCGGAGCTTCGAAGCTCCTCCAATGGCGGGATCTAGCTCCTTCTTCCTCCCTTGGCTCTCCTCTCTCTCTAAGGTTTTAGAAAGATGAGAAGTTATGAAAAGTAAGGGTTTTCCAAGTCCATTCACGGGTATATCCCTTCAGGAACAACCCCTAGCCGTTGGATCTTCAGTTAAAGAAATGAACGGCTTCGATTCGGGGCTGAAATGCCCAATCTGGACCGAACACGGCCTGGCACATGCCCGTATCCAGGGCCGTGTGCCTAATTCGCCGTCAAAATCGAATCACCTAGAACCTCACACGGGTATCGAACACGCCCGTGTTCGAGCTGACATGCCTGTGTTCCACCTGACACGGCCGTGTGGCCGGCCGTGTACCCCATCATTTTTCCCCAAAATCAACCCGAGCACTGCACGGGTTCTAGGACACGCCCGTGTCCTTGCCCGTGTCACCTTGACACGCCTGGGCTCCAGGACCGTGTACACGGTCTCCACACTCAACATGGCCTCGGACACGCCCGTGTCCTAGGCCGTGTGCCTTATCTCGACGATCGTCGAGCAAGATTCGTCGACTTCCAGGACGAGTATCGATACGGGTCGACACGCCCTGCGACACGCCCGTGTCACAGGCCATGTGCCCAGTCTCGACACTTCGTCGAACGCAGAGTGTCGACTTCGCGGCTAAGTGTCGACACGGGTCGACACGCCCTGCGACACGCCCGTGTCGCAGGCCGTGTGCCCAGTCTCGACACAATGTCGAGGCCAAAGTGTCGACACCCCGTCTCAATGTCGACACAGGCTTGACACGCCCTGGGACACGCCCGTGTCCCAGGCCGTGTGCCTGCAGCCAGAACCCAAACTGGCCCAAAACGTCCCCCTTCGCTCCTTTGAGTTTCGGGGCATTACAACTCTCCTCCTCTTAAAAGAATTTCGCCCACAAAATTACATAACGGAAAGACATGTACAAAACCAAATTTTGTACCTGAGCGGAACAACTCCGGATACTCATCAAGCATAGTCTGCTCTCGCTCCCAAGAGAGCTCCTCACGACCGCAATTGTCCCACCGGACCTTGACCATCCTGATCTATTTATTGCGTAGCCGCTTGACCTACGAGTCCTCGATCCGCACAGGCTTGACCTTTGTCGTTAGCCCACTATCCACCGGCACTTGATCCACCGTGATCACTTGCATAGGCTCTTGCACCGCCTTCCGAAGCACCGAAATGTGGAATACATCATGTAAACCACTAAGCTCCACTGAGAGCTTCAACCGATAGGCCGCTTCACCAACTCGCTCCAGAACCTCAAACTGTCCAAGGTACCTCGGGCTTAGCTTTTTCAATCGCCGCACCCGCGAGACACCCTTGAACGGCTTGATCTTTAAGTATACATAATCGCCCACAGCGAACTCCACGTTCCTGTTCTTGGCATTATAGTACTTTGTCTACCGGTCCTGAGCGATAAGCAACCTCTCCCAAATGGTTCGCACCAAAGAAGTAGCACCCTCCACTTCCGATCGCTTATACACCCTTGACTCACCCGTTTCTAACCAAGACAACGGCGTGCGATATTTTTTACCATATAGGGCCTCGAAAGGCGTCATCTGAATACTCGTTTGGTAGCTATTGTTGTATGCAAACTCCACCAAATAAAGGTGGTCTTCCCATTGCTTTCCGAAATCCAAGACACACATGCGGAGCATGTCTTCCATAGTTCTATTGACCCTCTCGGTCTGCCCATCCGTTTGCGGATGGAAGGTTGTGCTAAATTTCAGCTTTGTTCCCAACATTTGCTGCACAAGCCTCCAATCGTTGGACGTGAACCGCCCATCTCGGTCACTCACGATGCTGCGGGGTACACCATGAAGCCGTACTATGTTATCCACATAAAGCTTTGCCAACTTCTCCACCGGATCATCCTTCCTATGCGGAATAAAATGCGACACCTTCGTCAATCGATCAACAACCATGAAAGATATGGTACCTAAACACCTAGAGGGGGGGGGGGGGGGGGTGAATAGGTGACCTAATCCTTTTCAAACTTTTGTTTGACAGTCAACAGTTTATAACACAGATTTCTGAATAAGTTATCACAGCACACAGCAATTCTCAACACAGTACATTCACAGTACAGCAGACACACTAATTTTATAGTGGTTCCCCAATCTTTGGGTACATCCACTTCCCCCTTCGCCTATCTAGCAGTATACTAGATTCGGCCAAACTTCTCCACTAGCTCAGAACCCAACAAGGTTCCTACCTCAGGCCCAAAGCCTTACACTCAGCCAAAAGGCCTACACTCAGCCACCCAGGCCTACACTCAGCCAATTAAAGGCCTACACTCAGAGTTCTTCAACTCCTACACTCAGGCACCAAGCCCTACCCTCAGCCTTTATAAAATAGGCTTACAATCACTCAGATCCAATGGATCTTACAAGTTTAAAATAGAAATTACAAATGCTAACTCTACAACTCAGAAAGGATGAGAGGAGTTGAGAGTTTCTTGAAGAGTTCTTGGAAGAACTCAGCTTGATCCAAACTGACTTAGCTTTCTTCAAAGCTTCTTGAGTAGAACTGAATTAGTCTGAATCTTCTGCAGTTGATCCTTGATCTCTGCTTCTTGAAACCCAGATGACTCTGAATTGTTCTTCTCAGCCTTAGTTTCAAAGACTGAATCCTTGGTTGGAGCTCTCTCTCTCCAACTACTTAGATCTGCAGTTGGACTGCCTGATCTTCTTGTGTTGATCCTCTATGTATCACTTCTTGATTTAATCTGATCAACCCCTTCAGTTATTCTCACAACATGTAATGATAATGAACAACCTTCTATCTTTTTTCTTCTGTAAACTATGGGTGCCTATTTATAGGCTTCCTTCATGGTAACGGCTGATCCGGTTTATAACAGACTTTTGACTTCTCTGACAGTTGCTATAGACCGGCTGGATTGGCAGCTGTCATGTCAACCAGTCACTTCTTGAAATTCTCTAACTGTCAGTTAGTGTCGAGACTTTCTGTTCTTAAGTGTCGACACTTATAGACCAAGTGTCGACACATGTTGTGTAAGTGTCGACACAAGTCTACAGGATGTCGACACAATTCCTTGTATGTCTCGACACAGTTTCTTCTGCATGTGTCGACACTGAAATTGAGTGTCGACACAAGTACTTGTACTTCATCCTTTAACTGTATTCTTCTAAGTGTCGACACATCTCCTTTGTGTCGACACATCTTCATGTGTTGAAACTGTCAAGTGTCGACACTGATTCTTGGTGTCGACACAAGTCTTCATTCTTGATTCTTCAGCTGAGTGTCGACACATTCCCTTAGTGTCGACACTTATACTTAGAATATTTTACAAATTTTCTGTTCTTTGCTAAGTGTCGACACAGCTCCTTGTGTCGACACTTTCTTCAAGTGTAGAGTCTTCAACTAAGTGTCGACACATTGTGCTGAGTGTCGACACTTTCTTCAAGTGTTGACTCTTCTGATTTTGTGTCGACACATTGTGCTGAGTGTCGACACATTCTTCAAATACTGAGTCTTTAGCTAAGTGTCGACACATTGCGTTGAGTGTCGACACTTTCTTCCAGTGCTGAGTCTTCTGCATAGTGTCGACACACTGTGTCGAGTGTCGACACTTGTACTTAGAATCTGTAGACTTTTGCTGAGTGTCGACACTCACTTCAAGTGTCGACACTTTCTGGTGTAGACACAGCTCTTCTGGGTGTCGACACTTCTGCTAAGTGTCGACACAGCTTTTCTGCATTCTTCTACACTGAGTGTCGACACAGCTCCAAGTGTCGACACTTTCTGACTGGTGTCGACTCTTCTTCCCAGGTGTCGACACAATGACTCCAAGTGTCGACACTGCATGTCTGGGTGTCGACACAAGCTTTCTCAAGTGTCGACACTTTGCCTCTGGGTGTCGACACATGGACTTAGAAATTTTCAGCTCCAGTCCAGTGTATATCTAACCTGCACAAGTAACTCAAACAAACATCAAATACATTCTGATGTATATCATTGAGTTAGGTGAGGCTTCTTCAAATCAGGTACATTTGACCAATGTACCCAACAATCTCCCCCTATTTGGAGAAGTCATAACCCTTAGTCAATGATATACACCACTCATAATTTAAAAATTACAAAATGATGTAAAACATATAAATGACAACAGGGTAAACTTGAACATGTAGTAAAGCACACATGTATACTTATTAAACATTGCAGAACAATTAAGAACCACACATATTTCAGAACATTCATACTATATTTATCATATACTGTTCCAATAATGTTTCTTATACATTTTCAATGAAGTATTACAATGTTTATCATTTAACAAATTACAATAAGCATCAAGTTAATTCCTAATCTAGTGCTGATCAGGTTCTTTGATAACAATCCCTTTTCCAGCTTTAACTTGAGCTTTCACAGCAGCAGCAGTAGCAGGCTCAGCTTCAGCAGTCTTCTTCCCTTTTAGATCTTTCTTCTTCTGTTCTTCAGCCTTGATCTTTTGCCTTTCAAAATAATGATAAGGCTTAGGAAAGTACTTGCTAGGCTCCACAGCTGTGGGAGGTAGCTTTCCTAACTTGGCCTTCCTTCTATGTTGGACAATGGCTTCTTGCCTACTTTCATGCTTTCTCCATTCAGCCTCTGAGAACCACTTGTTCCTCTCATGGGCATTGTCCTTGGCTGCTTTCCAGGCTGTAAGAATTATGTTCCTAGAAGTAGGGCTCCAGTGTTCAAAATCTGGCTTTTGCTCAGCAATTTCCCTAAACTTCTTCTTTGACAGCCTAGTTTCTTCTTCCTTGTCCAAAGCCTCTTGCATTGCAGTTGTGATAGGTTGAACAACCTTTTCCAAAATAACATTTGGCTTGCCAGCAAGTGGACTATACATAGTGCTTATATCTGCATGAATCATTTCAAAGTCTGGAGGTGGATAGATTACATCAGCCACTGCTTGTTGCTCACCTCCAAGATATGTTCCTTGAATACCAGATTCAGCCACTTCATTGTCATCACACAGGGGAGGATATCCAAGTGTAGCCCTGATTGAATTTGAAATCCATTTTGCATGCTCAGAACTGGCCTTGACTAACACTCTCTCCCCCTTTATGACTTCTTGAGCCATATGATCCCTTACATCATCTTTCTGAAATCTGATTTGGCTATCCAAATATCTTATGCCCTCTTTAAAGAAAGGTCTAAGCTTTGTAAGCTGTTCTGATATGACCTTCTGGGAATCTTGTATGGCATTCTTTACAGCAGCAATCTCTGCTTGAAATAACTTATCAAAATCAGCTTTGGCAGCAGCAGAGGAAGTTGAAGGTTCATCTGACTTATTCTTGATTTCAGTGACTATTGCATTGTGAGATGCAGTCAAGTTATCATTCATCCTCAACTGATTCTCCAGCACATAGCCTTGTTTGACTGCTATATCATCCACTTTCTCTTTAATAGTTTCTTGATGTTTAGCCAGATATACCACAGCATGAGCCCCCTTTGTAAAACAATCAGTCATCTCCTTTTTATTAAGGTTCATTTCAAACCTTATGGACTTGATTTCCTGGCCCAGATCAGATTGTAGAGCTTTGTGTCCTTCATCCACATATGTTTCCAAAGCCTTTCTTTGTTCATCCATCTTGATTTGCAAGGCAAGCAATAGAGCACTGTAATCAGTGGATGGTGATTGTTGAACTAAGGAATGCTGAGCAACTGTTTGTAGAGCCTTCTTATAGCTCTGGCTCCTTCTCTTAAATACAAAGAACTTCTTTTTCTGAGCTTGCTCAGCTTCATCATCTTCAGATTCAGATGTACTTGCTATATCCACCCTATCCTTAGGGCTGGATGGTTTTTCAGTATGCACATCTTGTGCCTTCTCAGTATCTAGCCTGATAGGCTCTTCTTGAATATCCAAAGTCTCCCCCTCAGCAACAGCATCCTTCACTGCATCAGCAGCAGTCTTTTCCATATCAAAATCTTCTTGATCTAAGTTCAAAAAGAGATCTTCCATTGTATATTCTGCTGGAGACTGTGCAGGAGATGTACTTGGTTCTTCTACCACTGTATCAGGTATCACAACAGATGTGTCTGGAAGAACAACATCTGGTTCTTGGTTTGCTGGCTGAGTTGGCTGAGGGACATCAGACAATTCAGAATCTATTACAGAAAAATCTAATGTATTAAGGTCAGTAAGTACCTCTTGAATGAGGAGGGTGGCTTGTTCACTCTCCAGTGTAGATGGTTGTGCTACACCTGGAAGCTCCCCCTGAATATCAGCTGCCTCCTGAGGAGCAGGTGTCTTCTCTGCAGCCTCATCTACTGGACTTTCAGGAGTGAAGACCACATGTTCTTCACTGCCTGAGCTGCTTGAGGACTCTTGAGGCACAGCAGCAGTCTTCCTCTTTTTCCTGGGAGGAGAGTCTCTCTTAGAAGCTTGTTTCTCAGGGGTGGCCAAGTCCTTTGACACCAGCACCCTGTCCCATCTAGAGAATATTCTGGAGTCCATTCTCCTCATATGATTAATCTTAGATCCTGCAGCAGAGCTCATTACCTCTGGAATTGATCCAGCCAGGTAGAGACTTATTATCCTGCCCAGATTGGGCTTCTTCAGGCTTTCTTTTACTTTCTCATAAACCACCATTGACCAATCTGTCTTCAGAGTGAAGATGATCCTGGTCATGATTTCAAACATGGAGGCAGACACCCTGTCATGCCCTCCTGGTTTGCTCAGGATTACCTTGCCCACTACTTCAGACAAGAACTTGCCTTGATTGTTCATCTCCTTCCTGTTGAAGACTGATCCCACCTTCATCTTTGGATCCAGGCCACACCAAGTAAGAGCTTCCCTGGTCTTGGAAGCAGTTACCTCCTCTTCTTCTTGAATCTTAGGTAGCTGAAGTACCTTTCTTAAAGACTTGGGGGATAGTTTGACTTTGGTGCCATGCACCCTGGACTTAATCCTGAAGCCTGAGTCATCTATGGACGCGCCAGAAAGGAATTCAATGACTTCCTTCTTCCAGATTTTCGTTGGTTCTGAAACCAAGAACTCCAATCCTGAATTGGCAATTAGGGTTATCACTGATTTGAATTCCTGATCACTGTCGTCGAAGGCGCCTCGCACGAGCTCATAGCCCTCGTTGACGTTCTCTTCCAGCTTGGGAGCCATTAGGGTTTGAAGATTTAGTCTTGAGATGAGAGAAATGTCGACACAAGAGTTTAGGTCTCGAAACTTTGAAAGCGTGTCGACAAACACAAACAGAACCCTATTTATACCTTTCTTGTTTGAAGACGAACAGGCGGGATGAATTTCTAATGATGTGTCGACACTGTCAATAAGTGTCGACACTTACTTATAATGTCTCGACACTCATGTGTCGACACAAATTTAGTCAACAGATTTTATGTGTCGACACTTGGTTAAGTGTTGACACCACTATACTCGACATGTGTCGAGACTTTACTTAGAAAAATTCTGAGTAAAACTTAAGTGTCGACACTTTATTGGATGTGTCGACACCTACTCGACATGTGTCGACACTAACATTCTGAAGTGTCGACACAAACTTCCTAGATGTGTCGACACCATTTTCCTGAAGTGTCGACACTTACTATTCTGTGTCGACATAGACTTGTCTATGTGTCGACACCTTTTTACTTAGCCAATTTTTGTTCTGTATACTTAGTCTAAGTTTATCATACCCAGTTCAATTTTGAACCTATTAAACTTAGCTTCTTCTAAGGGCTTAGTGAACATATCAGCTATCTGATTATCTGTTTTAACATATTCAAGTGCAATATCATTTCTTTCTACATGCTCCCTAAGAAAGTGATATTTAATCTCAATATGTTTAGTTCTACTATGTGATACAGGATTATTAGCTATGGAAATAGCACTAGTAGAATCACAATAAAGTGGAGTTCTACTTACCTGACATCCATAGTCTTCTAGCTGATGTTGAATCCACAGAAGTTGAGCACAGCAACTTCCTGCAGCTACATATTCTGACTCAGCTGTGGAGATGGCCACACTGGTTTGCTTCTTACTACTCCATGAAATGAGTCTTCCACCTAGGAATTGACAGGATCCAGTAGTGCTCTTTCTATCTTCTTTGCATCCTGCAAAGTCTGCATCTGAATAACCTGTTAGATCAAAATCTCCATTCCTAGGGTACCAGAGGCCTAGATAAGGTGTGCCCTTTAGATATCTCAAGATTCTCTTGACTGCAGTCAAGTGAGACTCTTTAGGGCAGGCTTGATACCTGGCACAAACACATGTAGCATACATAATGTCAGGTCTACTTGCAGTCAAGTAAAGTAGGGAGCCAACTATCCCTCTATACAAGGTTTCATCCACAGGTTTCCCTGCATCATCCTTGCTTAGAGACATACTTGACCCCATAGGAGTCTTCATGGTACTGGAGGAATCCATACCATATTTCCTTATGAGTTCTAGGGTGAACTTAGACTGACATATGGATAATCCACTTTCAGTCTGTTTAACTTGGAGACCCAAGAAAAACTTCAGCTCTCCCATACTACTCATTTCAAATTGACTCTGCATAAGCTTTGCAAACTTTTTGCAAAGGCTACTTTCAGTAGACCCAAATATAATGTCATCTACATATATTTGGACAAGTATTACTTTGCCTCTAGATTCCCTAAGGAATAGAGTCTTATCTATTTTCCCCCTTGTGAACTTGTTCTCAATGAGGAAACTAGATAGGGTTTCATACCAAGCTCTAGGAGCTTGCTTTAACCCATACAATACTTTCCTAAGTCTATAGACATAATGTGGAAGAGTAGGATCAACAAAACCTGAAGGCTGCTCCACATATACTTCTTCTTTTAAATTACCATTAAGGAATGCTGACTTCACATCCATTTGGTATACTTTGAATCCTTGGTAGGTTGCATAGGCCAAGAACATCCTGATGGCTTCCAGTCTGGCTACTGGAGCAAAGGTTTGATCAAAATCAATACCTTCTTCTTGCCTATATCCTTTTGCAACCAATCTTGCCTTATTTCTTCAGAACCTTCCATGTAGACAATGAGGGTATCCCACATTTCTTTTGCAGTTTTACAGTGAATAAGGTTCTGGAAGGTGGCATCATCAATTGCACTAACTATTATATTCTGTGCTCTTTTGTCCATGGTTGCTAGGACAATCTCATCCTTGGTCATTTCAGAGAAATCCTTTGGAGTCCTCTGATTTGCATCCAATACTGAAATCTTCATGGGCACATATGGCCCTTCTTTGACTGTGATGTATATCCTAGGGTCAGAGGCTTCCATAAAAAGCCTAACCCTCTCTTTCCAGATCCCAAAGATCTCTTTTCTGCATATAGGTAGTTTCATTGAACCCAACTCCTTATGATTCTCTGAAGACCCCATGTTTCTTGATTTTCTTGAAACTGTGTTCAGACTCAATCTTTATCTGCCAAACTGGATCTCCTCAGACAGTTAGTCCTGATTTTGAGTAACCTCGCTCTGATACCACTTGAAAGATATGGTACCTAAACACCTAGAGGGGGGGGGGGGTGAATAGGTGACCTAATCCTTTTCAAACTTTTGTTTGACAGTCAACAGTTTATAACACAGATTTCTGAATAAGTTATCACAGCACACAGCAATTCTCAACACAGTACATTCACAGTACAGCAGACACACTAATTTTATAGTGGTTCCCCAATCTTTGGGTACATCCACTTCCCCCTTCGCCTATCTAGCAGTATACTAGATTCGGCCAAACTTCTCCACTAGCTCAGAACCCAACAAGGTTCCTACCTCAGGCCCAAAGCCTTACACTCAGCCAAAAGGCCTACACTCAGCCACCCAGGCCTACACTCAGCCAATTAAAGGCCTACACTCAGAGTTCTTCAACTCCTACACTCAGGCACCAAGCCCTACCCTCAGCCTTTATAAAATAGGCTTACAATCACTCAGATCCAATGGATCTTACAAGTTTAAAATAGAAATTACAAATGCTAACTCTACAACTCAGAAAGGATGAGAGGAGTTGAGAGTTTCTTGAAGAGTTCTTGGAAGAACTCAGCTTGATCCAAACTGACTTAGCTTTCTTCAAAGCTTCTTGAGTAGAACTGAATTAGTCTGAATCTTCTGCAGTTGATCCTTGATCTCTGCTTCTTGAAACCCAGATGACTCTGAATTGTTCTTCTCAGCCTTAGTTTCAAAGACTGAATCCTTGGTTGGAGCTCTCTCTCTCCAACTACTTAGATCTGCAGTTGGACTGCCTGATCTTCTTGTGTTGATCCTCTATGTATCACTTCTTGATTTAATCAGATCAACCCCTTCAGTTATTCTCACAACATGTAATGATAATGAACAACCTTCTATCTTTTTTCTTCTGTAAACTATGGGTGCCTATTTATAGGCTTCCTTCATGGTAACCGGCTGATCCGGTTTATAACAGACTTTTGACTTCTCTAACAGTTGCTATAGACCGGCTGGATTGGCAGCTGTCATGTCAACCAGTCACTTCTTGAAATTCTCTAACTGTCAGTTAGTGTCGAGACTTTCTGTTCTTAAGTGTCGACACTTATAGACCAAGTGTCGACACATGTTGTGTAAGTGTCGACACAAGTCTACAGGATGTCGACACAATTCCTTGTATGTCTCGACACAGTTTCTTCTGCATGTGTCGACACTGAAATTGAGTGTCGACACAAGTACTTGTACTTCATCCTTTAACTGTATTCTTCTAAGTGTCGACACATCTCCTTTGTGTCGACACATCTTCATGTGTTGAAACTGTCAAGTGTCGACACTGATTCTTGGTGTCGACACAAGTCTTCATTCTTGATTCTTCAGCTGAGTGTCGACACATTCCCTTAGTGTCGACACTTATACTTAGAATATTTTACAAATTTTCTGTTCTTTGCTAAGTGTCGACACAGCTCCTTGTGTCGACACTTTCTTCAAGTGTAGAGTCTTCAACTAAGTGTCGACACATTGTGCTGAGTGTCGACACTTTCTTCAAGTGTTGACTCTTCTGATTTTGTGTCGACACATTGTGCTGAGTGTCGACACATTCTTCAAATACTGAGTCTTTAGCTAAGTGTCGACACATTGCGTTGAGTGTCGACACTTTCTTCCAGTGCTGAGTCTTCTGCATAGTGTCGACACACTGTGTTGAGTGTCGACACTTGTACTTAGAATCTGTAGACTTTTGCTGAGTGTCGACACTCACTTCAAGTGTCGACACTTTCTGGTGTAGACACAGCTCTTCTGGGTGTCGACACTTCTGCTAAGTGTCGACACAGCTTTTCTGCATTCTTCTACACTGAGTGTCGACACAGCTCCAAGTGTCGACACTTTCTGACTGGTGTCGACTCTTCTTCCCAGGTGTCGACACAATGACTCCAAGTGTCGACACTGCATGTCTGGGTGTCGACACAAGCTTTCTCAAGTGTCGACACTTTGCCTCTGGGTGTCGACACATGGACTTAGAAATTTTCAGCTCCAGTCCAGTGTATATCTAACCTGCACAAGTAACTCAAACAAACATCAAATACATTCTGATGTATATCATTGAGTTAGGTGAGGCTTCTTCAAATCAGGTACATTTGACCAATGTACCCAACAAACCACCCAAATGGCGTCGTTCCCCTTTTGCGACCTTAGCAAACCGTGCACAAAGTCCATAGAGATGTCGTCAAATTTCCACTTCGGAATAGGCAAGGACTTAAGAAATCCTCCCGGCTTTTGGCACTCCGCCTTTACCAAGGCGCAAGTTTGGCACTTTGCTACGTATAGCGCCACATCCTTCTTTAAACCCGGCCACCAAAACAGTTTCTTCACATCACGATACATCTTCGTGCTCCCCGAGTGAATCGAGTACTTGGTATGGTGTGCCTCGTACAATAACTCCACCCGCAAATTGCCCACACTAGGGACGCACAAACGACCGTCTTTCCAAAGCAATCCGTCCTCCACGACGAATTGGGAATTTGACCCATCCAGAGCCTCTACCATGAACTGCTTCATATGAGCATCCATATCCAAAGCCTGCCGAATACGATCAGCCAGGTCATATTGGACTTTAGTCCAATTCAGAACTGCTTCAGCACTTGATTGCCTGTCCACACAAACAATCTCCAATGCCTCCAACTCTCGCACCAACCGCTCATCGTGCACTGATAGCCAATTGGCTTGAGCTGGGGCTCGGCGACTCAACGCGTCCGCAACCGCATTCCCTTTGCCAGGCACGTAGTGGATCTTGAAGGTATAGTCCCCCAGGAACTCCATCCACCTACGCTGCCGCATATTCAGATCTTTCTGATCAATAAGATACTTCAGGCTCTTGTGATCGGTGTAGATATCAATCTTCACACCGTACAAGTAGTGTCTCCACAGCTTCAAGGAAAAAATCACGGCCGCTAACTCCAAGTCATGGACCGGATAGTTCCTCTCATGCACTTTTAGCTGTCTCGAGCCATAGGCTATTACACTACCATGTTGCAGTAGCACGCAACCCAAACCGCTGCCCGAAGCATCGCTATAAATCTCATAGCCTTCGGTCCCACATGGCGAACTCAGCACAGGCGCCGTGGTCAACCGACACTTCAACTCCTCAAAATCTCGTGCGCACTCCGGCATCCAAACGAACTTATGCTCCTTCCTCGTCAAAGTAGTGAGAGGTAACGCTATCTGCGAGAAGTTCTCTACGAAGCGCCTATAATAGCCGGCAAGCCCCAGAAAACTCCGGACTTCCGCTACAGTAGCAAGCTCAGGCCACTCCCGTATCGCAACAATCTTCGCCGGATCCACAGCAATACCCTCTCCACTCACTATATGCCCGAGGAACTCCACTGAGGATAGCCAAAACTCGCACTTCGAGAACTTGGCATACAACTGATTTCTCCTTAGCGTCTCCAACACCAAATGAAGATGCTTGAAGTGATCTTCCTCACTTTGCGAGTACACCAAAATATCGTCGATGAAGACGATCACGAAATGGTCCAAGTACTCCCTGAAAGTCCTGTTCATCAAATCCATGAACACTGACGGCGCATTAGTCAGCCCAAACGGCATGACCGTAAACTCATAATGCCCGTATCTCGTACTAAATGCTGTCTTCGGGATATCACTCTCCCTTATTCGCAGCTGATAGTACCCAGCCTTGAGATCTAACTTCGAGTACACCGTTGACCCGACTAACTGATCAAAGAGATCATCAATCCAGGGGATCGGGTACTTGTTCTTCTCCGTCAGCTTGTTTAGCTCTCGATAATCAATACATAGCCTCAAGCTTCCGTCCTTCTCCTTAACAAAGAGGACCGGTGCGCTCCAAGGCGAATAACTCGGGCGCACATACCCTTGCTCCAACAACTCTTGCAGTTGAACTTTCAGCTCTGCCATTTCCTTAGGCGCTAGTCGATAAGGAGATCGTGACACAGGCTTTGCACCTGGCACTAGCTCGATCGTAAAATCTATCTCCCGCTGAGGCGGGGCTCTAGGAAGATCTGTGGGGAACACATCAGGGTATTCCGATACCACTGAAATACAATCCAACGTGGGCTTCGGCTTTGCAACCTCCACTAGTGTAAAGAACAGTTCTGCACCGGCACGAACCGCCTTCACCACCTAAAGAGCAGACATCAACGTCTTGCTCGACCCCTTTAAGCCCGTAAAAGTCGTCTCACGACTTGCTCCCAGCTTAACTTCCTTGCTACCGCAATCTATATGGGCCTGCTGCTCCGAGAGCCAGTCCATGCCAAATATGACGTCGAACTCCACCAACGGAAGTAAAGACGCCCGCAGGTCGAACAGCTGCTCCCCAATACGAATCTTAACATCGCAGATCCTATCCGCTCGCATCGAACACCCATTGGGTAACAACACATCCAACTTATCCTTCGCCATCGAAGAAGGGACTCCGATGCGTGATATAAATCCTTCGGACAAGAAGGAGTGTGAAGCTCCCGTATCGAAGAGTGCTCGTGCCGGGTTTTCACAAATCAATACAAATCCTAAACAAGCAGTGGTAAGGTAACATGTGCATAACAAGTATTTAAAGAAATTGACTTGCTATAAATTAAATCGTACCTGTCACCACATCAACTTGTTTGATGGCCTCTTGTTGGCCAAGATTATAGACCCTTGGTTGGGCCGGAGCATAATGGGATGCGGTCGACTCCACCGCCTTACCCTTCTCTTCATAAGTAGCTCCTGGCTTTCTTTCGGACTTGTGACGTCCGCTCCAACAGTCACGGGAAAAATGTCCCGTCTTTCCACATGTAAAACACGTGCCCGGAGTCCGACTCGTAGTCGCCCCAGAAGCACCAGAAGGAGCTGGACCCGAAGTCCTATGCTTCTTAAAGAATCTTTGATAGCCAGACTTTGAAGTAGTCGGCACTTTGAGCCCAGATTTCTTCTCACCAAAGCTTTTCTTTGCTTGTACATTCTTCATGTCCTTCTCCAAGGACCAGGCAGTATTGACCAAGGTTAAGAAACCCTGCGTCATCGGCCCCGAAAGTAGTAGTCTCAACTCATCTCTCAAGCCTTCGTAGAAGCGATTAATCTTGCGCTCCCCATCCATGATGGTGGAGCTAGCATAACGACTCAGACGAGTAACGTGGAGATATTCATCCACGCTCCTCTCACCCTGTACCAACTTCAGGAACTCATTCACCAACGCTATCTTCTGCGTCGAAGGGAGGTATCTAGCCAAAAATAATCTCGAGAACTCCTCCATCGAGACATCACCAAGTTGCCTACCTCTCAATAAGTGCAGCTCCAATCCTTCCCACCACATTCTCGCTTCACCGTCCAAAAGGAACGTAGCGATGGTGGTCATTTGCCACTCCTCCGTCTCCATTGTTGTCATGACTCTCTTCACCCTGGAGAGCCAGTCTTCAGCCTGAGATGGGGTTCCCAACCCCGAGAATAACGGAGGGTTAAAGCTCATTACATGCTTAAGCTGCCTCTCAGTTGCCCTCCTTGGCACCACCGGTTCCACAACCACTTGCTCCACTCTCCTCGGCTCAGCCTCTTGCAGAGGTTCTTGCTCCAGCACAGGAGCGGGCTGCTGCGCTTGCCTTGTAGGCTGCGCATTTATCATGGCCAACACCGCTTCAGCTACTAATCGAATATTCTCAACCGACAGAGGTGTTATAGGAGCAACATCCGGTGCACTACTAGCCTCAGAAACTCGGCGTTCTGACGGCCCAACACCACTTCTGGTCACCTATAGTGGTACAAAACACCGTTAAGCGACCAAATAAATTGCAAACAGCAATTATAGGAACACGCAGGTTCCTCAAACACGAGTATTTTCATTCCTAAGTGGACATTCATGGGTTCTTTTTACTGTTATTACGATGACGCACACAATGTGCTCACCACCCCTTAAAAAGAATTCGCCCACGAATTCAGTTTAAGCCCGAACAAAACCAGTAGTCTGATACCAAATTGTAACACCCCCTATCCGTTACATAACATATAGCAGTAGGTCCGGCCGGGGCCCGACGCCGTATGCCACAGACAGACCGGGTGGTTACTTATGGAAACCATCCAACCAATCTCAACGTCCTACACAGAGCATTCTAGCGGAAGCAGTTTATAAAAGTTGTGGCAAAGAACCCAGCATTAAAGCACGAATGTCCACTAATACGAAATAGGAATGTTATACAAAATACCCAAAATAGGCCTTAAGGCCTTACAAAATGTTTCACTTCCAATTACATGTTTTACAAACCACGGCACGCAGGCCGGTCACACATGAATAAAGCAGTAAACACTTCCAAATAGGCCTTCAAGGGCCGGCTTCGCATTCGGGCTTTAGCCCGCTATTGACCGCTTGGTCCAGCTGCGCCTGCAAGCAACAAACCACCGCACGGTGGCAAAACAAGGCAACGGTCAGCAATGCTGACCAAATTATAACGATCCCGCCCCCAACTCGGGGCAGCGATGCTCCTTCCCTGCATTTCATTAGCATAAGCGAGCAATATATATATAGCCATTTCATCACAGGCGGAGGCTCAACGGCCACACACCCCGTGCACTCAGGGCACATTCTCGGTGAACGCAGTCTAAGTCTGCTGACTCACCGCCATCCCCTTTGGACGGCCAAACAATGAGCAGTTTGTCTTCCCGGCATGGGTCACAGTAATTAAAACCATAGACCGCTGAAGACTCTCATCTATGCCAACGACTCTAATCCGAACGACATAGAATGAGTACGGTTCCATCTAACCCGTGCTCACAACACAACGGTAATTTAAACCATGTGCGCCCGCAACGGTAATTTAAACCATATGCGCAGGTCAAACTTCTCTCGAGTCCCATTTCCATCACATTTCACATAATCTGATTATGTTCAAGCTAGCTCTCAGGCCACCAAGTTGGCAAGATCTCGTATCCGCCCAGTTTTCCGGGTGCATCTTTGGGTTAGTCCCCAAGGTTCCCTGCTGCAATCTACCGCGTAGAAAACCCGAAAAACAACCAATATCACGGAGTCTTCTCCGGCATTATGCAATGCAACATCACCGATCCAGACCAACATGTCCGGGTAGGCTTCACACATCATGCATATGTCCGTTCTCGCTTACGGACTCTAAACAACGGGGACTTCACATATCTACCCGAAGGAACGCCTCCAACTCTCCGCAAACTCGCGAGAGCGGGCTTCCTATGCTAAGAAAGAGAGCTACTCATGCTCAAGATGAGGATCGTTACCCTTGCGTTCCTCTTTGGCGCAATGGAAAAGTAATCGGATGAAAACCATCGCACTAGCGTTGCCTCCGTGGATCTGGAGTCGGCTCGCGATTCGGAGCTCCGAAGCTTCTCCAATGGCGGGATCTAGCTCATTCTTCCTCCCTTGGCTCTCCTCTCTCTCTAAGGTTTTAGAAAGATGAGAAGTTATGAAAAGTAAGGGTTTTCCAAGTCCATTCACGGGTATATCCCTTCAGGAACAACCCCCAACCGTTGGATTTTCAATTAAAGAAATGAACGGCTTCGATTTGGGGCTGAAATGCCCAATCTGGACCGAACACGGCCTGGCACACGCCCGTGTCCAGGGCCGTGTGCCTCATTCGCCGTCAAAATCGAATCACCTAGAACCTCACACGGGTATCGAACACGCCCGTGTTCGAGTTGACACGCCCGTGTTCCACCTGACACGGCCGTGTGGCCGGCCGTGTAACCCATCATTTTTCCCCAAAATCAACCCGAGCACTACATGGGTTCTAGGACACGCCCATGTCCTTGCCCGTGTCACCTTGACACGCCTGGGCTCCAGGGCCATGTACACGGTCTCCACACTCGACACAGCCTCGGACACGCCCGTGTCCTAGGCCGTGTGCCTTGTCTCGACGATCGTCGAGCAAGATTCGTCGACTTCCCGGACGAGTGTCGACACGGGTCGACACGCCCTGCGACACGCCCGTGTCGCAGGCCGTGTGCCCACTCTCGACGCATCGTCAAGCGAATCTCGTCGACTCCCCGGGAAGATCGTCGACACGGGTCGACACGCCCTACGACACGCCCGTGTCGCAGGCCGTGTGCCCAGTCTCGACACTTCATCGAACGCAGAGTGTCGACTTCGTGGCTAAGTGTCAACACGGGTCGACACGCCCTGCGACAGGCCCGTGTCGCAGGTCGTGTGCCCAGTCTCGATACAATGTCGAGACCAAAGTGTCGACACCCCGTCTCAATGTCGACACAGTCTTGACACGCCCTGGGACACGACCGTGTCCCAGGCCGTGTGCCTGCAGCCAGAACCCAAACTGGCCCAAAATGTCCCCCTTCGCTCCTTTGAGTTTCGGGGCGTTACACAAGACAACCTTACCTAGGCCTTAGGGGAGACCAATGGGTCACCAAGGAACCATTAGGGGCAAACTCAAAGACCAAATTGACCAAGTTCAACCCTAGCCTATGTTTGGGTCAAGCTAGCCCAAATGGGCTAACTCAAGCTCATGCCCAATTCTCTTGGGCTAACCTTGCTTGGATGGGTGAAACAAACATGTGGGCTGCCTTAGGGTTAGGTAGGAGTCAAAAATTCAGCTTGATGTATAGGAGAGAGAAAAAGCTTCAAAGGGAAGAGAGAGAAAAAGAAGAGGAGAAATGGAGGAAGACTTGGGCTCATCCTTCCCCTTCCCCAACCTTCCCCAACCTCCCATTCAATTCCCTAAGACCAGAGGAGTGCAACCAGCTACCCATTGACTGGTTTGAGCCACGTTTTTCCCCCTACCTACCATGGCCGCCAAGCTTGACCAAGATCCAATAATGGCAAATGCATTTCCAGCCACCTAACACCCCTTCTCTTCATTTTAAAAGCTTCACTGGACTCCAAGGAGTCAGTCCCACCCCTTACCCGAAGGAGCCAAGGTGTTTCATAGTGTTGTTGTAGAAATCCGACCACCACCACCACCAAAAATGGCATCCCGGCGATCGGCAAGGATTCAAGCCACCAAAAAGGTCCTACTCCACTTCTTCATCCATGGATAGATCATAGAAATGCTTAGGTCCAAGGTTCGGGCTCAATTGAGCCCGATCCAAGTTCAAAATTTCATGGTTTTTCCGAAATTTTTCACCTCTCGGGTTCGCCGGAATAGTGCTCTCCGGCGGCCGTGCCGCCGCCCGGCGATAGCCCCCACCTCAACGAAGGTGGTAGCGGCGGTGGCCGGCCGGGGAGGTGGCCGGATCGCCGGCGGTGGCGTTTGGAAATTGCTCCAGGCGGGAGGAATCCGGACCGTTGGCTGAATGGAGAAGACAAACGGATGCCATCCACAGCTGCTTCAAGATTCGTGCTTTAATAACTTTAAACTTTAGGTTTAATTAATTTGGTTAATTCAAAATCTGTCACAATGTTACTATTTAATATTTTAATTGTTTAAAAATAGATAGAGGAACTGTATGAGAAATTGGTCAACATATGAATTGTATCCCCTTGAGTCTAATTTATTTTAAAATTGGTTTTGAACCACTTTGGGTGCCTGGTTTGACCAGGGCACCCATTTTGGTGGGGCCTACACATAGGGCTAGGTAGAAATTCAATTGAGTGCCCACACTTTATCTTTTATCCAAATGATCTGTAATTTTGGAAGGGAGTCAATCTAGACCATATCTAGGAGTACACCAAAAATGGGAATTTTTGGGGACAATATTTCTATAGGTTTGGAAATTATTTAATTTCTCTATGATAATTTAATTGGGTGGTCTAATGACCTCCAAACCCTCCCAAATTTTGGTGAGTGGTCCCTGGGCTCATGTTATGTATCTGTATAAAGTGTCACCTAATTTGGATGTGTTTTTAATAGGTATTGACCCAACCCTAACTTTACCTTACTAAGGGTATTTTGGTCAAAAGTGCACTTTTGCTTTTGAGTGTCCAAATCACCTCCACAGAGGCTGAAATTTGGGCCACTGACTTGGTATGGAATTTAGCACCTTCCCATGGAATGTGTGGTAGAGTGGAATTGATTTGCCCTAAGTTCCTAGGCCAAACCCTAAGGAAGGACCTTTGTGCCTTGTGAAGGGCATGAGTCCTAAACACCTTGGATGAACTTCAAATTTTGTATGGAGGGTCCTAGGGTATATAAAACCCTCTGGTAAAAATAATAAAGGATTTTGAAAAGGGTAGGGTCCACAAAACCCTAACCCTAGCTTAGGTCATAAAACTTCTAGTACTAGTTTAGGTTAGCTAAACTTCTTGAAATATAATAAAATTTGGGTAGTGTGGGAATAAGGAAATAATGAGCCTATGGTAATTTATTTGGGAGTTTTTGATCAATATTTGTAGCACTTCATTTGTAACCAATATGATTGCCCTAATTAATAATTTGACTATTGTGATCTCACTGCCAATTGAAAGGTCATGAAAATTTGGCAGAGGTAGTTATAGAGCATAATGATCATATATGAATTTTAATAGAATTTTTGGATTCATAATTAGGGCATCTCCTTCACAAGTGCATTACTTTGGTTACATGCTAAATAATTCCTACAGAGCTCAATACTTGTTTAACAATTATGAAATTTGATACATAGTGTTCCTAGTTCATCATTATCAAGTGGGAAATTATTTGGAATTTTGTGATGGATAATTAGAATACTTTGTTCATTAACCCTTAAACTTGGAATTTCATGAGAAAATCAAGTATAGTCTTATTATTAAATGATAAATTATGAAACTTGATCTAGAGTATTTATATGCCATCATAACCATCCTTGAATTTTCTCTGAATTTTTGGAGGTATTATTGCTGTAAAATCTTTTAAAATGACTTATTATGAGATATATTTGAAATTGAAATTAAGGGCTTAAAACTTGCTGAAAAATTGGAAGACTTAGGCTTTATGAGTTTATTATTCATTTTGTAATTAACATAAATTTAGTGGATTATTATCTTGTCTGAAATTGGTACTTCATGTTCAAAACTTGGGCTTTTTGGATACTAGAATAAATAAATAAATTATCAGACAAATTAGGAAAATTGTGAATTTCTGGATTTATGCTAAAAATGTCATTATAGCCCTCTAATAATTATCATAGGGGTACTGGATGATTATTTGATGTACCTCCCTTTTTACGAGTCATATAGCTTAAGTGGTCTGCATATAGTAAAACCAGCAGAAATCATGTTGGAGTATAATTGGATGCATGTCTTGGGATTAGTGGTAGGCTGGTTTGGATGGATAAAGATAAGTTCATTATTGGTAGTAGGAGGAGTAGAGGGATGGATTGGCTAGAGTTAGGCGGTGCCCGGGATCGACGAAAGATCGTCTTCCCCGAGGTGAGGTAGAGTCAAATCACCCTAGGATTAGCCTATTGTAACATGAGAAGGTAATGGGTAAGGGAATCAACCAATAATAATAATAATCACCTTGCGAAAGGGAACGCTGGGCGTAATCCCAACATAGTTCCTAGTGCCCCTTGAGAGCCCTTCACGGGGAATACCGGGGGCAGTCCTGGGTTAACGTAAACTGTATTAACAAGCTGAAAAGAGTAACTTAGTAATTAGGGTTGCACATTTCACGAACACAGATAGCACTGGAAGATAGTTGGAAGCTTCGGCTTGGATGGTTAAGAGACGGACGTTTGGGTCCGGGGAGCTTCGGCTCGATTGTTTGAGACGGACATTTTGGTCCGGGGAGCTTCGGCTCGGTTTTTGGATACGTTAAATTTGCATGTGCATAAAAGGAAAGGAAATTAACGTGGTGGGTCTTCGGTATTGGAGGGTCGATGCACCGACGCCAATACGCTGACTCGGCAAGTGTGGTTAGCACTTCGCCAACAGAAGTCCGATGCGCCAGCCGATAAGAGTACGCAGGAGTCCGCTTCATGCACCAAGCGTTGAGGCGTACGATAGGTCTGACCGGTAGTGCTTTACTGGTATAGAGGTGGGCGATGCCCAACCCACCGCTTCCGTCTGCCACTACGGAGGTATCCTGGGAGGTTACGGCTCCAGAAAGGGGGAACTAAAGGTCTATGTGCACAGAGTCGGGTGTGTGTGTTGCACTTGCCTGTTCCATCATACCCACTTGCATGTCATAGCATAATCGATTCATTTAACCCTGACACCTAAAGTATAAGTGGAATGAGACGCTTATACATTAGGACCTGCAAAACGACCCCATAGTCTATAAGCTTGTGTGAGCAAGTTTATAAATTAAAGGTTAAATTCTTTATATATATAATGTTGTTATTAACCGACACCCTAACGTATAAATTGGTATGGGACTTTTTATAAGATGGGAGCCCTGTAAAAGATCCCTTGCTTATACGTTCCGTATAAGTTAAGGTTATTTTTCATACTATGCTTTACTGCCACATGTACTATAAAAATTGCTAGTATAGGTCCGCTGCCATCTGATTCTTGATTACTCTCCACCTTCAAGTCCTCCCCTTTCTTCCTCTCCGCTCGGTGCCTAGGGGCCATGGGGGAAGGGGCGGAGGATGATAGGACTTAGTCTTTTAGACTAACGATTTTTGAACCACATCATTTTAGGGGACCGTGGAGCCCAGCATGGAGGAGCAGCCCCAGAGGTCGGCACGCTTGGAGATCGGGCAGTCTAGTTCCGGAGTTCAGACGACAAGGACTGTGAGTCCTGATTGCTACTAGTAGTTATATTAGTTTGCTTCCGCGTTGAGAGATTTGTAGTGAGGACATGATGTACTGGGCATGAGCCCTTGATCTTAGTATTTTGTATATCTGTGGACACTCCCTTCGTGGAGAATATTTACATATATATGTGATTTCTGTGGACTTGCTTTACTATTTTGCTACAGTTGCGATCGATTTGGCCGGCAAGATCGGCATTTTGTATTGATGACCTTCCCGGGTGCGAAGGTGTCACCGCAAAGCGAAGGTTCTGGGCCTAAGACCCCGGTGTTGAAAAAGAAAAAAAAGGGGGTCTTACAACACATTTGTGGTTGTAGATGACTATTCTAGATTTTCATGGGTTTTCTTTCTTAGGCAGAAATCTGAAACCCCAACTGTTTTCTGCAACCTTGTTAAGCAAATTCAGAATGAACTAAATAATTCAGTGGTCAAAATCAGAAGTGACCATAAAACTGAATTTCAATCTGAAAATATGACAAAGTTGTGTGAAGAATTTGGGATTCATCAGGAATTCTCCTCACCAAGAACTCCTCAGCAAAATGGAATTGCTGAAAGAAAGAATAGGACTCTCATTGAGACAGGTAGAACTCTATTGAGTGACACTTCTCTCCCAGAATATTTCTTGGTTGAGGCAGTAAACACTGCATGTTTTGTGCTCAATAGGGCTTCTATCACTAAGAGCCACAAAAAGACACCCAATGAGATTTTGAAAGGCAGGAAATCAAACTTATCCTATTTTAGGATCTTTGGTTGCAAGTGCTATGTGCTTAACAATGGCAAGTCTTACCTGATAAAGTTTGCTGCCAAATCACAAGATGGGATATTTATTGGGTACAACAACAATAGTAAGGAATACATAGTCTTTAACTTGACTACACAAGTTGTAGAAGAGTCTGTTCATGTTATATTTGATGAATCAAGACTTATTAACAGTGAGTTTCCTAGTAGTTCATGTAGCTCTACAGGTATAAAAGAGAAGATGGACATGTTGACTATCAAAGAAGATCAAACTGCTCGACTGGATGAAAATAAAGATGTTTGTTGTCCCGGGGGAGAACAAGTCTCTCTGGATGAAGAAGACAATGAAGTACAATAGAATGAATAAAATGGAGAAAGTCAAACTGCAGACAGACTTCCTCCAGCAGTTAGACATTTAAAGGATCATCCTATACACCAGATTATTAGTGATCATAGACAAGGGGTTCAAACTAGAAGCAAGAGCTTGAACACTGTACTATGCTCAAGCTTCTTATCTCAACAAGAACCTAAAAGATTTGAAGAAGCTATACAAGACCCACACTGGATTGATGCTATACAGGAGGAGTTGAATCAATTCAGGAGATGGAAGGTCTGGAAGTTAGTTCCTAAACCAAAAGACCACAATGTCATAGGAACTAAGTGAATTTTTAGGAACAAGCTAGATGAGGGTGGGATCATAATTAAGAACAAGGCAAGGCCGGTTGCCAAAGGATACAGGCAGGAAGAGGGCATAAACTTTGATCAAATATTTTCCCCTGTGGCAAGGTTGGAAGCAATAAGGCTACTCCTAGCCTATGCAGCCTATCAGGGTTTCAAAGTGTTCCAAATGGATGTTAAGTCAGCATTCCTAAATGGAGACTTAAAGGAGGAAGTCTATGTAGAACAGCCATCAGGTTTTATTGATCCACTCTATCCTAATTATGTGTATAGGCTTAGGAAAGCCCTATATGGTTTGAAACAAGCCCCAAGGGCTTGGTGTTGGATCCCTAGTTGATTTGGGCTAGGTTCACTGACTTAGGATGTGACCCATCATATATAGTCAGGGTCAACTTGTGTCCTAGAGTCTAGGTCAAGTCCTTAGGCTCAACTCCAGATGGACCAGCTATCAACAAGACCATCAGAGACTCCAACCTAACAAGTTTTCAAGACTAAGTAAAGTGAGTTCGACGTTCGTCGAACTCAGCTCGACGTTCGTCGAACTCAGCTCGACGAAAGGAGTTCTGCGCTCGACGATCGTGAGACAATTCTTAGTGCTGAGCTCGACGATCTGTGTTCTCTGTTCGACGAAGACTCAGTTTCCACATCAAGCCAAAGTCAGGAGAACCTCAGATTTTTCTAAGTCCAGCTTCAAGCTTTGGTCGACGAATTATATTCTGAGCTCGACGAACTTGGACCTCAAGTTGTCAATTTCTCAGGTCGACGAAGTCAGCTTCTCAGGTCGATGAATGTTGTACTCTACTCGACGATTTCTGAACTGAGAGAATTTGTGTCGACACTTAGGGTTTGTGTCGACACCAGACAATTTGTGTCGACACCAGCTTATGTCGACACCAGAGGATTTGTGTCGACACCAGGATATCAGTCGACACCAGCTTATTTCGACACCAGAGGATTTGTGTCGACACCAAGATCAATCTGTCGACACCAACTTATGTCGACACAGCATTTCAGCAGATGCAGAATATTTTGCCTAAGTCCAGAACTTTTCTCAACTCGACGAATTTGATTCTCAGCTTGACGAATGAAGACTGTCTGTTTGATTGTCTGGTCGACGAACTCTCTTAAGCTCAGCTCGACGAACTAAAGCTCAGCTCGACGAACACAAGTGCATCTCGATGAATTGTGTTCTTCGTTCGACGAATGCAGACTAGGTTTTCTTTAAGTTTCCCGTCCCATTTCTTGGCGCTGATTCCTGAACATTTAATGTCAGATCTTCTCGGAATGTTACTGTTAGAAAGCGCATTGACTATGGACGATTACATGCCGTTTTTCTATGGGACAGTTAGGGAAATTATTGATTGTTGCTTCTTTCCAAAGCCGACTGCAATTACTGCTCGACATTCAAAAGTTTGAATGTTCCTCAGTCAGAAAGAGACACACAGTAAGAAATAAAAGGATCAAGCAGTGATAGAAAAAAAACACAGTACAACAAGCATACACAATCAGACACTCTGAGGTTACAGAGAAGAACAATCATTCTCAAATCAAAAGTTCTTGACTGCAATCAGCCTTGACCAGAGAACATTTTCAAGAAGAAGAAGAAGAAAATCAAATTCAATCAAGAGTCTTCTTCTCTCTATTCTCAGGACAACTTCAAAGGACAACAAAACTTTATCTGTCAAAAGAAGTTCCTGAAGCATTTCTGGTCCAGGCATTCTAGGTCATTGAAGACCTATCACCCTGAAGCAGTGCTCCATCATTCCTGACCAATTCAAGATCTCAGGGGGATCAAGATCTGCTACAATCAATCCACAAGTATTCTCTCTGATTGTTTACAGAGAAGACACCATCTCTTTTACTTCCAATTCCTGTATAGGGTTTTAATTCCCTTCAAAATTACTCTGGTTGCAAGTATCCTTCCAAAAGACTTGAGGTTTGGTTTTTGAGCACCTGAACAAAAGCTCATTGGTGTCAGGCACCTGATCAAAAACCTGAGTGGATTCCTACCAGGGTGGTAGAAGAGTGGATGTACCCAGGTTGGGGAACCACTATAAAATTATTGTGTCGTCTAGTTTCCCTTCTTTTTGTTTTGGCTGTGATGTGTTGTGTTATTCTGTGATTGTTTAGGTTGCTGTGTTTATTTATTTTGTTTGCTTCCCTGTTCACTTAGGAATACAACAAAAGTTGTAAAAAGTTTTAAGAAAGCACAATACTCTATTCACCCCCCTCTAGAGTATTTCAGATCTAACCTGCACTTTCACTTGGTATGAAACCTTGTCTACTTTCCTCATTGAGAACAAATTCTCAAGGGGGAAAATAGACAAAACTCTATTCCTTAGGGAATCCAAAGGGAAGAAAATTCTAGTCCAGATATATGTTGATGACATAATATTTGGTTCTACTGAAAACAACCTTTGTAGAAAGTTTGCTAAACTTATGCAAGGGAAGTTTGAGATGAGCAGCATGGGAGAACTTAAGTTCTTCTTGAGACTCCAAGTAAGACAGACTGATGATGGCATGTCCATATCCTAGTCTAAGTTCACCCAGGAGTTAATTAAGAAGTATGGTATAGAGTCATCCACTACCATGAGAACTCCAATGGGGACAAGTATGCCTTTAAGCAAAGATGATGCAGGAAAACCTGTAGATGAGTCTTTGTATAGAGGGATAGTTGGCTCCCTCCTTTATCTGACTGCTAGTAGATCTGACATCATGTATGCTACATGTGTGTGTGCTAGGTACCAATCCTGCCCAAAAGAATCTCATCATACTGCTGTTAAGAGGATTTCGAGATATCTTAAGGGCACACCTAATCTAGGCCTTTGGTACCCTAAGAATAGAGATTTTTCTACTGACTGGATATTCAGATGCAGACTTTGTAGGATGCAAAGAAGATAGAAAAAGCACAACTGGCACCTGTCAATTTCTAGGAGGAAGATTGGTGTCATGGAGCTGTAAGAAGCAGACTAGTGTGACAATCTCCACAACTGAGTCTGAGTATGTAGCTGCAGGGAGCTGCTGTGCACAGCTGTTGTGGATACAGCATCAGCTTAAAGATTATGGTATCCAGGTAAGTAAAACCCCATTATTTTGTGATTCTTCAAGTGCTATTTCTATTGCTCATAATCATGTTTCTCATAGTAGAACAAAGCATATAGAAATAAGATATCATTTTCTTAGGGATCGTGTAGAAAAAAAGAATATCTGTTTAGAATTTGTCAATACAAGTTTTCAAATTGCTGACATGTTCACTAAGCCTTTGGATGAAACTAAATTAAATAATTTTAAAATTGAATTTGGTATGTTGAACATAGTATAGATTGACAAATTTGTCTAAGTAATTTTGTGTCAACATAAAAAGAGATCTATGTCAACACAGAGAAATTGTGTCGACACATCTAGAAAATCGGTGTCGACACTTCAGAGGAATTGTGTCGACACCTCCAGAAGTTATGTCGACACTTAGAATTAGAGTCGACACAGAATTTCTGTTGAACTAATAAGTATGTCTGTGTCAACACATCATTAATTGGTGTCGACACATAGTAGTCAACACTTCTGTCGAGACATTAGCTGTCTGTGTCGACACCATCTCAACAGTGTCGACACATTAAGTAAATTTTGACGCGCCTTTTGACCTTCTATGTTTAGACACATATATATAGGTCAAGCACAAACCCTGTCGACACGCTCTCCTAATTTTGGTTGAGACTAGATTCTTGTGTCGACAAACTCTCTCTTCTCTATTCAAGATTTCTCACCATCCCAATGGCGCCAAAACTTGACGAAAACGTAAACGAGGGTTATGAACTGGTACGGAATGTCTTTGACAATGCTGAACCAGCGATTCAAGCTGTGATAGCCCTAATTGCAGAAAATGGATTGGAGTATTTGACATCAGAACCTGCAAAGATATGAAAGAAGGAAATCCTTGAGTTCTATGGAGCTGCAACTCAGGATTCAACTGGACTAAGAATTAGGTCTTCAGTCCAGGGTAATAAAGTCAAACTCACCATGAAGAGCCTACGAAAAAATCATCTGCCCAAAACTCAAGAAGGCGAAGAAGTTACATCTTACAAGACCAGGGATGCACTCCAGTGGTGTGGATTAGATCCCACCATGAAAATTGGATCATCCATGAATAAAAAAGGAATGAATGTACAAGGAAAATTCCTTTTTGAAGTAGTTGGCAAAGTCATCTTATGCAAACCAGGTGGGCATGATAGGGTCTCAGCCTACATGTTCAGCCTCATGACTAGGATCATCTACAAAATCAGCACCAATTGGTCTGCAGTCATATATGAAAAGATTAGAGAAAGCATCAAGAAACCTAATTTGGGAAGGATATTAAGCTTATACTTGGCTGAAGCAATTCCAGAAGTGATGCAACAGGCTGCTGGATCCAAGATCAATCACATGAGGAGAATGGATCTACAGATAATCTCTAGATGGGATAGAGTGCTAATAAAAGACATGGGTGAGGAAGAGAGGCCAGAGAATACTGAGAAATCACCTGCTCAACACATTAGACATGATGATCAGATGTAGGGGGAGCCTCATCTTGAGGAAGAGCCAACACACTTAGAAAGTGAAATGGCTACTCAAACTATTCTTGAGGTAATCCAAGAAGTTAATCAAACAATTTTCAATAATGAGGATGAAACACTAACTGTGCCCTTGATTGATGTTGACCAGAACACTCAACTTAACAATCAAGCACAGGATGTTATCATGGAAGATACATCTCCAGCTGCTGATGCTCTAGAGTTAGTGGTGACTCCAGTCCAACCTCAACAAGAGTTTACCCTTGAAGAGTTGTTCCCTGATATAGAGCAAGCTGGAATTGAGGGGGAGCAAACTGGGACTGAAAAGAAATTGTCTCCTAGTCCTCAGTGAAGAGTTGATATAGCAAGTACCTCAGCTTCTGAAGATGAAGCAGAATCTCAAGCAAAGAAGAGAAAGTTGATGGTTTTCAGAAGAAGAAGCCAAAGCTATAAAAGGGCATTACAAACTGCACCACAACCAGTTCCTGCACATGATTATAGCTCCTTACTGGTATCTTTGTAGGTAAAATTAGATGAACAAAGAACAGCCATAGAGAAATATATGGATGAAACTCATAAAGATCTGCAATTCTCCTTGGCTCAAGATATCAAATCAATTAGATTTGAGGTAAATCAGAATAAGAGGGAGATGACAGATTGCTTCCATAAAGGAGGTAATGTTGTAGTTTTTCTGGCTAAATAACAAAAAGATGCAAGGACACAGATTGATGACATAGTCATAAAGCAAGGATATGTCCTTGAAAATCAACTTAGAATGAATGACAATCTTACTGAATCACATAATGTGATTGTTACAGAATTAAAGAATACTGCAACTGCCCTGACTGAGGCAAGGGCTAAAGAGAAATCTGAGTTTGATAAGAAACTTCAAGAAGATTTAGCCACTTTCCAATCTGCACTTCAAGCCTCTCAGAAGATTATATCTGCTCAACTTCAAAAGTTTAAAGCTTATTATACAGAGGGACCAAATTTTCTGGATACTCAAATCAGGTTCCAAAAGAATGATCTTAGAGATCATATTGAAAGAGAAGTCATAAAGGGGGAGAGGGTGATAATCAATGTTAGCTCAGAGCATGCCAAATGGATAACAAATGTTGTTAGAGCAACTCTGGGATATCCACCCCTATATGATGATGACAACACAGCTGAGTCAGGAATTCAAGCTGCAGGAATTGAAGGGGGTCAGCAAGAAGTAGCTCAAATCATATATCCCCCTTATAACTTTGAGCAAATTCAACACCTGGTTGATCAGATGTACAGCCCTCCAGAGGGTACTAAAAATGTTATCATTGAGAAAGTAGAAATTTCAGAGGCAGCCTTAAATAAAGAGCAAGAAGCTCAACTTTCAAAGAAAAGATTTAGAGAACAGGCAGAGTTGAAGCCTGATTTTGAACAATGGAGTCCTACTTCCAGGAATATTATATTGACTGCCTGAAAAGCTGTAAAGGACAAGACCCATGAAAGGGGTAAATGGTACACTGAGCAAGAATGGAACAAGTATGAAGCTAGGCAGGAAGTCATTCTTCAATACAGAAGGAAAGCAAAGGCTGGGAAATTACCTGCTAATGCTCTGGAGCCTAGCAAGTACTTCTCAAAGCCTTTTCATTATTTTGAAAGGCAAAAGATAAGGGCTGAAGAACAAAAGAAGAAAGATCTGAAAGGCAAGAAGTCAGCTGAAGATACTGAAGCTCCAGTACAAGCCAAGATCCAGTCAGGCAAAGGCATAGTCATCAAGGAGCCAGACCAGCCTTAGAATAGATTAAACTAGATTTTACAACAATGTAATCTTTAGTTGTTAAAAAATCTATGTAAACTAATTGTTGACAAACTTTTGTTAGTTCAAACAAAACAATAATTCATGCTCATTGTGTTTGCATCATTCTGTAATGACTTATTATACATGTTTTGTTCATATGTTACCCTGTCATGTAATGTTTATATACATCATAATGTGTGTTTATTATAAATGGTTTATATCATTGACTGTGGGTTATGACTTATCTAAATAGAGGGAGATTGTTGGGTACATTGGAAAATGTGTATCAGATTTGGAGAAGCCTCACCTAACTCAGTGATATACATCAAGATGTATTTGATGTTGTTTTGAGTTTACATGTGCAGGTTAAGAATATGCAGGAAAAGTTTCTAAGTCCATGAGTCGACACCAGAAGAAGTTGTGTCGACACTTGTGAATACTTGTGTCGACACTTGAGAAAAGCTGTGTCGACACCTGGAGTCAATTGTGTCGACACTTGGAGAAGCAGTGTCGACACACATAAAGTTCAGTCGACACACAAAACGTTCAGTCGACATCAACTGTGTCGACACACAGTACTTGTGACGACACACAGAAAGTTCAGTCGACATCAATTGTGTCGACACACAGGACTTTTGTCGACACACAGAAAGTTCAGTTGACATCAACTGTGTCGACACACAGGACTTGTGTCGACACAGACACCAGAATTTCTTTTAAGTTAATTGTGTCAAGACAAGAAGTGACTGTGTCGACACACAGGACTTGTGTCGACACATTCTTACAGAAGCTATGTCGAGAAGTAGTGTCGACACCATGAGAGCTGTGTCGACGCCATCAAGGATTGTGTCGACACTTAGTCTACTTGTGTCGACACATGTGAAGTTCAGATTCGACACTTTGCTGAGAGAGACAAATTTTCAAAAAGTGACTGGAGACTTGACAGCTGTCGTTACCAACAGGTCTATTACAACTGTCAGTTCTGTCAGAAGTTGGTTAGCAACTGGATCAGCCGGTAACCTTGGATCAAGTCTATATAAAGACAAATTCTATCAACTGAAAGTAACAACAGACGGAAAAAGAAGACGAAGTACTCAACACAGAATTACAATAGAAGATCCAACATACATAAGAAAATCCAGTCAGAGATTTTCAAGTGGATCTAAGTGAAGAATTTCAAAAGTTCTTCAGAAGAATTTGTAGAGAGAGAACTCCAACAATTCAAGTGAAGAAAGAGACTATCATCAACTAGTCTTTTAAGAGCAGATCATGAACTATCTGCAAAGAAAAATTCAGATTGATTTCTAGATTTAAGAAGGAAGCTGATTGAAGATCACCTTCAAGAAATTCAACCTTATTGTGTTCAGATTCAAGAAGCTTTGAAGAAAGCCAAAGACAGGTTGATTTCTGGGTAATCAGATTCTTCAAGAACTGATCAAGAAAACTTTCTACTCATTCTCTCTCAACTTGAGTGGAAGATAAAACATATCTTATATTTTTGTTCTATAAGATCATTATTAATCTGAGTTGTAAGCCTACTTTATAAAGGCTAAGTTCCTGAGGTAGGAGATTTTCATCTTTGAGTTGTAGGCCTTGGGAAGGCTGAGGTAGGGTTGTGTGCCTAAGGTAGGAGATTTGATTCTCTGAGTTGTAGGCATGGGTGTAGGCTGAGGTAGGGCTTAATTGCCTGAGTTGTAGGAGTGTGGACTCACTCTGAGTTGTAGGAACCTTGACTGGTTCTGAGCTATAAGATCTATTGATCTGAGAAGGAAGGAAGAAGTTAGGTTGAATCTAGCACACTGCTAGATAGGCGAAGGGGGAAAGTGGATGTACCCATCATTTGGGGAACCACTATAAATCTATGTGTCATCTGTGATTGTGTGTGATTTTGTGATTTCTGTGATGTGGTAGCTGTAGATCTGATTGATTCTATTTGATTATCTGAATTAATATTCTGCCGTAAAGTAAAAAGGAATTGCACCTATTCACACCCCCCCTCTAGGTGTTTAGGTGATCTTGAAACCAATTCTTTCAGGCTATAAATAAAGCGCTCCTGGGAGGCACTCCATGTTTATCTTTTTCGCTATTTTTTTTTTACTTTTTCTTTGTTGTTTTATTTTTAACAATGCAGAGTTCCTAATTGAGTCACCTCGTGCACGTTTCAGGGAAGTTTCTACCCTCCCTCTTTATTTATTTTTACATATTGCATTTTATTTTCTTTTTATTTCACATACATACATTGCAACATTGAGGACAATGTTGGAATTAAGTATGTGAGTATTTTCGTGTTTTCTTTTCTACACTCCTATTTTCTGCACTTCTAAAAATTTTAAAAAAATACAAAAAAATGAAAACAAAACAAAAAAAAAATTATAAAATGAAAACTCCAGAAATAATTTCTTATTTTATTATCAAAAATTTATAAAACAAAAAAATTTCCAAAAATATTTAGTTTTACTTTGTAAATATTCTTTGTAAATATTTTTTGAAAATATTTTTTGTAAATATTTTTGTAAATATCCTTTTATCTTTCCTCTGTTCATTTCTTCTCCTCTTTGTAAATAATTTTTTTCTCTTTCCTCTCTGGTAAATATTTGCTTAAAAATCTTAAAAAAAAAAAAAAATATTTAGAAAACAAACATAAAATAGTTCAAAAAATATATCTTTTTCGCATTTTTAGTATGTATATATTAAAGAAATAAACACAAAACACAAAAAAAGATAATAACTCCAAAAATAAATAAAAAAGATAATAAATTAAAAACACACACAAAAATATGATAACTCTAAAAATTCAAAAAAAAATTATAAAATCAAATATACCATTCTTAACTTTTTTCGCTCTCCAAAAATCTAGTTGCAAGTTTATTTATAACCAAATTTCATTAATTCTTTATTTACTATTCGTTTATTAATTGAGTTTAAAAGATTTTTTTATGCTTTGTTCTTAAGATAGGTGATTTGTTTTAGGCACTACTTCTAATTTATCTAAAATAGAGGCATGTGTATTATGTTAAAAAAACAACTATAGACTTCAATTATTTTTACTTCAAGCCTTTTGAAATACAGGAACGTTCAATTTATCAAAGTTGCTCTTAAAATTTTTTTTATTAAAATCTAGTTTTCTTTTTGAAAAAAAAAATCATCTCCACATATTTATCATGTCTTACTTAACATGATAAAATTTTTATCCTTAAAAGAACATATGTCAATGGGAATAAGATTGTTGAAGCCAAAAATGACCTCTGTGGAGTTCGGGGTCCCAAAAGAGGGGTGACCGCGCACCTACTACCCTCAAGCGAACGATCTAGGCACAAGATTAGGAACACAAGGGACAGACCCAAGGTCTCAGCGTGGAGGACCCACCGCATACCCGGAAGACTAACAAACTCTTCCCCTCTCAAGCCAAAGGCTGAGCTAAGACACCTTCGGAGGGCACTCTTGGCCGACCGGAACATCTAAGGAGGATCTCAAGACCAACTCTCTCCTATCCAGATGTGTCTCCTTGGGTCTACACAAAATGCTCCTCACCCGCCCTACTGATGGCGCAAACTCGCCGAGCAATTCCACGACACGCTGCCCAAGTTGGGTCACTAACAGCGTAATTCCGTTATTCTAAAAAGCTGTCAATAGGCCATCAGGTGCTTCCCGGCAACTATACCTCGGGGCCCCTACGGGGCGAGCGGTTCACGAGCACACCACTCACCCAAGACGGAAGGAGTAAACCATACATAAATAGAGCATCACAGATATTAAAAAATATTACAGGAATATGAATTCCATACTTCGGCACGCAGGCCGGCAATATAAGCAAAAATAGGCCTTCGTGGGCCGGCACAAGCTTGGGCTTAAGCCCGCTACTCCCCGCTTGGAACTGTAACACTTGTACGCCAACGTCTCGTCAAGCGCCTGCCAGCTGAACAAACATCGGCTAACATAAGCTGGTCAAACATATTGCACACACTCCTTTTTGGGGGCTATGGTGCGCATTCCCTGCAAATGGATAATATACAACTTCCTGGGAGTCTTCTCCGGGAACCCCAGAATATCACCAATCCGGCTCACACGTCCGGATAGGCTTCACACAGCATGCCTAAACCCGTACTCACACTTCCGGGTGCTAATACAGTTAATTTCAGGGACGTACATGTCAACCCGTCGGAGAGCTCCCTTCCCCCACCCGTTGGTGGAGAGGGGCTTCCTTGCAAATATGTAAACTAGGGGCTTCACCTGCCCAAGTAGAAACATCGTTACCCTTGACGCGTGTTTTTTGTCAGCGGTGTCGGGCCTTGCTGAAGAAATAACTTCTCATCCTCCTCCTTGATGGCCGAGTCTTTGCTGGGAGAAATGGAATCATCCCCCTCTCTCTCTTGGTAGCTAGTTCGAGCTCCAGGCGGCGCCAGGAGAGGAGCTCCCGGCCAGCCTTGCTGTAGGCAGCGCCGGGAGAGGAGCTCCCGGCCGGCCTTGTTGTAGGCGGCGCCGGGAGAGGAGCTCCCGGCCGGCCTTGCTGTAGGCGGCGCCGGGAGAGGAGCTCCCGGCCGGCCTTGTTGTAGGCGGCGCCGGGAGAGGAGCTCCCGACCGGCCTTGTTGTAGGCGGCGTCGGGAGAGGAGCTCCCGGTCGGCCTCGTTGTAGACGGTGCCGGGAGAGGAGCTCCCGGCCGGGCTTGCTTTACCCTAGGCGGCGGCGTCGAAGAGAGAACTGAGAGAGAGAAAGAGCCGAGCTCGGGCTGCCCCTAGTGGCAGGTGATGAGAGAGGTGGAGTAGAGCTCGGGCAACACTCGCTAGAGGCGGCCTGGACAGAAAAAATAGGACGAGCCGGGCTGCGCTCCTCCTTGCGGCGGCGGCCTTGACTGAAAGAGGTGGAGGCTCGAGCTGATCTCCATGCGGCGGCCTGGATTGGAAGAAATGGAGGGGCTCGGGGGTGCTGCTCCAGGCGGCCGGAGAAAGAGAGTTGGGGGGAGCGGGGTTGCTGCTCCAGGTCGAAAGTGAGAGAGGGTGGGCGGGTTGCTCCTGTTGCTCCAGGTCGAAAGTGATAGAGGGGGGAGGGGTTGTTGCTGTTGCTCCAGGTCGAAAGTGAGAGAGGGGGGCGGGGTTGCGGCTATTGCTCGAGGTCGAAAGTGAGAGAGGGGGGGGGGGGCGCGGGTTGCTTCTGTTGCTCCAGGTCAAGAGTGAGAGAGGGGCGGGGTTGCGGCTGTTGCTCCAGGTCGAAAGTGAGAGAGGGGGGCGGGGTTGTTGTTGTTGCTCCAGGTCGAAATTGAGATAGGGGGAGGGGTTACTGTTGTTGTTGCAGGCCGAACCCTAGCCGGGGAGTAAAATAAAAAAAACCTTTCTCTCATCTCTCTCCCTCCTGCTTGCTTGAGCCCCCTCCCTGCTTTTCTTTTTCTTTTGCCTTTTTTTCCTGTGCCCCCCCCACCTCATCCCATATATATATATATATATATATATATATATATATATATATATATATATATATATATATATATATATATATATATATATATATATATATATATATATATATATATATATATATATATATATATGAATGTATTATATTATAATAAATATATATATAGTAAATATATATATTGCAACATGAAGCGTAAAACTCCCCCTACGCATGTACGAGAGCTCTTCTGTCCTCGAACGGGGCTGCACCAAAACATCGCTCATAGCATGTCCCAAGTGCACCACTTGGGGAGGATCCCGCTCGGCCGGATATGGGGTTGTACACAATCCCCACTCTTTTCGAGGTTGGTACAAGCTCGGAAAGAAATGTCCAACCCCAAATATCCGGCGAGTGGGAGCCGACCCAAAGAAACTTTTTTGAGAGAATCTGAAATTTGCATTTAAAACGCTAATCTCTCCATGCCCCTTCTGATCGTGTTGAACCACTCGATACTTGTAACGCTCTCTGCTATCGAACTGCTATTATACCTTTACTTACAATAAGTACGAAATTCCTCAAGATATTGTAAAATAATGAAGCCAAATATTTTGCAATCTCTTGAACACGTGGAGCTAATCCTTTACCCACAGGTGTGCCTATCGCCCTGCCCCGCTAATGAGAGCCTGAGCAGCGAGTCTACCCGGGGCCGAGCAGCACTCGGGGTCCCTTACCCCCACAGGCGAGCCTTCGGACCTGCCAGCTAGATGAGAGCCTGCTCAGCGGGTCTACCTGGGGCCGAGCCGAGCTCGGGGTGCCGATGAAGTTCTCAAACCAAACCTATCCCCCACAGGCGAGCCTTCGGACCTGCCAGCTAGATGAGAGCCTGCGCAGCGGGTCTACCTGGGGCCGAGCCGCGCTCGGGGTGCCGATGAAATTCTCAACCCAAACCTATCCCCCACAGGCGAGCCTTTGGACCTACCAGCTAGATGAGAGCCTGCGCAGCGGGTCTACCTGTAGCCGAGCCGAGCTCGGGGTGCCAATGAAGTTCTCAAACCAAACCTATCCCCCACAGGCGAGCCTTCGGACCTGCCAGCTAGATGAGAGCCTGCGCAGCGGGTCTACCTGGGGCCGAGCCGAGCTCGGGGTGCCGATGAAGTTATCAAACCAAACCTATCCACCACAGGCGAGCCTTCGAACCTGCCAGCTAGATGAGAGCCTGCGCAGCGGGTCTACCTGGGGTCGAGCCGAGCTTGGGGTGCCAATGAAGTTCTCAAACTAAACCTATCCCCCACAGGCGAGCCTTCGGACCTGCCAGCTAGATGAGATCATGCGCAGCGGGTCTACCTGGGGCCGAGTCGAGCTCGGGGTGCCGATGAAGTTCTCAAACCAAACCTATCCCCTATAGGCGAGCCTTCGGACCTGCTAGCTAGATGAGAGCCTGCGCAGCGGGTCTACCTGGGGCCGAGCCGAGCTCGGGGTGCCGATGAAGTTCTCAAACCAAACCTATCCCCCACATGCGAGCCTTCAGACCTGCCAGCTAGATGAGAGCCTGCGCAGCGGGTCTACCTGGGGCCGAGCTGCGCTCGGGGTGCCGATGATATTCTCAACCCAAACCTATCCCCCACAGGCGAGCCTTTGGACCTACCAGCTAGATGAGAGCCTGCGCAGCGGGTCTACCTGTAGCCGAGCCGAGCTCGGGGTGCCAATGAAGTTCTCAAACCAAACCTATCCCCCACAGGCGAGCCTTCGGACCTGCCAGCTAGATGAGAGCCTGCGCAGCGGGTCTACCTGGGGCCGAGCCGAGCTCGGGGTGCCGATGAAGTTCTCAAACCAAACCTATCCGCCACAGGCGAGCCTTCGAACCTGCCAGCTAGATGAGAGCCTGCGCAGCGGGTCTACCTGGGGTCGAGCCGAGCTTGGGGTGCCAATGAAGTTCTCAAACTAAACCTATCCCCCACAGGCGAGCCTTCGGACCTGCCAGCTAGATGAGATCATGCGCAGCGGGTCTACCTGGGGCCGAGCCGAGCTCGGGGTGCCGATGAAGTTCTCAAACCAAACCTATCCCCTATAGGCGAGCCTTCGGACCTGCTAGCTAGATGAGAGCCTGCGCAGCGGGTCTACCTGGGGCCGAGCCGAGCTCGGGGTGCCGATGAGGTTCTCAAACCAAACCTATCCCCCACAGGCGAGCCTTCGGACCTGCCAGCTAGATGAGAGCCTGCGCATCGGGTCTACCTGGGCTGAGCTGAGCTCAGGGTGCCGATGAAGTTCTTAAACCAAACTATGCCCCACAGGCGTGCCTTCGGACCTGCCAGCTAGATGAGTGCCTGTGCAGCGGGTCTACCTGGGGCCGAGCCGAGCTCGGGGTGCCGATGAAGTTCTCAAACCAAACCTATCCCACACATGCGAGCCTTCAGACATGCCAGCTAGATGAGAGCCTGCGTAGCAGGTCTACCTGGCGTCGAGCCGAGCTCGGGGTGTCGATGAAGTTCTCAAACAAACCTATCCCCCATAGGCGATCCTTCGGACCTACCAGCTAGATGAGAGCCTGCGCAGCGGGTCTACCTGGGGCCGAGCCGAGCTCGGGGTGCCGATGAAGTTCTTAAACCAAACCTATCCCCCACAGGCGAGCCTTCGGACCTGCAGCTAGATGAGAGCCTGCGCAGCGGGTCTACCTGGGGCCGAGCCGATCTCGGGGTGCCGATGAAGTGCTCAAACCAAACCTATCCCACACAGGCGAGCCTTCGGACCTGCCAGCTAGATAGAGAGCCTGCGCGGCAGGTCTACCTGGGGCCGAGCCGAGCTACGGGTGCCGATGAAGTTCTCAAACCGAACCTATCCCCCACAGGCGAGCCTTCGGACCTGCCAGCTAGATGAGAGCCTGCGCAGCGGGTCTACCTGGGGCCGAGCCGAGCTCGAGGTTTAGTGCAGATCAAGAAGTTCTCAAACCAAACCAATCCCCCACAGGCGAGCCTTCGGACCTGCCAGCTAGATGAGAGCCTACGCAGCGGGTCTACCTGGGGCCGAGCCGAGCTCGGGGTGATGATGAAGTTTCCACAAACCTAACCTATCCCCCGCAGGCGAGCCTTCGGACCTTCCAACTAGATTAGAGCCTGCGCAGCGGGTCTACCTGGGGCCGAGCCGCGCTCGGGGTAGTGCAGAACCAAGAACCAGGACCTCTACCACACAGGTGAGCCTTCGGACCTGCCAGCTAGTAGGAGCCAGACAGCAGGTCTACCTGGGGCCGAGCCGCACTCAGGGTAGTGCAGAACCAAGAACTAGGACCTCTCCCCCATAGGCGAGCCTTCGGACTTGCCAGCTAGTAGGAGCCAGGCAGCTGGTCTACCTGGGGCCGAGCCGCGCTCGGGGTAGTGCAGAACCAAGAACCAGGACCTCTCCCCCACAGGCGAGCCTTCGGACCTGCCAGCTAGTAGGAGCCAGGCAGCGGGTCTACCTAGGGCCGAGCCGCGCTCGGGGTAGTGCAGAACCAAGAACCAGGACCTCTCCCCCCCAGGCGAGCCTTCGGACCTGTCAGCTAGTAGGAGCTAGGCAGCGGGTCTTTCTGGGGTCGAGCCGAGCTCGGGGTAGTGCAGAATCAAGAACCAGGACCTCTCCCCCACAGGCGAGCCTTCGGACCTGCCAGCTAGTAGGAGCCAGGCAGCAGCAGGTCTACCTGGGGGTCTCCTCTCCAACGCAAATATAAAGCAAACATAAAGGTAAACAAATACTCAAAAGACTGTTAACCCGGTCAATCAAGTCAAAGTGCGACACGGGACATCTCTACCCGCTACGTCCACCCTCCTAAGAACCATTCGAGATGAAAAGTCGGGATGGTTAGGAGCGACAAAAGAGGAGTGGGAGGGGATTTCTTTCATCACATGACCCTGGTCGTCACTTGGTTCCTCTTCTGTAGCCATGACGTTCGACTGAGTTTTTCTGTGCTGACCACTCTCCACGCTCACCGCACCATAACTGTTGAAGCCAAAAATGACCTCTGTGGAGTTCGAGATCCCAAAGAGGGGGTGACCGCGCACCTACTACCTTCAAGCGAACGATCTAGGCACAAGATTAGGAACACAAGGGACAGCCCAAAGGTCTCAGTGTGGAGGACCCACCGCATACCCGAAAGACTAATAAACTCTTCCCCTCCCAAGCCAAAGGCTGAGCTAAGACACCTTCGGAGGGCACTCTTGGCCGACCGGAACATATAAGGAGGATCTCAAGACCAACTCTCTCCTATCCAGATGTGTCTCCTTGGGTCTACACAAAATGCTCCTCACCCGCCCTACTGATGGCGCAAACTCGCCGAGCAATTCCACGATATGCTGCCCAAGTTGGGCCACTAACAGGTAATTCCGTCATTCTAAAACGTTATCAACAGGCCATCAGGGGCTTCCCCGCAACTATACCTCGGGACCCCCCATGGGGCGAGCGGTTCACGAGCATACCACTCGCCCAAGACGAAGGAGTAAACCATATATAAATAGAGCATCACAGATATTAAAAAATATTACAGGAATATGAATTCCATACTTCGGCACGCAGGCCGGCAATATAAGAAAAAATAGGCCTTCGTGGGCCGACACAAGCTTGGGTTTAAGCCCGCTACTCCCCGCTTGGAACTATAACACTTGTATGCCAACGTCTCGTCAAGCACCTGCCAGCTGAACAAACGTCGGCTAACATAAGCTGGCCAAACATATTGCACACACCCCTTTTTGGGGGCTATGATGCGCATTCCCTGCAAATGGATAATATACAACTTCCTCATAGTCTTCTCCGGGAACCCCAGAACATCACCAATTTGGCTCACACGTCCGGATGGGCTTCGCACAGCATGCCTAAACCCGTACTCACACTTCCGGGTGCTAATGCAGTTAATTTCAGGGATGTACACGTCAACCCGTCGGAGAGCTCCCTTCCCCCACCCGTTGGTGGAGAGGGGCTTCCGTGCAAATATGTAAACTGAAGGCTTCACCTGCCCAAGTAGAAACATCGTTACCCTTGACGCGTGTTTTTGTCGGCGGTGTCGGGCCTTGCTGAAGAAATAACTTCTCATCCTCCTCCTTGATGGCCGAGTCTTTGCTGGGAGAAATGGAATCATCCCCCTCTCTCTCTTGGTAGCTGGTTCGAGCTCCAGGCGGCGCTAGGAGAGGAGCTCCCGGCCAGCCTTGCTGTAGGCGGCGCCGGGAGAGGAGCTCCCAGCCGGCCTTGCTGTATGCGGCGCCGGGAGAGGAGCTCCCGGCCAGCCTTGCTGTAGGCGGTGCCAGGAGAGGAGCTCCCGGCCGGCCTTGCTGTACGCGGCGCCGGGAGAGGAGCTCCCGGCCGGCCTTGATGTAGGCGGCACCGGGAGAGGAGCTCCCGACCGGCCTCGTTGTAGACGGTGCCGGGAGAGGATCTCCCGGCTGGGCTTGCTTTACCCTAGGCGGCGGCGTCGAAGAGAGAACTGAGAGAGAGAGAGAAAGCCGAGCTCGGGCTGCCCCTAGTTGCCGACGATGAGAGAGGGGGAGTAGAGCTCGGGCAACACTCGCTAGAGACGGCCTGGACAGAAAAAATAGGAGGAGCCGGGCTGCGCTCCTCCTTGTGGGCGGCGGCCTTGACTGAAAGAGGTGGAGGCTCGGGCTGATGTCCAGGCGGCGGCCTGGACTGGAAGAAATGGAGGGGCTCGGCGGTGTTGCTCCAGGCAGCCGGAGAAAGAGAGTTGGGGGGAGGGGGGCGGGGTTGCTGCTCCAGTCGAAAGTGAGAGAGAGGGGGCGGGGTTGCTGTTATTGCTCCAGGTCGAAAGTGAGAGAGGGGACGGTGTTGCTGATGTTGCTCCAGGTCGAAAGTGAGAGAGGGGGACGGGGTTGCGGCTGTTGCTCCAGGTCGAAAGTGAGATAGGGGGCGGCGGGGTTGCTGTGTTGCTCCAGGTCGAAAGTGAGAGAGGGGGCGGGTTGCGGCTGTTGCTCCTGGTCGAAAGTGAGAGAGGGGGGCGGGGTTGCTGCTGTTGCTCCAGGTCGAAAGTGAGAGAGGGGGCGGGGTTGCTGCTGTTGCTGCAGGCCGAACCCTAGCTGGGGAGTAAAATAAAAAACCTTTCTCTCATCTCTCTCCCTCCTGCTTGCCCGAGCCCCCTCCCTGCTTTTGTTTTTCTTTTGCCTTTTTTTCCTGTGCCCCCCTTCCACTCACATCCCATCTATATATATATTATATATATATATAAAATATATATATATATAAATATATATATATATATATATATATATAAATATATAATATATATATAAATAATATAAATATATATATATATATATATATAAAAAATATAATATATAATATATATATGCAACATGAAGCGTAAAACTACCCCTACGCATGTACGAGAGCTCTCGTCTGTCCTCGAACGGGGCTGCACCAAACCATCGCTCATGGCATGTCCCAAGCGCGCCACTTGGGGAGGATCCCGCTCGGCCGGATATGGGGTTGTACAAAGATTTCGTTCTGTAAACATAGACATCCAATATTTTAAAGATTATATGTTACGGAGTAAGAAGATAAAATTCATTACTCTTATACATATACATTTGGTTATATGAAGTTGTTCAAAAAAAAATTTACATTTTATGGAAAAAAAGATTTTGTTTCCTAAACATCCACATTCAAACAGAAATTTCATTAGAGGTTTGGAAAAAAAATACCTCGCCTCTAAAACCAAAGCCCTTTTCATAAACCAACAACAACCTCCTTAGCCATATTCAATGATTATAGACTTAATATAAAATCTTTTTGAGAGCATAAATTTTAAATTGCATTATTTCCTTTAAACACTTATAAGCTAAAGTTTCTATAATTCCAATTTGTTTTTATTAGCTAACAATTTCAATTTTTGCTTGTTATTTGGTTACTTCAAGAAGTCTTTTTGACCAAAACGTTTCCTCTATTTAAATCATTTTTATGATTTAGGACTTAACTCTTATACCTCTGATGTTCATTTAGATCTCTCTTTTAATTAATTCAAGCGGTAGCTAAATTTACGATTTTTTTAAATTTCATATAAGTATATCACCAACTTTGGCTCAGAAATAGCAAAAGCTTAAGTATATGGGTATTTGATGAGTTGTAAATATTTGTATTTTTCAGTACTTTATTTAGGTCGTTTTTAGTTTATTTTTGTTGTTTTTAGTTATTTTTCTTCAATAAAATTTTTTTTATATAAATTCCCTTCTAACTTAGCTTTATTTTTGTTTTCCAGAAATTTCAGAAAAAGTAAAAAATTTCAAATTACATGTCCGTGTCCATTCGGTCACGCCCGTTACCGGGGCGTGTTACTTTGACGCTAGTGAAAAGTTGTTGTCGCTGTGAATCTGATAAATCGGGGAGGAACATGCCCGTGTCCCATTTGAAACGCTCGTGTCCCATTCGACACGCCCGTGTCACACCAGTCGACACTCAACGCCAGCAGACTCGACACTCAAACCTTCAGCAGACTCGACACTCAAAGCCAGGAACATGTTCGTGACCTTCCCGACACGCCTGTATTCAGTCAGCGAGTTTTCAATCCCGTGAAAAATCAAATTTTATCTAAATCAAATAGCTGCCGGATGTCCAGTCATGCCCGTGTCATTCGGTGCACGCCCGTGTCAATCTTATTCTATTGGTTGCCGCCCCCTGACAAGATGCTGCCAACGAGGCAAGGACTCGATGCCTCCAGCACGGCTTCACCAGTCACACCCTCCATGTACGCCTGTGAGCGCTACGTGGAACTTCCAAAAGAAGCCTCGATGTCAACCGCCAATAACTATTCATCTTATCCATCCGTCGGGCCCGACATGCGCCCCGGTCATGCCCGTGACCAGGGCGTGTAATCTGAAATTTTTTGCTTATAAATAGAAGTTTTTTGTATGAGCCAAGGGTTCAAATTTGGAGCCATTTTGTTGTTGGAGTGCTGCTTGGGTGCTTTTTGAGCTATGTAAGCAGATTTTCTCCCCCTCTCTTTAGTGTTTGCTTTAGCTTTTTGTAACTCTACTTTTGTCATTAATAAAATATGCTAGTTTTTCTCTCCTTATGTTGTATTGGAACGCATATTATTGCCCCACCTTCAGTGATCTTTTATATCTTTGTTTGTCTTTTTAATATGGGTGTGTGTGTGTGTATGAGATAAATTTGTTGTTTTTATGTTTTCAAATTATCATTTTGCTTTGTTTAGTTTTAGATTTTCTCAAACTTATTAGTTGTTATGATAGTTTTTCCTATCTTGTCCCTTAGGTTTGTTGAGGTTAGGATTATTCTGCTTTTCATTCATTCTTATGGATTTATAAAAATAGTTTTAAAGTGGTTTTATTTTTTAACTTTGTCTTTTCATTTTTGTAAAACATTTTGTTCTTTTACTCTTTCTTCCACTTTTTAAGCTTTTTTTACAAAGTTATAAGAATGAAAAAGATGTTGTTTTAATTTTTGAAACACTTTGATTTTTGCATTTATTTGACAACTTTTTTTACTCCTTTAATTTTTATTTCTTCTTTTTATGCATTTTTAGCAAGTTCTAACGGCAGAAATGTAATCGTTTTAATTTTTTGATCACTTTGATTTTCTCTTTGTTGTTGTGTGTGAGTGTATGAGTTAGTTCCTTTTAACTTTCTTTATCGCTTTCTTTCCTTCAAGTAGTGTGTGTGTGTGTGTGTGTGTGTGTGTGTGTGTGTGTGTGTGTGTGTGTGTGTGTGTGTGTGTGTGTGTCTATGAGTTAGTTTTATTGCTTTCATTTTCCGCCTACTCGTTTGAGTATGACTTGTCATTTCCCTCCTACTTGTTTGAGTAGACTTGTCATTTCTCGAGTACTCGTTTGAGTAGGACTTGTCATTTCCCGCCTACTTGTTTGAGTAGGACTTGCAATTTACTGCTTCCATTTCCCGCCTACTCATTTGAGTAGGACTTGTCATTTCTGGCCTACTCGTTTGAGTAGGACTTGCAATTTACTGATTTCATTTCTCACCTACTCGTTTGAGTAGGACTTGTCATTTCCCACCACTCTTTTGAGGAGGACTTGCAATTTACAACTTTCATTTCCTGCCTACTCGTTTGAGTAGGACATGTCATTTCCCGCCTACTCGTTTGAGTAATACTTGCAATTTACTGCTTTCAATTCCCGCCTACTCATTTGAGTAGGACTTGTCATTTCCCGCCTACTCGTTTGAGTAGGACTTTCAATTTCCCGCCTACTCATTCGAGTAGAACTTGTAATTTCAATTATGTAATTTTCTTTTTTTGTAACTTAGCTTTTTCCTTTATTATGGATTTGGTTGAGTGTGTGTGTTTTCCTTTTTTAGTAAGCACTTCTCCTTCTAATGTAAGATTATTTATGTCTTTTTTTGTAACCCTTTACCTCTTAGTTTCGAACTCACGCCTCACCAAACTCATAAGTCGTCCTCATCCCGATGAGTGACTAATCGCTCTTATTCCTTGGTATCGAAGAACATTGGGACATAAAAATCTTTTAAAATATTTAAAGTTCTTCTTTTTCTCTTTAATTAAGCACTTAAGGTTTACCCTGAGTATACGTCGCATAGAACCACATATCGATGTGTGGGCTCTATTTCCGTTATCCAAACGCTAGCTAGCCGAGAGGTCGTGCATATGGACCAATCACCCTTGGGTAAATAGAGTTTCGCACTAAACCTCGAGAGAGGAGGCACGGAATTCTACCAGATTGTGTTCCCCCCAATAGCGGGGTTCTTAGCGTAAAGCGAGGATTAAGAGGAATCCTTCGCTGAATGAGAGCTCGGTCGAATAGTCTTAATGTTCAGGTGAGCGGTTGTTCTAGAGATAGGTGAGCTCATTCTTTTGGAACCTCCATGGCCAAGTTTCCACTTTAATTGAATTGAAACCTAGGATCTCTAGTTATATAAATCTATTTTAGTCCTAACGTAATTCGATACCGAGCGTTATTTTTTCATCGATCTTTTTCTAAATCTATTTTCAGTTATTTCTTATAGCCGCCTTAGTTAATTAATCAGACACCTTTAATTTTTTTGTAATATAATAGTCCTTCCGGGAGGAGTAGAGATAATCAACCCACCCCGGGAATTATATGACCTCGATATTCCCCTCGAATATCCTATATTACTTACGATAGGTACACTTGCCTTCCCGCTCGCTCCCTCCGCGAAATTCGACCACCGCACCACTAATTAATTAAGAAAGGTCGGGCGTCGCGGAGGGCCATCACCTTTCTCCTTCATTCTATAAAAGGGAGGTCATACCTTTATAATAGACATACTTTTTAGAAATAAAAACTCTATGTTTTGTCCAAATTTGGGTTTCTATTTTTCTATTCGCACAGATTATATGAGTATAATGCAACTAATTAGGGTCAATTCTGAGTTTATTTGCTCAAAATGATATTTTAGGGTCTTTTTGTCGAACGACGTGGTCTAGAATAGTCAATTTCACTAAAAGACCTCAGGTTCGAACAAACAAGTTGTGTTGCATGTGTATGGATTATTCAATTCTAACGCAACTGATTTGGTTTAATTCTGAGCTCGTTTGCTCAAAAATGATATTACGGATTTGTTCTCTCGAACAACGTGACCAAAATTGCAAATTTCTCTAAAGGATCTTAAATTCAAACAGAACTAGTTATGTTGCACTCGTATAAATCATATGAGTTCAATGCGGCTAACTAAGTTCAAGTCCAAGCTTATTTACTCAAATTGACATTTAGGAGTCACCACCAAACTTCTAGGGTATCTAGTTGGTGATTGGATTGCCTTAATTCGAGCAACTAGAGTTCCAGTGACCCAATTAAAAGTTGGGATATTACAATCAAATAAACACAAGAAGATTTTAGTCCTCAAGAATTGTATAAAGTACATGGTTTTAAGGAAGAGGTGGTGTTTACTAAGGAAAAGCTTCCGAACTTCTTTTTGACAGTTCTCTGGTCCTACGTATACCCCTCGTGTCCATAAATTGACTATAGTACCTTAATCAGAGGTATTGAGTTGTTCCACAACCTCCAAATCTTTGTTCAAGTGCCCCATGAGGGTTCTAGTTGCATCGATTGACTAGGTTGCACATGTGCAGTTGGGACCTGATAGTGATGCTCCAGTTGCCTCATAATACGTCACAGTGAGGAGACGTGAAAAACATCGTGCAAATTCTCCAATTTGGTGGTAATGCTAGATAGTAAGCTACTGGTCTATATGCGCTCAATGATCAGATAAAGTCCCATATACTGGGGTTAGGATTCATTTCCCTCTTGATCCATGAGATGTCGTGAACTGGCTTGATTTTCTAGAATACCAGATCTCCCACGTTGAATTCTACAGAACGATGATGAGCGTCATAATATTTAGCTTGATACTCTATGCTTCCTATATTATCTCACAAATCAATCTCACTAATGTAGTGGTGTCATCTATGTAAGTAAAACCTAGTGCCCTGAAATCCTCATCTTGTGCCCAAAGTAAGGTTATTAGCATCGTTGTTTGTAGAGAGCTTCATTTTAGGCATCTTGATGCTGACATGGTAACTATTATTATACGAGAACTCCATCAACCATAAGAGTTGCATCCAGGGCTCGTTGTAGTCTACTATACAAAGATGAAGAAATCGACCATGGTTTGGTTTGTTCTCTCTACATTTCCATTAGTTTAAGGGTGGAAGGGCATGCTAAATGCTATCTTGGTTCCCAGTAGGCTTGCACCCTTCTCCACTCTCAAGTAAAAAAGTCCACCTCGATCTGACACAATCATAGTTAGTATCCCATGAAACCAAACGACCTGTTCGATGAATAACCTGGATAAAATAGTTACACGATCACCTTGTTAGTTTGGAATAAATCTTGCAACCTTAGTGGGGTGATCAACTACAACCTATATAGTCATTTCCTGATCGAGATCTTGGAAGTCAGTAGACAAAGTCTATCGAGATGTATTTGAATTTTGATTCTAATACTGGAAAAGAATACAATAAAACTGCGGGGTTTCAACACTTAGCTTTCACATTTGACAATTTTTGGCAGTATACCACATAATTGGTGATGTCTTTTTTCAATCCTGGCCAATATATATAACGTACATCATAGATAGTTATACATTTTGATAGCTCTAGGGTGAATTTAGTACCTATACAAACATGCTTCACGTAAAATTTTCTCCATGATTCCCCCAACGGCGGGAATGAATAGCCTGGTCTGGCTCATGTCGATCCCACACACCCAATATGGGGTTGTACACAATCCCTACTATTTGAGAGGTTGTCCCAAGCTTGAAAAGAAACATCCAACCCCAAGAGATCGGCGAGAGTATTGGCAAGCCCAAAGGAATCTTTTGGTGGGATCCACCAGCGTCTATATATACACGCCGCGTACCTGGGTGACCTTTGTCATTCCCCTTAATTAGATCTTGCTGAGATGCCTCTTTCCAAAGAGTTTCAAGAGAGGTTGGACCGTGCTCGCGGGCTCAATGTCGCTCGCGCTGCAAGCCTGGTCGCCATAAATCCCAGCAACTCGCCACAAGAGTCTTCAAATCCTCAACCTACCAAGAAAGCCATGCCAACTCCAAAAGTTGCTGAGTTGGTCTACCGCGACCCGGCCTCTACCCCAGATTCTTGGCTTGCCCCCAAACTAACGGGAAAGGAGATCATCGAGGTCCTTGCCGACCCGAACAACCATCGGAACAGTGGCAAAACCTCCACGTCGTGAGTCGACTCTCCTCCTGACGACTCGCGGCCCAAAACTCCCCCTACTCGCCTGCGTGACCCATCATCTCCTTTCGGGACCACGGGAGGGACTCTGAGTGGCAGGAGTCACCAGCTTGTGAATCTTCTCGGCAGCCCACACCTGTAACTGCACTCGCGGGGGGAGATGTCGGGTCCATCCCGATCTCGAGCTTCGAGCTCATCCCCAAAGAACTCGACTTCCATGTCACGGTAAGGACCTAGCCTGGCCCCCTTTATGCACCCATCGAGGACAGCCGAGCCCATCCCATAAGCTCCACTTCTATTGGAACATCTTGCCTAGTTCTTGACTCACGCTCCAATTGTGTATTCACTAGTATTAATTGCCCTTCCAAGTCTCCCCGGCCAATCCGAGGTGGAAGAGTCTTTTGAGATATCTCACCACTCGCCACCTACTTCTCCCAGTGCGATAGAGAACTTCCTTGACATCTCGCTGGACTCCACTGTGGTGAGGAGGCAAGTGGTTGAGGTCTTCAAGAAGTGTTGAGACTATATTAGCCAGCAGGACACGTGTGTGTGGGACCGCATGTTTGGGCTTTCCCCCATCGCATTCCAGGTCTAGGTGTTGACCCCGGTGGGCCCCCCTTGTGTGGCGGAATATCCCCGCGGTCCTGTGGTTGTGTTAGTCCCCCACATCGCCTGTAGTAGGCGATCCTTTGTGTTCATGTACCCCCGTCCCCCCTTACCATCACCTCGGGGTTTTGGGAAGATGTGTGGTGACGGGTGGTTTCCACATGGTATCAGAGGCAGGTTGTCCTGCTGCGGGGGTGTGTTGAGACTATATTAGCCAGCAGGACACGTGTGGGTGGGACCGCATGTTTGGGCTTCCCCCATCGCGTTCCAGTCTGGGTGTTGACCCCGGTGGGCCCCCCTTGTGTGGCGGAATATCCCGCGGTCCTGTGGTTGGGGTTAGTCCCACATCGCCTATAGTAGGCGATCCTTTGTGTTCATGTACCCCTGTCCCCCCTTACCATCACCTCGGGGTTTTGGGAAATGTGTGGTGACGGGTGGTTTCCACAAGAAGCAAGGATCTGTGTTGTGTAGGATTCATGAGGAGAACGACCACGCTGAATAGAGGCTACAGGCACTGGAGCGGGACTACGTGTTGCTCGCAGTTGAGGTGAAATATGGCTCGGCAAGTGGGATGATGTCGCCCACCCCGCTTATGCACAGGATTAGCGAGAACATGCAGTTTATCTACCATGACCTGGAGCTGGTGCGCGAGTTCAATAATCCACGCCGACCTCCTGGGGTGAGGACGCGAGGCCGGGGTATATGGAAATGGCTCCCTAGCTGAGCCTACCGACACTCACCCTCCTAGCCAACAGCTCAAGCGTGTTGAAGTAACTTCTTGTTGCATTTCATCTTCTTGAACTGATAGATCTACTGCCTTAATAACTTAGATAATTTTTTAAATTTAATGCTTGTGGACTTTGTGATGTTATGTTCCTTAGATCCAGCTCGCCTTAGGATAGAACTGGTCGCGGGGGTTAGCGAGTCGGGGTAGGCGAGTCAAGGTAGGTAAGTCGGACTGTCCGGTCGGCTTGGTCACAAATTTCGATTTCTATAAATTGGCCCCCTCACCTACCCCCCACCAACACTTTTACTGTTGATTCATACCCCTTACTACTTGCTTATCCCGCCACCTGCACTCGCACTAGCGCCTTTGGAACCATGGGCAAAACGCGACCCGACACTGACGGGAGGTCGAAGTGTGCTTGACAGTATGCCAAGTACACCTTTTTTGAAGGCAACAGTGCCACCAAGGAGGAGCTCGCCCACTTCACCGGAGCCTACATCCCCGTGGGCTTCTCGCGTGCGCTGACCCGTGGTGGGCGAGGGCATCAAATCCTTCTACAAGGATGAGCGCTCACCTTCCCCATCTCACACTCTGAGATGGGTTGTGTGCCTATTCGGAGATTCGCCAACTGAGTCGGCGGAAGGCCCAACGCCAAAATCAATATCATCGTGGCTA
>CM077155.1:138301284-138358784 GCA_039583875.1 Platanthera guangdongensis
AAAGAAAACCATTAGTGAATTATACGAACACCCTACGTAGAAACGCGTAAAGCACTCTGATTGTGCCCGAAAGCAAACTGAAATCACGAAATTATAAATGTAACCACGACAATACAATGCAACCAGCATAAACCTTCCCAAAGAGCAAGTATAAACAACCACACGAAACAGGCAACTCAGCAGCTTAGTAAAGTAATTAGCATTCCAAAAGGAAACCACCAATGGGCATCAACAATCCTGACACGAACCTACTGGTGAGCATGTATGTCTGGACTAAAGTAAACAACCCAAAATCTACCTCACAACGGTAAGGAAGACCTCAGCAACACAGCAGTCCACTAGCAAGCACCCAACTTAGCCGCTCAACTGTCTACTGCCCTGAACCTGAGTCATTCAAAATAAGAACACCTCAGTAAGAAAAATACAAGTGGCAAAGGAAAATAATCAGGTAATAAGGGCAAAGTAAGAGATGGGTTTACCAAACCCGAGTACAAAATGTTGAAACCCACAGCTGGATAGCCAAGTAAATTATAAGTACAGTAAAATCTGAAGTAAAAGAGTCAATTGAATAAATGCACCAAGTGCGGAATGAAGCCGTGCTTCGAAAATATCTGCAAGGATTAGTATAAAAGCATAGATTGATCTAAGAAACAATCTGAGCATAGAACAGCTCAGAAAAATATGAACCATTAACACTTGGCAAAAATATCAACCGGGCGGAGTCGGTGACCAATTATCCCAAACCAGCCTCCCAAGCCTAAATGTCTCAAAAACACAGAAGGCCCTGCGGTGGTGGCCACTTGTCCAAACCCAAACCAGCAGTTCTCAGAAATAGAGACCAAACATCTGCCAAGTTCAATGATCCACAAACGACATCTAGTTGGTGGTCCTTTATCCACTGCCAACCTTCATAGCCGATGAAACATCAAAATCTACCCAAATCCAATGTTTAAATCTTAAGATAACTAGAAACCACTCCAAAACCATCCTAAGGACTAAACCCGCCAAATTAGACAAAAAATGACGAAAAAGTTCTGTCCCAGCAAATTCGACGAGTATACCCGACAAAACTCAACCATACTCGACGAATTTCATGGAGATACTCGACGAATCTCTCAATACTCGGCAAATATGCCTTCCGAAATCCGGCGATACTCGACGAACGTCACTCGACGTTTGTCCAACTGCGTTCGACAAACCAGCGATACTCGTCGAATATGACTTAGCCTAAATTCAGCAATACTCGTCGAATTCCTACCCGATACCAGCCGAATTCTACTTAGGCTACATATCGTAACTCGGCGAAAATTCCTTACCTAAACCCAACGATACTCGACGAATGGACACTCGATCCACGCCGAATTTTACATATCTCATATTTTTCCTAATTTTATGGTTTGGCCGAAAATCAATATCTAACCTAGAGGTTCTTCGATACTCATCCTACGCTACTCCTAATCTCTAAGCGTGGAAGAAAAATATCAAGTAAAAATGAATAAGCAGGGGGGAGATCCACTTGCCTCAAAGCTCTGGAGAAATGCCGCCCGCTCGTGCCGCTTCACAGATCGGTCGTAGAAATCCCTAAGTAACGTTTCCTGAAACTGTTGGGGGAAGAAAAGAGGTCAAAATCTCAAACCCTAACTCACAAAAATTGGGGAAATGGGAAGATCTTATCACGATCGCGAAGCCCTCGCCGAGAGCTTTCCAAATCTCTACTCAAACGTCAAAACCGACCACTAAATCTCCCGAAATCACCGACTGAAAGCTACACTCCATCCGCCGCACGACTCCTTCCATTTCGCGAAACCAGACCATCGGTTAGGGGAAGATGAACGGTAGGGTTCGACTATTACGAATATATATAAATACTATTATAATAATAATCAATTTATAATACATTACAATAACTATTAATAATTTCCAAAACACATTCGAAATCCATAACAACTCGAAATTCTATGAAATTCGCGCCGTAGCTAAATACTGACTCTACGAATCCAACAGCTAAGTCGAAACTCAAATCTTACAAACCAAACTCAGGCAAACACCTCCCAAAGCCAAAACACAAGCATTCCCCCAAGAAGGATCCACCGAGTCACCAAAATAGACCCGACTCTCAAGGGAATCTTGCAAACAGGCTAAACCCAGCCACACAAAAAACTCAAAGAGCAAAACCACGCTCTAACCACGACACAAGCCTAAACACGCTTTATGTAATGCCATGGAGTCAAAATTACGCCACTACTGGAATAAAAATAAATACTGAAAAATCAGTGGCGTTACATCCACCCCTCCTAAAAAGAAGTTTCATCCCGAAACTTAGCATAAGTAGGATCAAATCCCATACAGAATAAAAGAAATCATATGTAAACAGAGGAAACACTTACCAAAATATCAGGAGAACAGATGAGGATGAGCCTCCTTCATAGCTTACTCCAACTCCTAAATTGTGTTTTCCACGTCTTGGTTCTTCCACAAAACTTTAACCATCGGTATTGTCTTTGTTGGATCCTTAGTTTAGATTTGGGCTAGGTTCACTAATTAGGAGGTCTGACCCACAATGTATAGCCAGGGTCATATGTTTTGAGTCCTAGATTTTAGGCTAAGTCATTAAGTTCAACATTGATGAACCATCCAGCAGAAGACTTCAGGAGACTCAAGACTTAGAATAAATCAAAGTTCAGAATTTAAGTTCGATGTTCGTCGAGCTCAGCTTAACGATAATCGTGCTCTACTCGACGATCTCAGAGTTAATTCTCTGAGTTGAGCTCGATGATATTCGAACTCAGATCGACAAACTTACTTAAATTCGTTGAACCCAGTTCAAGTTAACAAAAACTTTAATTTTGCCAAAACTTATAATCAACCAAGATCTTCTTGTAATCAATTTAATCAATGGATTATTCCACCCAGAAGTTATCATCTTTTAGATTATAAAAGTCAACCTGAATACTCTTATATCTCCATTTTTAATTATGTAAAGAAAGAAGGACTCAAGGTAACCTGGGTTAAGAATAGCTAATCTGTTTCATTGTAGGTAAAAGACTATCCCACCACAGAGCAATAGTGGTATCTGGATAGTGGCTGTTCTAAACACATGACTGGAAATAAGGACAACCTAATCAACTTCAAGTCAAAGTTAGGGCCCCAAGTAATATTTGGTGACACCAATTGTGGCCAGACTGAAGGCTATGTAAAGGTCAAGATTGGAGCAGTCACCTTCGGGAAGGTAGCTTATGTAAGTGGACTGAAACACAACCTCATCTCCGTAAGTCAGTTATGTGATGAAAGGTTTCAGGTATCCTTTAATAAAACTTCATGTATTATTACTTCTTTAGATAACCATGTAGTATTGACTGACACTAGAGTAGGAAATATTTACATAGTTAACTTTAAATCAGCCAAAACAGAAATCTGTCTGTTTAATCAAACTAGCAACAATAATGATCTGTGGCATAGGAGATTAGGACATGTTAATTTGAAAAATATTGCTAAACTCTCTAGGGACAACCTTGTTAAAGGATTGCCTTCTTGCCCCTACAAGAAGGAAAGCCTTTGTAGGGCTTGTCAGTTAGACAAGCAAACTAAAAGTAGTTTTAAATCAGTAAATAAAAGTGACTCACCTAGAATATTGTACTACATATGGACCTTTTTGGCCTTATTGCAGTATAAAGTCTAAGAGGGAAATCTTATACTTTAATGATTGTAGATGGCTTCTCTAGATTCACTTGGGTATTCTTTCTGAGATCTAAGTCTGATAACTTCAAGGTTCTTACAGATTTTCTCAAGAACATACAGATTGAGTACTCTACTCCAGTTGCATTGATCAGAAGTGATCATGGTATTGAGTTTGAGCCTCTTCTTATGCAAGAGCTCTGTGAGAAGGAAGGTATCAGACACTGCTTCTCAGCTCCTAGAATACCTCAACAAAATGGGGTTGCTGAAAGGAAGAATAGAACCCTAATTGAATCTGCAAGCACATTACTTGCAGATGCTCATTTGCCCCTATCCTTTTGGGAAGAGGCTGTGAGCACAATAAATTATGTACTGAATAGAAGTATTATACACAAGCTTAAGAATAAGAATCATTATGAGCTACTTAAAGAGAAGAAACCTAAAGTAGACTATTTTAAAATATTTGGTTGCTTATGTTACATTCACAACAATAATAAGAAACACATTAAAAAATTTGAAGCCAAGGCTGAAATTGGATTTTTTTCTTGGATATTCCCAAGTAAGCAAGGCTTATAGGGTCTATAAAATTCTACCATGAAAATTGAGGAATCTATTCATGTTTCATTTGATGAGACTAACATGTTTTACAAGGAGAAAGAAATTTATATCAATAACTCTTTGCAGGAACCACATTTATGTGAGAAGCTGAATGAATTAACCCTCACCAATGAGGCTGTTAGCCATCCTTCTCCACAAATTGCTAAAGACAGTGAAGATGAAGACACTGAAATCAGTGAAGGACCTATAACAGCTGTAATTCCACGAGAGAAATTAATTCCCCAAGTTGTTGCTCAACCAACTCCACCTACTAAATTTGTCATACTTAGAGATCACCCTGAATCTCAGGTGATTGGAGACATTTCAGTTGGTGTGCAGACTAGGCATCAACTCAACCAAGACTTGATGCATGCATGCTTCATATATCAAATTGAGCCCCAATCCATTAAAGATGCAGAGCAAGATCCCCACTGGATTATTGTAATACAAGAGGAGCTCAACCAATTTGAGAGATGTAGAGTTTGGGATTTAGTTTCAAGACAAAAAGACTACCCAGTCATTGGAACTAACTGGGTATTTAGAAATAAACTAGATGCCCAAGGTATTATCATAAGAAATAAGGCAAGGCTGGTTGCTCAAGGCTACAGACAAGAGGAAGGGATTGACTATGAGCAGACATTTGCACCTGTTGCAAGGCTGGAAGCAATCAGAATGTTCCTTGCATATGTTGCCTACAAATAGTTCAAAGTATACAAAATGGATGTCAAGAATGCATTCTTGAATGGTGAACTTAAAGAAGAAGTTTATGTGGAGCAACCACCAGGTTTTATCTCTCCTACGCATCCCTCTTATGTATTTAATTTGCATAAAGCTCTATATGGTTTAAAGCAAGCTCCAAGAGCTTGGTATGAAACCTTAGCTAGCTTTCTTCTAGAGCATAAATTTTCTAGAGGCATAGTAGATAGGACATTATTCATTAGACACCATAAGGATGAAATCTTATTAGTACAAATCTATGTAGATGACATTATTTTTGGGTCTACAGATTCCAAACTATGAAAGAGGTTTTCTGACCTCATGCATTCAAAGTTTGAAATGAGTAGCATGGGTGAGCTCTCCTACTTCCTTGGTATCCAAATGAAGCAGCTACCTGATGGCATCTTCATATCCTAGTGTAAGTATGCTAAGGAGCTAATCAAAAAGTTTGGGATGTCAGATGGCTCAGCCAAAAAAACACATATGGCTACAAATGCTGTAATTGATTCTGATGAACATGGGAAACCTGTAGATCAGAAATTATATAGGGCCAATGTTGGGTCCCCGTTATATCTTACAGCAAGTAGACGAGACATCATGTTTGCTACATGCCTTTGTGCTAGGTTCCAGGTGAACCCTAAAGAATCTCACCTTATTTTTTAAAAAAGGATTTTAAGATATCTAAAGAGTTGTCCTAGTCTAGGACTCTGGTATCCAACTAAGTCAGAGTTTGAGTTGACTGGATACTCAGATGTTGACTTTACTGGATGTATAGTCGACAAAAAAAGCACCTCAGGGACATGCCAGTTCCTTGGTGTTACACTAGTGTCTTGGTTTTTCAAAAAGTAGTCATCTGTGTCTACTTCAACTGCTGAAGCAGAATACATAGCAGTTGGCAGTTGTTGTTCACAGATGCTGTGGATTCAGAACCAACTTTTAGATTATGGCTTCAACTTAAATAATTCAACCTTACTATGTGACAACACATGCGCAATTTCCATTGCACAAAATCCAATGCATCATAGTAGAACTAAGCACATAGACATCAGGCATCATTTCATTAGAGAGTGTATGGACAAAAATAAAATTAAGCTTGTCTACATCTACACTGATTTGCAAAGAACAGACATCTTCACCAAACCCTTGGATGAGAGGAACCATCTATTCTTTATAAATCAGCTAGGTATGATCAATGGAGAGGCCTTAATTTAAATTTTTGTCTACGATCGAAGAATTTACCTCAATTCGTCGAACGGAGATCGACGAACTGAGAAAGGTTCGTGAGAAATTCGTCGAACTGAGATCGACAAACTCTCTGTGTGTGAAGCTCTTTTCGTCGAACAGAGATCAACGATATTGCTTCAGAAAATTTTAGTCGAACTAAACTCGACGAAATGTTTTCACTTCTTCTGACTGAGATCGACGAATTCTTTTGTCAATAAAATATTTCTTTGACCTGAGATCGAAGAATTTTTATTTTTTGTCAGATGTAGTCTGCCGCTTCATATTCTGAAAACCATATATCTAGATTTTCTTCGAGCTCTGTCCTGCGCTTTCTGTTCTCTTGCACTTGATCTCTCTGTTTTCTTTTGCAGGCGAACAAATGACGATTCCCGCGAAATCCCTTTCAGCGATGAAGTTCGACATGGGTTTCGACATCGATTTCGATTCTTTCCAACACTCAGACTAGATATTTTTGGATATTCTGAAAATGTTTGAGGAACAGAACCTAATGAACTTCATGACCAACCGAATCAAGATAGCAGCGACCGAAATTAGAGAATAGGTATTTACTGCTACAACACCAGATGCAGATACTATGACTGACACCATATCCGGTAATCAAGTTTCTCTTTCCCCCACAATACTAACCAAAATTTTGGTCTAACGAATGGTAATGAAGATATAGAGATTGATAGTGATGAATATGATAATATGCTGATGAATATGGGTCACACTGGAGAGAACCCAAATAAACTACTGAAGAAAAATTTATCTTCTAAGTATAAGTTCTTAGCCGATGTAGTGGGCAAAGTCCTGTTGGTAAAGCACACAGCACACGATTACATTACCAGACACCAATTTCTGGTTATGAGTGCTCTGGTTGAGCAGAAAGCAGTTAATTGGGCAAAACTGTTATTTGATTTGATTAAGAAGAAAAATAATAAGAAAGAAGCATGCTTTGGAAGGATTCTGGGAATCTTCCTTCAAGAAAAGGCATCTAAACTACTAGTCTCCACGATATTGTTCATCAATGCTTCTAAAAGGCTGACTTGTGCCTTATTTAAAAGGTGGGAGAGGACCATCTCCAAGCCATCCAAGGATTCCTCCTCTTCAAGGATTTCTGAGAGCACCAGGGCAGTGACAGCCACTCCTCCACCTTCAGAAGATGTCCTTCCTTCCACCAGAATTCTTTCACATCCTCCTCAACAACAACCATCATCTTCTCCAGCTCATACTCCATCAACTCAACAACAACATCAACCCTAACCAGTTCCAACACCAGTTCCATCTCCAGAACATACCACACCACCTCCATCTCCACCTCCACATTCTCCACCTCCAATTAATCACTCTGAAATTCTATCTAAAATTCCATCTGAAATTGCATCTACCTCACAACCCTCCTTCAATCTTCTGTCTCCTTAACCATCTCCACATAATTCTCCAATCCAGGAACCCATCTCCTCACCCACAACCACAGTTCCCCTTTCTACCAATGCAACTCCTTCAGCTGATATTCTTTCAGTCATACACACTGACATTCCATCTACTTCTTCAGTCTACACTCACACAGATTTCTCCAATGCATTCTCTGTGTATTCACACTATGGACATCATACTCCTTACTCCTCTACTCCTAAACCACTATACCTCAATTTTTCTGATATAGTTAAAGATCTTCTTACCTTTATTTCTCCCACTCTTGAGAAACTTATAGCCACTGCTATTGCTCCTCTTTATGCTTCCATCACATCTCTCTCTTCCAGAATTACTGCTCTGTCCTCTGTTCCTTTTTCTAGAGGACTGGCTTCAGGACCCTCTGAACCCAGTCAGGGGGAGATGTTTTGTGAAGAAGCTCTAGTCCCACCCTGTGCAACAGCAGCTGATTCTGAGATGTCAGTTGATTCTGTAGAATCAGCCATTCCAGCAAAAATAATTGATTTAATTGATTCTGATATAGACATGAATGACACAGTTATAGCAGAAATAAATATTGTTGGTGATTATGTTATAAATCCCACAGTTAATCTGGATTCTTTGCTAGATTCATTCAGTTTTGTTTACAGAGATATTCTACCTAGTTTTTCTCATCAACATTCTATGGCTATTATACCATATTCTTCTCCAATAAGCCATACAGTTGCTAAGCAACTCAAGGAAAGTTTTGCAGTAACAGAGACTCCAAAAGTATCAACCTCCAAGGCTATTTCTTCTCAAAAGGCTATCTCTCCTCCTACCTATGTAATGGATGACAGTACCCTACCAGACCTAGTTGAAATTTTTATGGCTGACATTGAAGAATAGAATAAGTTAATTTCTGAAAGTATTGCTGAAATAGAAGTTGAAGATGCAGAACCTCCAGTACAGCCTCAGGCTGAGAAATAAATATCTAAAGATATTGTAAAGGCCATTGATGCCTTATATGACAATCCTCGAGAATCTTCTGATGATGAAGATGATGATGATGATTCTGATGAATCTGATAATTCAAAGGCTAATAAGAAAGCTGTAAAGAAAAGAAAGGCTATTCCTAAAGCTGCTCCCAAAATAAATCCCACCCATGATACTCTCTATTATGTTCTTCAGAAGATTACTCCATATCCAGGGATGCCTACATGGATGTGGCTTTCCAAGAATGAGCAAAAAGCTAGGAAGAAGAGTAGAAGGTACTCTCCTCCTCCTCTTTATGAAAGGAACTGGAGAGGTCCTCCTCCTCCTCCAGCAGCTGGTGCTTCAGGAAGCATTTCTCAGAGATCTACCTCATATGCTCAAAATTATCAAAGACACTGTCACAACCCGCATTTTCCCTGAATTAAGAATTATCAGAGTATGAGAAAATACGTGTCATGATGCCACGTCGAGCAGGGGATATAAATTGAACGTAGGGTCTTGCATAGTATAAGTTATCATTTGGGGGCACTTATGCAATCTTTTAGGATGTCAAATATAAATAAAGTATTTTCCACTGCGTATAAGTAAAGTTTTAAACTGTGGACTAGATGATTCACTGAGCCGAGGGATACGGTCTTTAAAATATAACTGATTTTCTAATCATTAAACTTATGAATTTTCATAAAGTAAAGTAGATAGTGATTTGCCTGAGCGTCGGCAGTTATCCCCTACTCGACGTGGCATCATGACACGTGTTTTCTCATACTCTGATAATTCTTAATTCGAGGAAAATGCGGGTTGTGACAGACATCAAGGTAAATCTTCAAAATCTCAAGGAAGCAGTCAGCAGAGATATTCTTCAAGCAGCAGACAGTAACAACAACAGAAAATATCTGAAACTGAAAAAGATGAAAGTCCAAAAATGTCAGAATCACCACCAATTCCATTTGTAGATCCAAAACAAGAAAATACTGCAAGAATGGCCAGATTTCAAGAGCTTGTTGGACACTCCTTGATTAACAAAGTCAAAGCTGAAGGCAGAGATCCATCACAATATTCTACCATGTCAACCTACAGAAAAGAAGAACTTAAAAGGTATGACAAGGCTAATAAAGTTTTTGATGTAGATGTTTATATGAACTTGTATCCAGAGGCTATGGTACCCAGAGCTACTTCTCTCAATATTATTAGAGCTGCTGACATGACAATGTCTAGAAGAGAAGCAGCCAACCCCAACAGAGAAATTAAATTCACACAGCCCTCTGAGCCAGCTGATAAAGGAAAGCAAAAGAAGAGCAAATGAACATTCTGTTTAGTTTTTATATTGTTTGAACTTTATTTGTTTATTCTATCACAAAGCTTCTATTACGTACATATCTACTGGGTATTTATAATTTCTCCCAGATATATTTTATTTTGCTTTGTGATTGTTTTTCTTTCATTTATATTAGTGGCATCACCCAAATAGGGGGAGATTGTTGTATCCCTAGTTTGGATTTGGTCTAGGTTCACTAATTAGGATGTCTAACCCACAATGTGTAGACAGGGTCATATGTTTTGAGTCCTAGAGTTTAGGCTAAGTCATTAGGTTCAACCCTGATGAACCAGCCAGTAGAAGACTTCAGGAGACTCAAGACTTAGAAGAAATCAAAGTTCAGAATTTAAGTTCGACGTTCGTCAAACTCAGCTCGATGATAGTCGTGCTCTACTCAATGAACTCAGTGTTAATTCTCTGAGTTGAGCTCGACGATATTCGAGCTCAGGTCGACGAAGTCTGGAGTTCAGCCTTCAACACATTCTTTCCAGATTTATTTCACTGAACTCAACTCGACGAAGACAGATTATCAGCTCGACGAACTTGGAGCGCAGATTAGGCAGGTTATCTCTAGAATGCAATTCGCTGAGCTCAGGTCGACGAATAGGTTTTCTCGGGTCAACGAATAAGATTTCTCAGCTCGACGAACTTGGAGCTCCGGTCGAAGAAATCTATTTAGAGGTCGACGATTTCTGTCCAAGCCTAACTTAGAGTTTTTCCCCCATTTCTATCCTTATTTTCTATATTATTTAGCAGTAATTTCCTGAGTAATTAATGCTCATATTCTCTGAATATAGCCATTATTGGCAGCATTAATTATGGTCTTCATCAGGGTTAATTACTTGCTTAATTTATTGAGACACTTGGGAAACTCATTAAAGAAAATATTCTCCAGCCGATTTTCATTCTCCAGGCAATCAGCATTCAATGCTTGAGATTCAAATATCAAAGGAGAATTCAACTGCAGAATATAAAAGAGATTTTCGCTTTCAGACGGCGACTGTGAAATAGAGAAGAGAGGCAGACACACAGAGATTAGACAGAGATATACAGAAACAGTCAGAAATTCTTTGTTCAAGAAAACAACTTGTTTTCTCCTTGATCTTACTGAAGAAGAAGAAGAACAACAATCATAATCAAGAGTCTTCTTCAACTTCAACTCCAGGAGCTTGTAATGACAACAAACTCTGAATCAGTCAGAAGTTCCTGGAATACTTCAAGTCAAGACATAAGACCTACACCCTAAGCAAGGCTCCAAGTGACTTTGAAAGGAGCTCTTGACAACAACAAATCCACTAGTCTTCTCTGTTGATTAGAGAAAGAGAAGACACCATCAAATCTCTCTCCCCCCACTTGTAAAAGGGTTTATTAATTCCCTTCAAAAGTTTATTCTTAGTTTTTGGGCACCTGATCAAAAGCTCAAAGGGTTGTGAGATCTCCCTGAAATAGATCTTGTGGTGGCAGTCACCTGATCAAAAACTTACCAGTGGATTCCTACCAGGATGGTAGAAGAGTGGATGTACCCAGGTTGGGGAACCACTATAAAATTCTTGTGTCGTCTGGTTGTTCATTTTTTGTATTGTTCTTGTTGTGGCTGTGATAGGTGTTAGAAAGTAGAGAAAAGAGAGAACAAGCGGATAAGGTTTTGAATAATTGAAACTTTATTATCCAAAAAAGATAACTATTACAAAGGTATGCCCTCCCTTATATAGAATGGAGGAGAGATGAGAGAATACAAATAAGAGATGTGGGACTAAAAATTTACAAGCTAAGCGGACTGTACAAAGTAAACCGCACAAGACGCGCGGTTAGACAGAAGGACTAACCGCACGGCTACAATAAGAGAAGCAGAGAGGTCGCCTGTGAAGATCACTAGACCGCCCGGTTTACAAGCCGGCGAGTCAAACCGCCAGACCGCGCGGTCTTCAACCCGCCAAGACAGACCGCCCGGTCACCAACTTCAACACTCCCCCTCAAGCTGGAGCATATATATCAATCATGCCCAGCTTGTCGCAAATATGCAGAAATGAGGCGGAAACTGGCTTGGTGAAGATGTCAGCCAGCTCTTTATCAGACGTGACAAACGGAGTGCAAATTTGTTCTTTTAAAATCTCTTCACGAATGAAATGGCAGTCAACCTCAATGTGCTTTGTTCTTTCATGGAATACCGGATTTTTGGAGATGTATATGGCGGCCTTGTTATCACAGAACATAGGTAGAGGATGGTTGTACGCCTCTCCTAAATCTAGCATGAGAGCCCGCAACCATTTCAACTCACAAGTGGTTGACGCCATACTGCGATACTCAGCTTCTGCACTAGACCTGGAGACAACAGACTGCTTCTTGCTCTTCCAGCTCACCAGATTGCCCCCAACAAAGGTGCAAAAACCTGAGGTTGACTTGCGATCCCCTTTGTCATCAGCATAACTTGCATCTGAGTAGGCTTCAATCCTCAGATGACATTCTTCTGAAAAAGTAATCCTTTCCCAGGTGCTGCTTTGACATACTCCAAGATCCGCAAGGCGGACTGTAGATGACACTCCCTAGGCGCTTGCATGAATTGACTCACCTTGCCCACAGCATAGGAAATGTCGGGTCTGGTCACTGTGAGATATATGAGCTTACCAACCAGACGCCTGTACCGCGAACTATCTGAAAGAGGAGGTGAATCATCTGTCCAGGTTTTGTCCTCCCTAGTAGCCATGGGGCATCGGGCAGGTTTTGCTCCAGTTAATCCTGCCTCTTTTAAAAGATCAAGGGCATACTTACGCTGAGAGAGAACTAAGGAGTCGGGCTTCCGAGAGAGTTCGATCCCCAGAAAGTACTTTGGAGAGCCCATATCTTTAGTGATCAGATGTTGGCGAAGATGTCGCTTTGTCAGGGCTACCCCTTCCTGGTCATCGCCAGTGAGAAGAATATCATCGACGTACACAGCAAGAACAACCAGCCCAGAAGGAGTTTTGCGAATAAAGAGAGAGTGATCAGCAGAGCTTCGCACAAAACCAACAGCCGCCACAATGCCGCTGAACTTGTCAACCAAGCACGAGGACTCTGCTTGAGGCTATAATTGCCTTCTGCAGCCGGCATACTCGTGTCTCCCCCTGAGCAACATACCCAGGAGGTTGCTCCATGTAAACGGCCTCATGAAGATCACCATAAAGGAAGGCATTCTTGACGTCCAGCTGAGAAATCGGCCAATCCCGATTGACGGCCACAGAGAGAAGAACCCGGATAGTGCTGAGACGAGCCACAGGGGAGAAGGTGTCAAAGTAATCAACCTCATAGGTCTGAGTAAAGCCCTTAGCAACAAGGAGAGCCTTATACCGATCCACAATGCCGTCTGGGCTAAATTTGACCACAAAGACCCAGCGACAGCCAACAACATCAGTACCGAAGGGAGGAGGAACGAGAGTCCAGGTACCCCGCTCAGTGAGGGTCGCCATTTCCTCATCCATGGCCATCTTCCAGTGAGGAATAGCAAGGGCCTCCTGATAGGAGCGGGGTGTGGCAGTGGCAGAGATAGCCAGTGCAAATGCCCTGCGAGAAGGGGTAAGACGATCATAGGAAACAACAGCAGCAAGGGGGTGTAGGGTACATGTCTGCTCCCCTTTGCGAAGAGCTATAGGAAGATCCAGGTCAGCCGGGCCCGCGGCATCCGGAGCATCCGTGGTAGAGAAAGCTGGCCCGGGAGAAGAGAGCGACGACAGTGGAGATGAGGGAGAGGGTGGTGGAGAAGAGAGAGAGAGAGGTGGAGGAAGAGGAGGGGTGGAGACGGTGTAGTAGGAGGCGAGGGAACGAAGGGAACGGCAGGAGAATCAAAAGCTGGGAGAAGAGGAGAGGAGTCATCCGAGAAGTAGGAGGTATTCTCGAAGAAGGTGACGTCAGCAGAGACGAACTGCTTACGAAGGACGGGATCAAAGCAACAGTAGCCTTTCTGAGTGGTGGAGTACCCCAGAAAGACACATTTGGTGGAGCGAGGGGAGAGCTTATCACGGGTGGCAGAAGGGGTATGCACAAAGGCAGTGCATCCAAAGATTTGGAGAGGAAGAGGAAACGGCTCCTTGCCCGGATACAAAATGGAGAACGGGGTTTGGCCGTGGAGAACTGTGGAGGGAATGCGATTGATGAGATAGCAGGCAAGGAGAACAGCATAGCCTCAATAGGAGCGAGGAACATGCATCTGGGTCATCAAGGTGCGAGCAGGGCAGCGGACAGAAACAAGCCGCGCGAACAGGGCAGCCGACAGAAGAGAAGGCAAGTCGCGAAACAGGTCACAGGAAGCGGAAAACAAGCCGCGAACAACAGAGAGCGCACAGAATCAGGAGGAAATGACTGTGCCCTCTGATATCATGTTAGAAAGTAGCGAAAAGAGAGAACAAGCGGATAAGGTTTTGAATAATTGAAACTTTATTATCCAAAAAAGATAACTATTACAAAGGTATGCCCTCCCTTATATAGAATGGAGGAGAGATGAGAGAATACAAATAAGAGATGTGGGACTAAAAATTTACAAGCTAAGCGGACTGTACAAAGTAAACCGCACAAGCCGCGCGGTTAGACAGAAGGACTAACCGCACGGCTACAACAAGAGAAGCAGAGAGGTCGCCTGTGAAGATCGCTAGACCGCCCGGTTTACAAGCCGGCGAGTCAAACCGCCAGACCGCGCGGTCTTCAACCCGCCAAGACAGACTGCCCGGTCACCAACTTCAACAATAGGCTAGGTGTGCTGTGATAGATTAGGCTAGCTATGTTATGGTAGATTGGCTTAGATTAGCTTTTCTTTCTATTACTACTACTGGTATCACTAATATACTCTGATAATATTTAAAACAGTCAAAAAGTTTTATTTTCTCTATTCACCTCCCCCCCCCTCTATAGTAAATCAGATCTAACCCCTTTCTTTCAGTCTTTCTTCGCAATACCCGATCTTTAGCATCCAAAACATGAACAGGCACTTCCACATAGGAAATGTTGGGCTCCAACTAGGGCACAGAATCAAGAAATTACATGTCACTTAACACACACTTCCACAATTGGCTCACGTGAAAAACATCATGCACACTAGGAAAACTTGCAGGCAAATCCATCCTATAAGCTGACACACCAATCCGTTCAACAATTTTAAAAGGTACCACATACCTCGGGTCCAACTTGTGGTTCTTACCGAACCTTTTCACTCCAGACATCTGGGAAACCTTAGGAAACACCATATCCCATACAACAAACTCCAAATCGGTCCTACGTCGATTGACATTCTTCTCATTACGCTCTTGAGCTATCTGAAGCTTCTCTCAGATGTGGTTGATCGAAATATCCATTTCTTCTAATGATTCAGGATCCAGCAATAGTCTCTCACCATCCTCGACCCAAAACAAAGTAGTTCTACAACGCCTCCCATATAATGCCTCAAACGGGGCCATCTGCAAACTTTCCTGATAGCTATTATTATAAGTGAATTCCATTAGCCTCAAACGTACATCCCATGCTCCTCCGTGGTCCAATATATAATATCTGATCATATCTTCAACGATCTGATTAACTCTTTCCGTTTGAGCATTAGTTTGCGGATGATAAGTGGTGGAATATAGCAGATCAGTACCCAATCCTTCTTGTAAACTCTTCCAAAAGAGAGATGTAAATCTGGAGTCTCGATCTGATACAATGCTGACAGGCACTCCATGTAACCTGATGACTTCATCCAAGTTCAACTCAGCTCTTCTTCATGGGGTAATCAATCTTAAACGGCATGAAGTGAGCACACTTCATCAATCTGTCCACAATAACCCAAACGGAATCGTATCTACGGGGAGATATCAACAAACCAGTAATAAAAACCAATAAAATACCCTCCCACTTCCAAATTAGAATATCTAAGGGCGTTAACTTGCCTCCAGGCCTACCATGATTGTCCTTCACTCGATTATAAGTAAAACATTCTGATACATACTTAGCTATATCGTCCTTCATCCCATACCACCAGGCAGTCTGCTTCAGGTATCGATACATCTTAGTAGAACCAGGGTGGTAGGAAACACTAGAACCATGCACCTCATTGCACAACTTAACTTGAATATCTTCGATATTGGGGATGCAAAATCTACCGCAGTACTTTAAAGTACCCGCATCATTAATTAAAAAGTTCGGCAACACCCCTTTTCAGTTCTATTATAAAGGTGCATCAAATCAGGATCATCCCTTTAATGTAGCCTCGTAAGTGAAATCCATGAAGACTCTAACACTTCCAAACTACTTGGCGAGCTATAACTCCCCACTGTTATATCCATCAGAAGGAATTCTTCCACCAGCGAATCCACAGAAAGATTAAAAAGCTTTGCTGACTTCCTACTCAGGGCGTCACTACCACATTAGCTTTATCCAGATGGTACTGAATCTCAACATCATAGTCAGCCACATACTCTAACCATCTCCGCTAGCGCAAATTCAATTCCTTTTGAGTGAAGATGTACTTCAAACTTTTATGATCAGTGTAAATTTTGCACAAAGCGCAATATAAAAGATGCCTCAATAACTTTACGACGTAAATCACAGATGTAAATTCCAAATCATGCATAGGGTAATTCCTTTCGTGAGTCTTTAACTGCCTCGACCCATACGTTATTACTTTACCATCTTGCATTAACACGCAACCAAGTCCAACATACGATGCGTCCACATACACAACATACTTTATCCCTTCAGTAGGCAAGGCCAAAATCGGAGCATTGCACAATCTCCTTTTCAATCCCAAAAAAGCTTCCTCGCACTTATCGCTCAACACAAAAGTTGCGTTCTTACGCGTAAGCTTAGTCAATGATGCAGACAAAGTAGAGAAAACCTCAACAAACCTTCTATAATATCCTGCCAACCCTAGGAAGCTCCTTATCTCTTTGGGAGTGGTAGACCTATTCCAATCCATAACAATAGCTATCTTCTCAAGGTCCACAAAAATTTCGTCCTTATTAACCACATGACCCAGAAACGAGACCTGAGGAAGCCAAAACTCGCACTTACTTAGCTTGGTATATAACTTATGCTCCCTCAAGGTAGACAAAACGAGACGTAAGTGCTGGGCATGCTCTTCAGCACTACAGGAATATACCAGAACATCATCTATAAGAACAACCCCGAAATGATCTAGGAAATCCTTAAATTCCCTGTTCATCTTATCCATAAATGCAGAGGGCGTATTAGTCAATCCGAAAGACATTGCTAAAAATTCAAAATGCCCATGCCGCGAAAGGAAAGCAGTCCGTGGAATATCTGCCTCACGAATCCTCAATTAGTGGTAGCCTGAACGAATATTGATCTTTGAAAACACAGTGCTACCACACAATTGATCAAACATGTCATCAATCCTTGGCAGGGGGTATCTATTCTTAATGGTCACCTTATTCAGTTCTCTATAATCGATGCAAAGCCTCATCGATCCATCCTTTTTCTTTACAAACAATACAGGAGCACCCCACGGAGAAGAACTTAGCCTAATAAAACCATTCTGAAGCAACTCATCCAATTGGGTACGCAACTCCTCCAGCTCATGCTAGGTCATACGGTATGGCGCCTAAGCAATAGGATGAGTACCCGACTCCAGATCTATGACGAACTCCACATCTCTCTCGGGTGGAAGACCAGGAAGATTATTAGGAAAACATCTAGAAACTCGCACATAATAGCAATCTCCTCCACTCGCGACAAACTACTATCGGTAGCCAACACTGAAATAAGACAAGCAAAACATCCGGAATTTACCAGCTTCCGAGCACGTACCATAGAAATAGTCAGAGAAACTTGATGCGAAAAATCATAAACACTCATGGGTTGACTGTTGTCCATCTTGAATTCCAAGCACTTTACCTTGCACTAGATGATCGCATCATACTTGGACAACCAATCCATGCCCAGAATCACATCAAAATCTTCCAGGTCTATCATCTTCAAATCTGCAACCACTAGAAAGTCTCCTAACAGAATCAGACAACTCTGAATGCCTTGCTCCGATATAACAGAATCAGCAGAAAAAAACTTGACACTAAATACGTCGCCAAAAAGATCAAGGGTCAAACTGTGACGCTCTATAAAATCCCTAGCCACAAACGAGTGGGTTGCGCCGGAATCGAACAAAACACGTGCCCAACGGTTTTTTACCATAAACTTCCCTATATAAAATCATATACACAACTAAGGAAATGAACGTCGAAGTACATCTACAAATTGAAAACAAGGAATAGGTTAGTGTATAACCTGAAACAACTTGCGAAGATGTCTGAGCTTCCTCCAAAGATACTACGTTCAACTTGCTCTTCCCCTTGTCCAATAGCTGCGGCGGCGGCAAAGCCCGGAGTGGAACTGGTTGCAACGGGTGTTGAACCTACGGGCACTTTGACTTAACATGTCCCTTCTGCCCACACTGGAAGCAGGTCTTGTCCTTAAGTCAACAACGGGCTGCGTCGTGTCCCCTCCTCTTACATGCAGCACAAACCAAATCTCCTTTAGGATCACCCTGAATCGCATGCACCTGCTCTTTCTTCTAGGCTCCTAATCTTTGGTAACACCTCTCAAATGGATGGCCTGATCGGCCACAAAAATTGCATATCTTCTTGCTTCTTTTCCCTAAAGCGGTACCAGATTCTTGGGAAATCTTACCCTCACCAGTCTTCCTCTTATCCTTCCTCATTTGTTGTCCTCGACTCTTGGCATTGTCAATCGCCTCAACCTTCAGAGCAGCCTCCACGAATTCAGCATAGCTTTCAGATCCATAAGCACTAGCTAACTGTTGGATGTCATTCCTAAGACCACCCAGAAATTATTTAACTCGGTTCGACTCTGAAGACACCATGTCCCAAGTAAAACGACTCAGTTTGCTTAACTCCACCTCATACTCGGTAATATTAAGCTGTATTTGCTTTAAATGCAGAAAATCATTCATCAGGAGGTCTCTCACGGCTGTTGACAAAAACTTCTTTAACAGTAACTCCTTGAAGGATTCCCATGAGCATCCATCCTTCAAATTTTCCTTCGCCTTTAGCCACCAACTCTTAGCAAGTCCCTTGAGTTGATATGCAGCGACCATCACCCTCTGGTCCGCTGAAATTCCCAAGTAAGCAAACATCTCCATGATGGCTATTATCCAATCATCCAAGGCCATAAAATCTGCCCTACCATCATAGGTAGGGGGTCCTAGTCAATAGAAATGCGAGATAAACGTCATCTCTAGTGGAAATAACATCGGGGCACCAGAGGAGCTGGGGGAACAGGAATAGCCTGACCCACAGCTGGGTCCTGCACTCGCGAGAGCTGTCCTGACACAACCGATAACAATTCTTTGATCTGCGACTGCATCTCCACCATCAGCCTAGACAAGGTCTCATTACTCTGTCGCAAACCTTCGATCACCGCATCGTTCTGCGCAACAGAAGACTCGCCCTCTGATTGGGGAGTCGACCTAGTCGCCACACGCTTGGGCGCCATTCTAAACAAATAACGAATACTAATCAAAAACCTAGCCCAACCGACAGTACCAAACAACATAGTCCAGACAAAACATGCTTAAGTACTTGTTAAAGCTGCTAACTTGATCTGTGATTTTAATCATGATGTCATGCCTAGACTTAGGATGATAAACTGTAATCCTGTTGACTCATGTTCCTAAACCATGAATGCATGAATTTCTTATTCTTTTTGACTCAAAACCATGTGTGTACATGTGTCATCATGTAAATCTTTAGCTTGACACGTGTGCAGATGCAATGTTATGTCATGCATGTTGTGTTATGCAATCTAAAAAGTCCTTAATGCATGTTATGAGCGGCGTACACATGAAATGTTATGCATGTCATACTACATAACATCGTATGTAACGAAAAAAGAAAACGTGCTAATGGGCACTCATGTGATGATGGTTATGCATCCCATACTACATAACCTTCACATGTTGCCACCTATGGTAGATCCATATACAAACACATATTATGCATCCCATACTACATAATATGCCCCATATACTTCTTATCATGCTATGAGTGTAGTGTTCATGCTTTAGCCAAGACGTACTGATGACACATCGGTGTGTGTATGAAATGAAACTAGATAACTAACACTAATTAGAAAAGGTTGCTCAACCAATTGTCAAACAAACTCTCTCTGATACCAACTGACACAACCTACATTTTATCCGCATTAAAGGATATATCAGAGTAAGGAGAAAACATGCGTCATGATGCCACGTTAGCAGGAATAACTACAAACGTTCAGGAGAGACCTCAACTAAACACCCTTTAGAAAATTTATAAGTTAATTAAGGGAAATCAAGTTTTAAGTTAAGATGGTCGTATCCCTCGGCATAGTGGATTAACTAACCCACGAGTAAAAATATAGTTATACGCAGCGGAAAAGTACTTTGATCAAGTTGATTTTAACATCCTACATGAGTATGAACGTCCCCTAAGGACAACTCATGTTATTCATGACCCTAGATTTATAATAAGTATAAAAAATATTTTTACGTTAACTAGAAAGTAGTGTTTTAGTTTTGAAAGAGATGACAAGTATGAAATACTAATAATAAAGTTTTACAGGTTAAAATACCTAACATGCAACCTAGAAAAAACCTTCCCATAGAGCAAATATAAACAACCACAGGAAACAGGCAACTCAACAGCTTAGCAAAGTAATTAGCATTCCAAAAGGAAACCACCAGTGGGCGTCAACAATCCTGACACGAACCCACTGGTGAGCATGTATGTCTGTACTAAAGTAAATAACCCAAAACTACCTCACAACTGTGAGGAAGACCTCAACAACACAGCAGTCCACTAGCAAGTACCCAACTTAGCCGCTCAACCGGCTACTGCCCTGAACCTGAGGTATTCAAAAGAAGAACAACTCAGCAAGAAAAATGCAAGTGGCAAAGGAAAATAATCAGGTAATAAGTGCAAAGTAAGAGATGGGTTTACCAAACCCGAGTGCAAAAATGCTGAAACCCACAGCTGGATAGCCAAGTAAATTATAAGTACAGTAAAATCTGAAGTAAAAGAGTCAATTCAATAAATGCACCAAGTGCAGAATGAAGCCATGCTTCGACAATTTCTACAAAGATTAGCATAAAAGCATAGATTGATCTAAGAAATAAACTGAGCATAGAACAGCTCGGAAAAATGTGAACCATTAACACTTGGCAAAAATATCAGCCGGGTGGAATCGGTGACCAATTGTCCCAAACCAGGCTCCCAAGCCCAAATGTCTCAAAAACACAGAAGGCCCTACGGTGGTGGACACTTGTCCAAACCCAAACCAGCAGTCCTCGGAAATAGCGACCAAACATCCGCCAAGTGCAACGATCCGCAAACTGACGTCCAGTTGGTGGTCCTTTATCCACTGCCAACCTTCATAGTCGATGAAACATTTGAACCTACCCAAATCCCAAGTTTAAATCTTAAGAGAACTAGAAACCAGTCCTAAAACCATCGTAAGGACTAAACCCGTCGAATTAGACCAAAAAACGGTAACAAATTTCTAAGTCCCAGCAAATTCGGCGAGTATACCCGACGAAACTCAAGCATACTCGATGAATTTTATGGCGATACTCGACAAATCTCTCAATACTCGACTAAAATGCCTTGCGAAATCCGGTGATACTCAACGATTCCTATCGATACTCGACGAACAGCACTCGACGTTCGTCAAACTGCGTTCAACTAACCTGCGATACTCGTCGAATATGACTTCACTAATTCAACGATACTCGCCGATAAGTTGTAAATATATGTATTTAACATAGATTATTTAAGTCATTTTTATTTATTTTCATTATTTTTAGTCATTTTTCTTCAATAAAATGTTTCTTTTTTGTAAATATTGTTCTAAATTTTTTTATTTTATTTTTCTGAATTTTTTCAGGAAAAGTCAAAAATTCCAAAGTGCACGCCCGTGTACTTCTCGGTCACGCCCGTGACCTAGGCGTGTTACTTGATCCCAACAGAAAGTTGCAGCCAGCTCGACGATCAGCATTCGACGTTCGTCGAACCCACTACACGCCCTGTGTTAGGCCCTCGACGTTCGTCTATCTCAATTCAATGATCTGCATTCGACGATTTCTGAACACGCTCGTGCCATGCCCCGACAAGCCCATGTCAAATCCGGTTCGTCGAGCTCCACTCAACGCCATCGCCACTCAACGCCAACCACTCGATGTCAGCCAACCACTCAACGCCATCGCCACTCAACGCCTCCAGCTCGACGTTCAGCATTCGACGTTCGTCGAACCCACCTACACGCCCATGCCAAGTCAGCGACATGCCCGTGACCAATCCACCTATCCCAGACATGACAACGCCGACGATGAAATGACAAAACGCCTTCCCCAGATAAACCTCTCTGACACGCCCCGCCTACACGCCCGTGATAGCAGGGTCACGCCCGTAACTTCCATGTGTACAACCCCAAAGTCAAACCAGCAATAAATTTTGCGCATCACTTCAGCAACAGTACCGACACAGCCCCCTACACGCCCATGATCTAGGGCGTGTAACCCAAAATATTTGCCTATAAATTGATCTTCTCTGTAAGATCAAATGTTCTGTTTTTTGAACCATTTTGTTTAGGGAAGGTGCTGCTTAGGTGGTTTTCATGCTTTGTAAGGAGATTTTTCCCCATTTTTAATGTTTGTTTTAGCTTTGTAATCGACTTTTCATCTTAATAAAATTAGTAGCTTTTTCCTCCTTACGTTGTTATGGATCGCATCTGAGTGCCCCTCTTTAAGCAATCTTATTTGTTTTATCTTTGTTTTATTTTTTAAAATGGTGTGTGTGTGTACAAGAATAGATTCATGCTTTTATGTTTTCGTTATCTTTACTTAGCTTTGTCTAGATTTAGGATTTTATAGCTTTTTATTCATTCTTATAAATTGGTAAAAGTGTTTTCAAAGTGGATTTTATTTTTCCTTAACTTAGAATTTCTTTTTTAGGTTGTAAAACTTTTTGCTCTTTCTTACTTTATTTCCACTTTTTACGCGCTTTTACGGAGTTATAAGAATGAATTTCTAATAGTTTTAATTTTTCAAACACTTTTATTTTGCTTTTTTTTAAACCGTTTTGCTCGTTTAGTTTTTATTTTCTCTTTTTATGCATTTTTAGCATAATCTACTGGTAAAATGTGATCATTTTAATTTTTCGGTCACTTTATTTTTCTCTTTTTTGGCTGTGTGTGTGAGTGTATGAGTTAGATTTTATTTCTTTATTTCATTCAAGTAGAGTGTGTGTGTGTGTGCATCTATTTCCTCCTACTCGTTTGAGTAGGACTCGCTTTAATTTCCCGCCTACTCGTTTGAGTAGGACTTGTAATTTCCCGCCTACTCGTTTGAGTAGGACTTGTCATTTCCCGCCTGCTCGTTTGAGTAGGACTTGTCATTTTAATGCTATCATTTCCTGCCTACTCGTTTGAGTAGGACTCCACTTTTACTACTTTCATTTCTCGCCTACTCGTTTGAGTAAGACTTGCATTTTATCGCTTTCCTTTACTGCTTTCATTTATTGCTTTCATTTCTCGCCTACTCATTTGAGTAGGACTCGCACTTTTCAATTATGCAATTTTCATTTTGCAAGTCATCCCCATTCCGATGAGTGGCTAACCGCTCTTAGCCCTTAGTATCGAAGAGCACTGCGACAGATAAAATCGCTTTATATAATAAAAGGTTCTCGTTTTCTCGTTAATTAAATTACTTGAGGTTTTTCCCGGGTTTACGACGCGTAGAACCATATATCAATGTGTGGGCTCTATTTTTGTAGTCCATACGCTAGCTAGCCAAGAGGCCGTGCGTATGGACCGATCACCCCTGGGTAAAGGGAGTTTCGCACTAACCCTCGAGAGAGGAGGCGTGCAACTCTACCGGATTGGGTTCCCCACCCAAAAGCAGGGTTCTTAGCGTAATGCGAGCATTAAGAGGAATCCTTCGTCGGATGAGAGCCCGGTCGAATAGTCTTAATGTTCAAGTGAGCGATAGTCCTAGAGATAGGTGAGCTCATGTTTGTGGAACCTCCACGGCCAAGTCTTCGACTTAATTAATTTGAAATTTAGTGTCTCTATTTATTAAAAGTTTATTTTGGTTCAAATTCAATTTGATACAGTTGCATTATTTCTTCATCGGCACTTTTTAATGTTTATTTTTTGTTTTTATATATATAAATAATAACCCGACAAGTTATTTTCAGTAAAATAATAGTCCCTTACAGGGAGCTAGGGTCAGTTCACCTGTCAGAAATTCTACTAGTGGACATGTTTGGTTTCATACTAATGTGCACCTAGGACCCAATAGATATTGGGGTCCTAAGGTAAAGTAAATTGTATATTGCAGGTTAGTCCAAGTGGTCATACCTCCATATGGTACTTGGACAGTGGATGTTCCAGGCACATGACTGGGACAAGGAGTAATTTGAAAGAATACACTCCAGTAAAAGATGGACCCAAAGTAATCTTTGGTGGTTCAGATAGAGGGGTAACAAAGGGCTATGGTAAGATCACCAATGGCATAGTCACCATCTCTATGGTGGCTTATGTTGAAGGGTTGCAACACAATCTTATAAGCATAAGCCAGCTCTCTGATCTTGGCTATATTATTGTCTTTCACAAGGATGAGTGCCTAATTAGGAGGTCAAGTGACCAAGAGGTCATCTTGACAAGCACTAGGATTGGAAATGTTTATTGTTTAAACTTTCTATATTTAGATATAGACTCTCCTATCTGTCTAGTGGCAAATGAGAAAGTATCACATTGTGTCCTATGGCACAATAGCCTAGCCCATATAAATTACAAGACTACTGGTAAGCTCTTTAGTCAAGAGCTAGTTAGGAATGGTCCAAATGTGAAATGCTCCAAAGAGGGCATTTGTTCTGCTTGCTAAAAGGGCAAGCAGACAAAAGCCTCCTTCAAGAGCATTGGGACCAAATATTTTGTGTGGTGCATATACCTCCTGCATATGGACTTATTTGGTCCTATGCCAGTTCAGAGTTTTGGTAGGAAGGTTTACACCCTTGTGGTGGTTGATGACTTTTCCAGGTTTACTTGGGTATTCTTCATAAGGAGAAAGAATGAAACCCTTGATATCTTCACTAAGTTTGTCAAGCAAATTCAGAATGAGTTAAATAGTTCTGTGGTCAAAATCAGAAGTGACCATGGGACTGAATTCTAGTCTGATAGCATAACAAGATTCAGTGAAGAACATGAGATTCATCAAGAATTATCTTCAACTAGGACACCCCAGCAAAATGGGATTATTGAGAGGAAAAATAGAACTCTCATAGAGGTTGGTAGGACCCTAATAAATGACATATCTCTCCCAGAATATTTCTGGGCTGAGGCAGTCAACACTGCGTGTCATGTCCTCAATAGAGTCTATATCACCAAGAACCTCAAGAAAACTCCCTATGAGATCTTGAAAGGTAGAAAACCAACTTGAGCTATCTCAGAATCTTTTGTAGTAAGTGTATGTGCTTCATAATGGAAAGTCCTATGTGACTAAGTTTGCTGTCAAATCCTTCGATGGAATTTTTACTGGGTACAATGATCATAGCAAAGCCTATAGGACCTATAACTTGAAAAACCAAGTTGTAGAAGAATCAGTTCATGTCTTTGATGAGTCTACTATGATTAACAGGGAGCTGTCAAGCTCCTCTTATAGTACTGCAGGTACAGATCAGATGATGGACAAACTGACCATTGATGGTTAAAACTCGCGGCGTCCCAGGTGGTTTATTTTGGAAAGCGGATGGTTTATTTATTTTGGAAGGATGGGGCGCGCGGATTTATTAAATATAAAACAGGTTGAAACCGAATTTTAATAAAAGGAGGCAAGTGCACCTATCGCATGCAGTACAGGATATTCCGGTGAGGAATATCGGGGTCGTATTGTTCTCGGGAACGGGTTGATTATTTCTACTCTTCCCTGGAGGGACTATTATTTTATCGAAAATAATTTTTCGGGTTATTATTTATATAAAAATAGAAAAATATAATTAAAAAGCTGATGAAGAATTAGTGTAACGTTACCGAAACGAATTTGAACTAAAATGACTTTTAATAAATAGAGATCCTAAATTTCAAATTAATTAAGCCGAAGACTTGGTCGTGGAGGTTCCATAAAAATGAGCTCACCTATCTCTAGGACTATCGTTCACCTGAACATTAAGACTATTCGACCGGGCTCTCGTCCGACGAAGGATTCCTTTTAATGTCTGCATTACGCTTAGAACCCCGTTATTGGATGGGGAACCCAATCCGGTAGAATTCTGCGCCACCTCTATCAAGGGTTAGTGCGGAACTCCCTTTACCCAGGGGTGATCGGTCCATACACACGGCCTCTCGGCTAGCTAGCGTATGAATAATGGAAATAGAGCTCACACATCGATATATGGTTCTATATGTCATAAATCCGGAGCAAACCTTAAGTAATTTAATTAAAGTGAAAAACATGACCTTTAATTATTTAAAGCGATTTTATTTGTCCCAATACTCTTCGATACTGAGGGGTAAGAGCGGTTGCCACTCATCAGAATGGGAACGGCTTACGAAAAGAAATGCATAATTGAAAGTGCAAGTCCTACTCAAACGAGTCCGTGGGAAATGAAAGTAGTAAATGAAAGCAGTAATGAAAGAAGAAAATTGTGAGTCCTACTCAAATGAATAGGCGGGAAATGAAAGCGATAAAATGACAAGTCCTACTCAAACGAGTAGGCGAGAAATGAAAGCGATAAAATGACAATTCCTAATCAAACGAGTAGGCGGGAAATGAAAGCAGTAAATGTGAGTCCTGCTCAAACGAGTAGCGGGAAATGAAAGTAGTAAATTGCAAGTCCTACTCAAACGAGTAGGCGGGAAATGACATGTCCTACTCAAACGAGTAGGCGGGAAATTAAAGCAGAAAAATCTATCTCACACACGCACGCACTCTACTTGAAGAATGAAAACAATAAAATCTAACTCATACACTCACACACACAAGCAAAATAAGAAAAACAAAGTGACTGAAAAATTAAAACAACTATATTTCTACTCCTAGAATATAATAGAAATGCATAAAAAGAGAAAATAAAAATTAAAAGAGCAAAACGATTTTCAAATAAAAGTAAATTTAAAGTGTTTGTAAAATCAAAATAACGACTAATCCATTCTTATAACTCTATTAAAATGCTTAAAAAGTGGAAGAAAGAGTAAAAAGGACAAAAAGTTTTACAAAAATAAAAAGACTAAGTAAAAAGAAAACAAAACCACTTTAGAACTATTTTAAAAAATTCATAAGAATGAACATAAAATGCACAGAAATCCTAAGTCTAAACAAAGCTAGGTAACAAAATCACAAAAACATAAAAACATAAAATCTATTCTCATACACACACACACCCATTTTAAAGAAAAGAAAAAACAAAGATAAAACAAATAAGATTGCTTAAGGAGGGGCACATGGATCCATTCCAAAACGATATAAGGAGAAGAAAAACACATATTTTATTAAGTTAAAAATGAGTAACAAAGAAAACTAAAACAAAAACTAAAGAGATGGAGAGAAATTTCCCTTACATAGCTTGAAAATCACCTAAGCAATCCAACCCTTAAGCAAAATAGTTCAAAAAAGGGACTCATGGACCTTGCAGAGAAGTTCTATTTATAAGCAAAAATTTTCAGATTACACGCCCCAGGTCACGGGCGTTTAGGGGGCGTGTAGCTACTGGCGCTGAGTTGATGTAGAACATTAATTTCTGGTTGACTTTGGGGCTATACACGTGGAAGTCACGGGTCTAACCCTGCTGTCACAGGAATGTAGGGGGCGTGTCAGGAAGGTGTATCTGGGGAAGGCATCGTGTTGTTGCCACGCTGGTGAAGACTTATCTGGGATACGTGGAGCAGTTACGAGCGTGTTCCTGACCTGGCACGGGCGTGTCCGGCAGTTCGACAAACGTCGAATGTCGAACGTCGAGCTGGAAGCATTGAGCGTCGTACGGGATTGACACGGGCGTGTCGGTGCTTGTCACGGGCATGTCAGCAAATCGTCGAATGCCGATCGTCGAGTAAAGTTCAGCGAACGTCGAGTAGCGTGACACGGGGCGTGTCGGGCTTAACATGAGCGTGTCAATATCGGACACAGGCGTGTACTTGAGTTTTTCTTTGCATGCGGCAACTTCTGTGGGAATCAAAGTCATACGCCCAGGTCACGGGCGTGACCGAGAAGTACACGGGCGTGTACTTTGATTTTTTCATAATTTTCTGCAAAATTTCATAAAATAAAACGATGCTAAGTTCGAGAAGAATATACAAAAAAGGAACATTTTGTTAAAGAAAAATAACTAAAAATAACGAAAATAAACTAAAATGACTTAAATGATGTACGTAAAAATACGTATATTTACAACTTATCAACCATCAAGGAATCATCACCAATTATACAAGATGAAGTGGATACTCCAGAAGATCTACCAGGTATACTGGGATTGGATGAAGATCAACAAGAGGCTGCACCTGAAGTTGAACCTATTGCTGAAAGAAGACTGCCACCAGCAGTCAGACACATAAGAGATCATCCAGCACACCACATCATTGGTGAGGTAAGCCATGGAGTAATAACAAGGAGCAGAAATCATAACACAGCCATGTACTCAAGCTTTTTGTCACAAGTAGAGCCCAAGAAGTTTGAGGAGGCCAACACAGATCAGCATTGGATTGGAGTTATGCTGGAGAAACTGAACCAGTTCAAGAGGTGCAAGGTCTGGAAGCTGGTTCCCAGACCACAAGGATATAATGTCATTGGAGTCAAGTGGATCTACAGAAACAAGTTTGATGAAAATGACCTTATAATCAAAAATAAAGCTAGACTAGTGGCTAAGGGGTACAGGCAAGAAGGAATTGACTTTAATTAAACCTTTTCCCTTGTAGCAAGATTGGAGGCCATCAGATTGTTCCTCCCATATGATGCACACAAGGGATCCAAGGTCTACCAGATGTATGAGAAGTCAGCCTTCCTGAATGGTGACTTAAAAGAAGAAGTCTATGTTGAGCAACCTCTAGGTTTTGCAGTTCCTAACTCACCTGATTTTGTTTATAGACTTAGGAAAGCTCTATATGGGCTGAAGTAAGCACCCAGAGCATGGTATGAGACCTTGTCTAGTTTCCTCATTGAGAGCAAATTCTCAAGGGGGAAAATAGACAAGACTCTATTCCTAAGGGAATCTAAGGGTAAGATCATCCTAGTTCAGATCTATGTAGATGACATCATCTTTGGATCTATTGATGACAATCTCTGTAAAACGTTTGCTAAAATTATGTAGGAGAAGTTTAAGATGACAAGTATGGGTGAACTTAAGTTCTTCTTGGGTCTCCATGTAAGACAGACTAATGATGGCTTGTCCATATCCTAGTCTAAGTTCACTAGGGAGTTGATAAAGAAATTTGGCATAGAGAACTCCTCCACCATTAGAACTCCCATGGGGTCAAGTATTCTTGTAGGCAAAGATGAGGTAGGGAAACCTGTTGATGAAACTTTGTATAGAGGGATAATTGGCTCCCTTTTATATCTGACTACAAGTAGGCCAGACATTATGTATGTTATATGTGTTTGTACTAGGTATCAGGCTTGCTCTAAAGAATCTCACTACTCTGCAGCTAAGAGAATTTTGAGGCATCTTAAGGGTACTCCAGATCTTGGCCTATGGTACCCTATGAATGGGGAGTTTAAACTAATAGTATATTCAGATGCAGACTTTGTAGGTTGCAAAGAGGACAGGAAGAGCTCATCTGGCACCTGTCACTTCTTGGGAGGGAGACTGGTATCTTGGAGCTGCAAGAAACAAACCAGTGTTGCAATATCAACTGCAGAGTCAGAGTACATCACAACAGGTAGCTGTTGTGCTCAGCTGTTGTGGATCCAACACCAGCTTCAAGACTACAACCTCTAGATAAGTAGAACTCCTCTATTCTGTGATTCTACTAGTGTAATCTCAATTACTAGGAATCTTGTCTCCCATAGCAGGACTAAGCACATAGAGATTATATATCATTTCATTATGGAGCATGTGGAATGTGAAGACATCACCCTTGAATTTGTTCCCATAGACAAGCAAGTAGCTGACATATTAACTAAGCCACTAGATGAAGCCAAGTTTAACTCCTTAAAATTTGAGTTGGGTATGTTAAACTTAGTATAGCTTCAGTTGCTCCTCATTTGGTTGCAGGCTATTTGGTATTTTGCAGATGGAGTTGTTCTTTAAAGAAATGAAGATTCTCCAATAGTGGGAGCATGTCTAGCATAACTCCAAGAGTTCACTGCTGCCTATTTGAGGGGGAGCAGATGATAAGAGTCCTACCTGCTATTCATAATTGGTTACCATGTGCGAACCAAAAGAAATATTAACCGAGTGGTGACTCTAATTTGGCTCTACTTAACGTACCTGCAATCTACAATCGGTTCATGACGAGTTGGTTTACCATGGTCTGGCCTCCACTCCGGATCATGGACTCGCTTCTTCCTCTAAACCAAGCGCTGAACCAAAAGGGAAGGAGATCATCGACCTTCTTGCCGACCCGGACACTCATCAGGTAGGCTCAACCTTCTTGCCCCAGCCTACCTAATTGGGGAGATCATTGACCTTCTTGCCCCAGCCTACCTGGTTGAGCCTACCTGATTGGGGAGATCATCAACCTTCTTGCCCCAGCCAAGCTTGGTCTTGCGCTCCTCATGCTGAAGTCAAAAAGGGGGAGGAAAAGATGATCAGATATGATGATCAGATGATCAGGTAAGTCAACTAACTCGCTTCCTTAGGAGTTTTGACTTCCTCAAATAGTAGGAGATTGTTGGATCCATTACCCACAATGTCCTTGATTTGAGGAAGTTAATCCAGTCAATGATATACATATAATTGTAGTTAACAGTGATGGGACAGATAGACTAAGTGACTAAGTCAGGTAAGTTCTTACTTAAGTGGTGGAAATACAGAAAACTGTCTAAGCCCATAGGCATTGAGTAAAGATCATAAGTTGAACTTTCACTTATTCGTCGAGCTAAGCTCAAAGTTTGTCGAACTGAACTCCAAATTCATTGAACTGAGCTATTACTTTTTCATCGAGCTGGGCTCAAAGTTCGTCGAACTGTGTTCTAAGTTCGTCGAGCTCAAACTGAATTCTGTAACAGAAATGACTAAGGGAGAAAGTGTTGAGTGAGGCTTGTTCACTCAACGCTCTCAACGCCTAAATAGCAGAATTCAATTAAGGCACAAGACGTTGAGTGAAGTATGTTCACTCAACTCTCTCAACACCATGCATGCAGAATAGGCTGCAGAAAGGGTTAAGACAAAAAGCATTGAGTGGGCTTTACTCACTCAACATTGTCAATGCCTAGATAGACATAATTTTGTCTAAGTGTTTTGGCTTTGAGTGAATCTCATTCACTCAACGCTTATTCTACTGATGCTCGATTTTGGCTAAGTCCATGGGTGATGACGTCAGCAAAATCGATAAAGTCAACCATATTCAAATTGTGAGCGGCAAAGCCACAGTACATGATAAAAGGCACTTCAAGCCTACTGTACGGCAGATATGCGTTAAAGCAAGACGCAGCTGGAAGCTGCAAGTGGGACCCACTGATCTCTAAGAGCCGTTGATCAGCGAACTACAAAAGGAGGAGATGGGTCAAGACACAAGATAACTTTTAGGGCTTCAACAAATTAAAAAGTTAGCAACCGACTTCATCTTCTTCGCCAGTGCTGCATGCAAAAAGCTTGAAGCTCTCCTGCAAGAAAAAGTTTATATAGCTATGCAGTCTCCATTAGCCACAGCAGAATCAGAATTAGTTCTGAAAAAAGAAGAACCTTCCGCCTTCGACAGGTTCAGTTAGCTGCTTGAAGACTCAAGATCAGCAGATCTTTAGCTTTCTTCAACAAGATCAGAAGTCAACTTCTAAGTAGCTCCAGCAAAATATATTTCTCTGTTAGAGCAGAAATTTCTCTGCTCTAGTTGTTGACACACAAAAAATTCTCTGTGTCAAAGTTATTTAAAACATTTCTTGTTGTAAGATTCTTCTGGATCTGAGCTGTAGGGCCTTGGGCCTGAGGTTGGGAAAATTTGCCTGAGCTGTAGGAGAGGGCTTATCTCTGAGTATAGGATCCAGCTGGGATCTGAGGTAGGTGAGTTTTACTCACTGAGTAGTAGGGTAATATTTTTTGAGTTGTAGGAAAGTGAATCTCTCTGAGTTGTAGGAGCAAGTTTTCTTTGAGGTAGGGCTATCCTCCATAGCCTGAGTGGTAGGGCTTAATTGCCTGAGGTAGGTGATACTTGTATCACTGAGTGTAGGCCTTTGTGGCTGAGGTGTAAGTCTTGGAGGAGACTTATAGATCCTAAGGGATCTGAGGTGTAAGCTCCTAGGAGCATTATTTTGGAGAAGTGTCTTGACTAACAGGAAGTTAGCGAGGTGGGAGGAGAGTGGATGTACACATAATTTTTGGGAAACCACTATAAAAATACTTGTGCACTTTTCTGTGTTTGTTTTCTGGTTGCTGGTTCTCAAAAAGCTCTCATCTATTCAATCACATAATAACTCAAGAAAAAACAAAAAGAAATTCAAAAGACCTAGATAATCCTATTCAACCCCCCTTTAGGTTGCTAGCTACCTTGAAAACAAGAACTTTCACAGCCGATAAGAAAGCTTGTTAATGGCTCCGAAACGAATTCTGAGGGTAACGATCTTCCTTCTTGGACAAGTGAAGTCCTCCTTTTTACAAAGACATGGAATCCCCCACCAAAAGGTGGAAAACAAGGGAATTTTGATGGGTCGATATGTAGTATCCCGGATAATTTTGCATATAGATTCGGAAATCGTAGTACGGAATAGGCATGTTGTGTGAAGCCCATCTCGATAGATTGGTCTAGATTGGTGATGCTTTATTTTGCATACCGGAGAAGACTCCATATATAAACGAGTAGTTTACAGGGCATGTGGGTTGTGCCTGTGAATTTAGAGTAGTAGGAAGTACTGGAGATGTGCTCCAGGAAAATACCCAAAAAATACTACAGTTTGCATAACTGTTGGATATCGCCAGGCGATAGTGAGTATCGCTGGCGATAGCTCTTGATGAGCTAGAATTGTTGTGAAAGACCAGTTTTTTGGCACTACAGGATGTTGTAGGGTTTTCTGGACAAATGTTTTAATTGTGATTGAATCTGGAGAGAGAAGGGAAATCCTGTCGTTAACGCCAGATGATAATGATTATCACTGGTGATTGCTCCCAGATATAAATGTGCTTGCACGGCCTGCATCTTAGAAACCTTGGGGTTAGCATGTGGGTTGTGTGCCTGGGTGCCCAGCTTTGGTGGCTATGAGCGACATTGTGCATAACAGTGGTTATGTATTATTTACGGGAAAGGGGATGCTGACTCGCGTCATGGCTTGTTGCGCCCGACGATTTGAGCAACGGGCTATGGCTGAACTATACTTGTGTTATGTCCGTCCAACTCGAATTCCAAAAGCAATTGGTTTTGTTGGAGTGCATAATGAGAGTCTTAGGCCTGCGCACCGGAAATACTGAAATGCTCAAAGTTGACCGTCATGTCTCTGACCTCTGTGAAAGTCTTTATTTCTAGGATAGCTAAATCACCTAGAGGGGGGTGAATAGGTTATTTGTCTCTTTGAGACTATCTTTTGCTTTCTTTATAATTCTTTGTTGTTTTTTTATCTTTGAGCTTAGGGTGATCTAGAGCTTGTCCTTAGCACCTGTAAATAAGAAAGAAAAACAACCACAGAAAAACACACAGCAAACACAAAGATTTATAGTGGTTCCCCAATTGGGTACATCCACTTTCCCTCCCACCTATCCAACTAATTTGTTGGATTGGGAACAACTTATCCAAACTGCTCCTAAGAGCTTATACCTCAGATCCCGCAGGATCTCCAAGTCTCCTCCAAAACTCACTTCTCAGCCACAAAGGCCTACACTCAGTGGTCAGCAGACCACCTACCTCAGGCTGTTAAGCCCTACACTCAGGCTAGGAGGACAGCCCTACCTCAGATCCACAAGGGATCCTACCTCAGAGCTCTGCAGTGCTCCTACACTCAGTGGCCTGCAATCCACCTACCTCAGCCTTATTTCTAAGGCCTACAACTCAGGCTTTTCGGACCTACAACTTCAGGCACAAGGTCGTACTCTCAGAGTGATGCAGCACTCCTACAACTCAGAACCCCTTTAGGTACCTACCTTAGTGCCCCTCCAGGCACCTACAGCTCAGTGACACACTTGTCACCTACCTCAGGCACAAAGGCCCTACACTCAGAGAGCATCACTTTCCCACCTCAGTACCCCAGCAGGGCACCTACAGCTCAGTGACACACTTGTCACCTACCTCAGGCACAAAGGCCCTACACTTAGAGAGCAACACTCTCCTACCTCAGGCAATTAAGCCCTACAGCTCAGATCCACACTAGGATCCTACCTCAGTACCCCACCAGGGCACCTACAGCTCAGTGACTAATTAGTCACCTACCACTCAGGCATAAAGTGCCCTACAGTTTAGATTCAGATAAACTGAATCCTACAGGATGAAAAGGGGTTTGGTGGTAATGCTTGACACGAGATTTTCTCAGTGTAAAGCTTTCTGACTGAGGTAAACTCAGTCTAACTAATGACTACAGGAAATTTATTCCTGAGTCTACCTTTTTCTGAACTAAGATATACTTAGTCTTAACTTCTTCCACAGCAACAAGTAATTACTTGTACTGGAAGTTACTTGCAAAACAATGTTCTGCCACCACCTGAACTGAGACTGAAGCTCAGCCCTAACGACTTCTTCATAGCACCAGGAATTTTCCTTCTGGTCAGTGAAGTAACTGCAGCTAACTGCTACTATCTGAGCTGTGGAAGTCCAAGCTCAACTCCTTTCTTCACAACAACACAGATAAAGATGTGTTGGAAGATCTTGCAGATATGTTTCTCTGCATCTTACTGAACTGAGCCACCTGCACAGTCTGTTGGATCCCTAGTTGGATTTGGGCTAGGTTCACTAAATTAGGATGTTTGACCCAACATGTATAGCCAGGGTCATGTATGAGTTCTAGAATCTAGGCCATGTCCTTAGAGTCAACACCACATGGACCAGCCATCAACGGACTGCAGAAGACTCAAGATTTAGAGAAATCTCAAACTCAGAAAATGAGTTTGACGTTCGTCGAACTCAGGTCGACGAAAGTCGTGCTCATCTCGACGAAATCAGAGAGAATTCTCTGAGCTGAGCTCGACGAACTTAGTTCTCAGGTCGACGATCTCTGGGTATTCTACTTCAACATCTTATTCCAGAAACAACCAAGTATTCTAAGTCCAGAATTACACTCCAGTCGACAAACTCACCTTCTCAGCTCGACGAACTTAGACCATAGTCTTGGCAAGATTTATCAAGTAGCAGTTAGAAGTTCTCAGCTCGATGAAATTAGTTCTCAGGTCGACGAACCCAGTTCTGAGGTCGATGATTTCTGGACACGTTACTTCAACATTCTTAAGTCCAAGAAACATGGAATTCTGAACTCCAGTCGACGAAGTTATATTCTCAGCTCGACGAACTTAATGCACAGAATTAGCATGGTTCCAGAGAAAGTAGTTATCAGCTCTTAGGTCGACGATCTTGCATCTCATCTCGATGAACAACTATCATCTGGTCGACGAACTTGACTTCTCTATTCGACGAACTCTGGATACAGATCGACGAATTCTGCTCAACGAATTCTGTAAAGTTCCAGACTTAGAAATTTCTCTCCCTCTGTCCTTTTTTTATTACAATAATTCCTGAGTAATCAATGCATAAATATTCTCTGAATATTACCGTTAGAAGCAAGTGTTGGAACACCCTATTACTGATTTGGGCAAGGATCACTATGTCTTTTAGGAAATCTGTTTTGACCTCCTCGTATAGATCTAAAGGTCAATTAGAATTGAGTCTAAGGGTTAGTATTTAGGTTTGAAAGCTGCCCTCAAGACCAGATATTTCAGTTCTGGATACTAAGTCATTTCGTCGATCTCAGGACGACGAATCGTCGAACTCCATTCGACGATCGCTGAGCTCACTTCGACGAATCGTCGAACTCCATTCGACGATCTCTGAGCTCAACATCAACGATTCGTCGAACTCCATTCGACGATCTTCGAGCTCAGATCGACATTCTTGTCTCCAGTTTGTTTCTCTATCTCTGAGCTCAGTTCGACGATAGTTGAGCTCAGATCGACGATCTCTGTTTCAGTCTAAGTCCAGTCTCTGAGCTCAGTTAAACGATAGTAGAGCTCAGGTCGACGTTTTTCAAGATTCAAATTCAGACAGGTATGGAATTATTCTCAGCATTTATTTCAAGGATCTTGTAGCCATTTTCAATTAATCTGGAGCAAGTTTCAAGGGATTTTCAAAGGAATGTTTTTATTGGACTTTCCTCCAGAAGACAAAATGCAGTTAAGGAAGTCATTTATGACAGGCTAACGGCTATCTTGGACAGAGAAATATTTATTCAGATCTAAGGAATAAAAGAGATATTCATATTCTGCTGGAACAGAAGTATACAGAGAACATCATCAACAAGTGAATAACAACAAGGAAAAGAGCTGCAGATATTCACAGTCTTAGAACTCATACAAGAACACACATCACAAAAGGAGATCACATACTGAAACTTTCAGATTCCTTCTGATTCCAGTGTTCAAAGGCCATCATCATTCAAGACTCCAGACACCTCACATTTCAGCTGTTGCTGAAATCATCTTTTGCTGGAGATCAAATTTTCTGAAGGTCTATAACCCTACTACAAAGCTTCACTTCCTGAACAACTCAAGAACTCAGGGGGAGCTTTGACAACATCCACTATCTTCTCTCTGATTGTTGACAGAGAAGATCATCTCATCCCCCTCTCTCTCTACTGTAAAGGGTTTTTCAAACCCCCTTCAAAAATTTGTGTTGGTTTCTGAGATCTTGTCAAAACTCAGTGGTGGCAAGACACCTGATCAAAAAATCTGGTTTGGTTTTTGAGTACCTTATCAAAAGCTCATTGGTGCCCAGGACACCAGATCAACTCATCCTGCAGTGGATTCCTACCTAGGGTGGTAGAAGAGTGGATGTACCCAGGTTGATTGGGGAACCACTATAGCTCCTTGTCTCATCTGGTTGCTTACTTTCTTTTGTTTTCTGGCTGTGGTTTGTGATTGCTTTTTGATTAGATAGTTGTTGTAGTTCATTTGCTTCCCTGTTCACTTAGGAATACAACAACTGTTGTAAAAAGTTTTTAGCAAGCACCATACTCTATTCACCCCCCCCCCCCCTCTAGAGTATATCAGATCTAACTTGCACTTTCAGCAAGCATTAATTACAGTCTTCATCAGGATTATTGCTTGTCATTTTTCCATGGGATAGTTTGGGAAATCAATCAATGCAAATATTCTCCAAGGCCGTCAGCATTAAATGAAGAAAGGAATTTAAATTTCAAAGGGAAATTATATGGAAAATATAAAAGGGATTTTTTTCTTCATCTCTCTCAACACGACAGCAAGAAGAACAGATAGCAATACAGGAGAATAGAAAAAACTGACACAGAGAATGTACAGCATACAGAGCTCACAGGGCAACAACACTGTCAAGAGACAAGAAGCCATAGCCCTTGACTAGAGAAAAGAACAGCAAGCTGAAGAAGAAGAAGAAGAACATACATTCAAGATCAAGAGTCTTCTTCCTTCTACATCCCAGGATTCTTCAAAGGACAACAAACACTCTATCTGTCAAGAAGTTCCTGGAGTTCTTCTGGTCAAAGCAAAAGTTTGAAGACCTATCACCCTGTAGCAAGGCTTCAACTTCCTGAACCATTCTATATCTCAGGGGGAGCCTTTGCTAACATCATTTTTCCACTAGAGTCTTCTCAGTTGTATCTGAGAAAGAGAAGACAAAATCACTCTCTCTTCCCCCACTATATAAAGGGTTCTTAACTCCCTTCAAAATTTATTCCTGGTTGCAAGTCACCTGATCAAAAGACTTGAGGATTGGTTTTTGAGCACCTGATCAAAAGCTCATTGGTGGCAGTCACCTGATCAAAAACCTGAGTTGATTCCTACCAGGGTGGTAGAAGAGTAGATGTACCTAAGTTTAGGGGAACCACTATAAAATTCTTGTGTTATCTGGGTTGCTCTTTTCTTTTGTTCTGTATGTGGCTGTGCTTTCTAGGTTGTTGTGTATGTGTTTTTAATTTAATTTCTGCAGCACTAATAATAGATTGAATTAATTAGCAAAAAATTTATAAACCCTAAATACTCTATTCACCCCACCCCACCCCCCCACCCCCCCCCTCTAGAGTATTTCAGATCTAACTCTTACTTTCAATTGGTATCAGAGCAAGTTTTCTTTGATTGTACAAGTTAACCCCTTGAACCAAAAGATCCTGTGTTAGATCTGAGTTTTATTTCTGTAGAATTTATATTCACATCATGGCACAGAACAAGGACTATGCAAGCACCAGACCTCCAGTATGCAATCTAAATAGGTTTGTCATCTGGAAGGCAAGAATTAAGTTATATATGAACTCTATTGATGAGGATATCTAACAATTCCATATTGACAGGTCCTCCTCAAGCTACTGCCTCTACATCTACAGCAGCTTCAAGCACAAATGCAGTTCCACCACCTGAGTGGACTGAAGCCCAGAAGAAAGCAAAGGTTGCTGATGCCAAGGCCATGAACATTGTAGCCCAAACCATGTCAGATGACATCTTCCAGAAGGGGCTGAATGCACATCAGCCAAGGCCTATTTGGGATTCCCTTAATCAAATGGTGGCTAGATCTGCTGATGAAAGAAAGGATAGAAGATCCAGCCTCATATCACAATATGAGAACTTCAAGAAGGAGGAAGCAGAATCAATTGCAGATATGTATAATAGGATGAGCTCAATCATCAATGAGCTAAAGACATTGGACAAGGACATCACCCTCACTGAGGTGAATGACAAAATCCTCATGTGCTTTCCAAGCTCATGAGATTCAAGGATCTGGCCAATCAAGGAGGCCAGAAGCCTAAATGAGATTTCCACAGAATCTCTTTTAGGAAAGCTCAAATCTTATGAGCAGCTCATCAAATCAAGAGAAGCAGATGAGCAGAGAACACCTCCACCAGCAAGGAAGGAGCACAGCATAGCTTTTAAAGCTGTTGAAGAAATTGAAGCCTCAATTGTGAATGAAGAGCTGATGAGTCTCTTTGCTAAGAGATTCTATAAAATGGCAAGGAAGGATTTCAGAAGAAAGTCATCCGGGCAGGATGACAAGCTAAGGTATGACAAAACCCCCACTAAAGAAGTGGTTTGCTTTGGCTGCAGGAAACTTGGACACTTTATCTCAGCGTGTCCAGAAAATCAAAAGAAGGAAAAGATAAGAGAGAAGGACTCTAGGAGACAGCAAAGCAGCAGGCCTTCTTCCAACAAATACAAGAAGAAGGAGAAAGGCTTTGTAGCTGAATCCTGGAGTGAAACTGAGGATGAATCCACATCCTCCAGCTCCAGTGAAGAAGAAGAAGACGCAAGGGCCAAAGAAGTATGTCGCATGGCCATTGATGCCTCCAGGAGTCATTCAGATGAAGAAGAGTCTGACAATGAAGAAGCTTCAGAGACAGAAGCTGATCAGGTACTCTTATCTTTTGACTATAACTCTGATGCTTCTAAAATTGAATTTAAAACCATGTGCATAGATTTAATAAATTTTGAAAAAGAAATCAAAGCACTTAGGGAAAAACTAACTAGTCTAAAGACACTAAAATCTGAAAACATCAAGCTAAAAGATGAACTTACATTAGCTAATGAACAAATTATTCTGTTAAAAACTTAGTTATGTGAGGCCAAACAACTTGAGGAATCTCTCAATGGGAGAAGCCTTAAGCTGATGGACATGACAACCACAGTCAATGACAGACTGAATGACAAGTTGGGTCCTAGGTGCTTCATCAAGTTTACCCCCCATTCTTAAGAAAAATATTTTATCAACCCCCATTAAATTTGTTTTTGCTAAGGGCAAAGAAATAACAACCATTAAACAAACCATAGAAGAAATGCCCAACTTAAAAGGTCAAAATAACAGAAACTAGAAAACAAGTAAAATAAAGTTCAGCAGATTTCGTCGAACTCAGATCGACGAAATGTGGCCAATTTGTCGAACTCAAGTCGACGAACGCTGAACGCAAATTTATATAATAATCATTCGTCTTACTGCGATCGACGAACTGTGTATGGTTCGTCGAGCAGATATCGACGAACTTGGGGCACAAAAATGACTATGGTCATTCTCTGAGCAGAGATCGACGATCTCATCCCATTTCGTCAAACTCTGGTCGACGAACTCACAACAATTCGTCGAACCCAGTCAGACTTAACAAAATTATAATTACAACACCAACTCCAATCAAACTAAGAAACCATTTAACCCACTTGCAGATTGGATAATACCTCCCAGAAGATATCATCCATTAGGATATAAATCATAACCTGAGTATTTTGTGATATCCAGTTTTTCTTATCAACAATATAAAGGACCCAAGGTAACCTGGGTCAAGAACAACTAACTGTTTTCATTGCAGGAAAAGGGTTGTCCAATGATTAATCAAACATGGTACCTGGACAGTGGATGCTCCAAACACATGACTGGCAGCAAGGACAACCTAATCAACTACAAGTCCAAGTTGGGACCAAAGGTAATCTTTGGTGATTCAAAGTGTGGCTAGTTTGAAGGCTATGGAGAAGTAAAGATTGGAGCAGTCACATTCAAGAAGGTGACTTATGTAGAAGGACTCAAGCATAACCTCATCTCAATAAGCCAATTATGCGATGAAGGTTATCTGGTACATTTCAATTCAAAAACTTGTATTATTTCTAATAAAGAAAAACAATATGTTTTAATTGGAAATAGACAAGGAAATATTTATTTAGTTGATTTCTATTCTGTCAATTCAGATATTTGTTTGCTTGATATAGTTTGCAATCAAAATGAATTATGGCATAAAAGGCTAGGACATGTAAACATGAAAAACATTGTTAGGCTATCTAAAGACAACCTTGTGAGAGGTTTACCTTCTGGTCCCTACAAGAAGGAAGGCCTTTGCAGGGCTTGTCAACTAGGCAAGCAAACTAAATCCAAATTTAAGTCAGTAAATAAGAGTGATTCACCTAGGATTTTGTATTTGTTACACATGGACCTCTTTGGACACATTGTTGTACAAAGCCTAGGAGGGAAATCCTATAGCCTAGTTATTATAGATGACTTCTCAAGATTCACTTGGGTGTTCTTTCTGAGATCTAATTCAGATACCTTTAAAGTTCTTATAGATTTTCTCAGGACCATACAGATTGAGTACTCTACTCATGTTACATTGATCAGAAGTGATCATGGTACAGAGTTTGAGTCTCTTCTTATGCATGAGTTCTGTGAGAAGGAAGGTATCAGGCACTGCTTCTCAGCTCCTAGAACTCCTCAACAAAATGAGGTAGCTGAAAGGAAGAATAGGACCCTAATTGAAGCTGCATGCACATTACTTGGAGATACTTACATGCCCCTATCCTTTTGGGTAGAGGCTGTAAGCACATCAAATTATGTACTGAACAGAAGTTTGATACACAAACTAAAGAATAGGACTCCCTATGAATTACTTAAAGGTAAGAAACTTAAAAACACCTATTTTAAAGTATTTGGTTGCATATACTATATACACAATAACAACAAGAAATACATTAGAAAGTTTGAAGCTAAGGCTGAAGATGGAATTTTTCTAGGATATTCCCAAGTAAGCAAAGCTTATAGGGTATTTAATAAATCATCTTTAAAAATTGAAGAGTCAATTCATGTTACTTTTGATGAGACTAACATATCTTGCAAGGAGAAAGAGATTTCTACCAGTAATCTTTTTCAGGTACCTCACTTGTGTGAGAATTTGGATGGACTAAACCTCACCCAAGAGGCTCCAACGTACCCTTCTCCATAAGTTGATGAAGACAGTGAAGAAGAAAGCACTGAATTGACTGAACTTCATCCAACAACAAACACAGTTCCACAAGAGGAATAAATTAAAAATATTGTTGTTGAACCAACTCCGTCCACTGACTTTATCACACTAAGGGATCACCCTAGATCTCAAGTGATTTGAGACATGTCAGTAGGTGTACAGACAAGGCATCAACTCAACCAAGACTTGATGCATGCCTGTTTTCTCTCTCAAGTTGAGCCTCAATCCATACATGATGCTGAGCAGGATCCCCACTAGATCATTGTTATGCAAGAGGAACTCAACCAATTTGAGAGATGTAGAGTTTGGGATTTAGTTCCAAGACCTAAAGACTACTCAGTCATTGGAACTAAATGGGTATATAAAAACAAACTAGATGCCCAAGGTGTAATTGTGAGAAACAAGGCTAGGCTTGTTGCTCAAGGTTATAGACAAGAAGAAGGGATAGACTATGACCAAACATTTGCACCAGTTGCAAGGTTAGAGGAAATCAGAATCTTTCTTGCCTATGCTGCCTACTAGAAGTTCAAGGTATATCAGATGGATGTAAAGAGTGCTTTTCTGAATGTAGTACTAAAAGAAGAAGTTTATGTTGAACAACCTCCAGGTTTTATCTCTCCAACCCATCCTTATCATGTATTTAAATTGCATAAAGCCCTCTATGGTCCAAAGCAAGCTCCAACAGCTTGGTATGAGACCTTAGCTAGCTTTCTAATAGAGCATGAATTCACTAGAGGCATAATAGATAAAACATTATTCACTAGGCACCATAAGGATAAAATCTTGTTAGTACAAATATATGTGGATGACATCATATTTGGGTCTACTGACTCTAAATTATGCAAGAGGTTTTCTGACCTCATGCATTCTAAGTTTGAGATGAGTAGCATGGGTGAGCTCTCCTACTTTCTTGGTCTCCAAGTGAAGCAGATACCTGATGGCATCTTCATCTCCCAAGCTAAGTATGCTAAAGAGCTTCTTAAGAAGTTTGGGAATGCTGATGCCTCAGCAAAGAAAACATCTATGGCTACTAATGTTGTAATAGATTCTGATCCACATGGGAAACCTGTTGACTAGAAGTTGTATAGGGGCATTGTTGGGTCCTTATTATATCTTACAGCTAGTAGACCTGATATAATGTTTGTCACATGCCTTTTTGCTAGGTTCCAAGTGAACCCTAAAGAATCTCACCTAATTTTTCTAAAAAGAATTTTGAGATATATAAAGAGTTGTCCCAGTCTAGGCCTATGTTATCCTACAGAGTCAGAATTTGATTTAACTGGATATTCAGATGCTGACTTTGCTGGATGCAGAGTTGACAGGAAAAGTACCTCAGGAACTTGCGAGTTCCTTGGTATGAGATTAGTGTCTTAATTCTGTAAGAAACAATCATCTGTGTCTACACCAACAGCTGAAGTACAATACATAGCTGTTGGCAGTTGTTGTTGCCAGATGTTAGACTATGGTTTCAACTTAAATAATTCAACTCTACTATGTGATAAGACAAGTGCTATATCCATAGCACAGAATCCAGTCCACAAAGTAGGACTAAGCATATAGACATTAGGCATCATTTCATTAGAGAGTGTGTAGACAAAAACAAAATTAAACTTGTTTATATCTACACTGATTTACAAAGAGCTGATATTTACACCAAACCCTTGGATGAAAAATATCACTTGTTCTTTATAAATCAGCTTGGAATGATCAATGGAGAAGCCTTAGTTTAATTTCTGTCTGCACTCGATGAATTTGCCAAAGTTCGTCGAATGGAGCTCGACGAACTGGGGAAAGTTCTTGAGATATTCGTCGAACGGAGATCGACGAACTCTCTGTGAGTGAAGTCATTTTCGTCGAACGGAGATCGACGAATCTACTTCAAAAAACTTTCGTCTAATGGAGCTCGACGAAATATATTCAAATCTTCAGACTGAGCTCGACGAATTATTTAACTGCAAATTATTTTATCGACCTTAGATCGAAGAATTATTTTATTTTTCGTGGAATGGAGTTTGTCGATTCATATTCTAGAAAACTTTATATCTAGGTTTTCTTCAAACTCCATCCAGCACTTTCAGTTCCTTTGCACTTGATCGTCATTTTTCTCTTGCAGGTGCTCTAATGGCAATTCCAGCAGGAAATCTTGCGACAATAAAATTTGACACTGTCTTTGATGTCGATTTCGATTCCTTCCAGCATTCAGACCCAATCTTCCTGGAAATCCTGCAAGTACTTGAAGAACAACAGTTAAAGACACTGATGTCAACCAGGATCAAACTCGCCAGCGTTGAAATCAGGGAGTGGGTCTATACTTCCTCCACCACAGATGAGAACACTCTGACAGGGACAGTATCGGGTATTGCTATTTCTCTTACTCCCGCCGTCCTAACAGAAATTTTTGGGTTAAGTAATGGTGAAGAAGAATTGGAAATTGATACTGAGGAATATGATGTGATGCTGGGTATGATGGGTTATTCTGGAGAAATCCCAAATAAGTTGCTGAAGAAACACATGTCTGCTGAATTTAAATTCCTAGCAGACATTGTGGGCAAAGTGCTGATGGGCAAGCACACTGCACATGACTACATCACCAGACACCAATTCCCGGTTATGTGTGTTGTAGTTAACAAGAAAAAGGTAAAATGGGCTCAAATCATGTTTGATCTGATTAAGAAAAAGACTACAAAGAAAGGGGTATGTTTTGGAAGGATCTTAGGGATCTTCCTACAAGAAAAAGTTGTTGAATCCCTGGCCTCCCAGACCATATTCATCAATGCCTCTAAGAGCCTCACTTGTGCCTTTTTTGGCAAGTGAGAGAGGACCATCACCAAGCCCTCCAAGGCTTCTTCCTCCTCCACCAGGGCTTCTAAGAGTACTAGGGCTCCTCCAACCACTTCCCACCCTACTGAAGAGATCCCTCCTCCACCTCCATCACCACCAGCCATCCAACTACATTCTCAGATGGCACATCAACTTCCCTCCTCCACCACCATTTCTTCTCTTCAACAACCACAACAACAACCACAACAACCAGTTCATATTCCTACTCCAGCTCCATCTCCTGCAACTTCCCCATACATAGATATCACTGACATCCCCTCTTCCCCCCATCAGGAATCTCAACAATCCTCCCCTTCTCAATCACCACAACCAACCCCACCTCAATCCCCCCATGGTACACACATTCCCTCACCACCTTCATCACCTTTACCCCCCCCCCCCATCTGGACAACATCCCATTCTTCAATCTGCCTTCACACCCCTCAATATATCTACTCCTCAGGATGAACTAATGCAAGATGCACCACCTCCACCTCCACCATCCTCCTCCATTCCTACATCTATCTCCACTACTACACCTTCTACATCACCCTCTACAGCTCCACTATTGAATCCCTCCATCATACCACAACTCATTGCACTTCTCACTCCCATTCTTAAAACCATTATAGCTGAGGTCATTTCACCTCTTGTTAATTCCCTCTCCTCCTTAGCTGCACAAATATCTACTCTCTCTGCTCCTTCCTCTTTGGTTAGGGGCCTGGCTTCAGTATCCACTGAAACCAGGCCGGGGGAGGTACTCCATGAAGAAGAAGTAGCAGCAGCAATAGTACTAGCAGCAGCAGCAATAGTAGTAACAGCAGATGCAGTAGAAACAGAAGAAGCAGTAGAAATAGAAGAAGCAAAAACAGCAGCAGATGCTGATAAAGATTTAATTGATTTCATTAATTTTATTAAAACAGATATGAAAATAGATACTGTGGATGATACAATAACAGAGGAAATAATAACTGCTGGTGATTTTATTATAAATCGCACAATAGATTTGTTAAATTTATTGAGAACTTTTGAAACAGTTCATTTGAACTTTCTGTCAGAAGATAGCACTAAGCCATCCATGGCTATAATTCCTTACACCACACCGATAAGCCCCAAAGTTGTCAAGCAACTAAAGGTCAGTTTTGCAGTAATAGAGACTACATCCATTCCATCTCCACCACAAGCTATTTCACCCATTGTCTCATCTCCTCTTGCCCCAATTTTTGTTATGGATGATTCACCACTGCCTGATCTTGATGCACTAATCATGACAGATATAGAAGAGGAAAATAAGTTAGTTGCTGAAAGCAATAAAGTGTACAGTTCTCCAGCTCCAGCTCCTGCTCCAGCTCTAGTTCCAGCTCCTCCTTCAACTCCCTCCCAGGCTGAGAAACCTCTGATATCTGCTGAAGCCCTAAAATAAATAAATGCAATGTATGATAATCCACAAGATTCTTTTGATGATGATGGGAGGAGGAGGAGGAGGACTCAGATGATGAGCCTAAGAAAAAGAAATTTTCTAAGAAGAGGAAAGCTCCTCCACCTCCTGCACCAAAATTAAATCCAACAAATGACACACCATACTATATACTTCAAAAGATCACACCTTATAAGGGCATGCCAGCATGGATGTGGCTGTCCAAGAATCAACAGAAAGAAAGGAAGAAAAGCAGAAGATATTCTCCTCCTTCACAGAGATTCAGAAAGGACCCTCCTCCTCCTCCTCCACCAGCTGTTGGTGCTTCTAGTTCTTCAACTCCAAGGACTACCCAGTTTCAAACCTATCAAAGACAGTAGGGTAGATCCTCATCTTCAGGAAGCAGCCAGCAAAGGCATTATTCATCTGGCAAGCAGCACCAACAACAACAACAGCAGCATCAACAACAACAACATCAATAATTCCCTGAACATCAAAAGGCTGAAAGCCCCAAAATACCTGCTCCCCCACCTATACCATTTGAAGATCCAGAGATAGCTACAATAGCTAGGATGGCTAGGTTCCAAGAACTGGTTGGCCTTTCCATGATTAACAAAGCTAAAGCTGAAGGGAAGGATACCTCTCAATACTCTATAATGTCCAAGTACAGAAAGGAAGAACTGAACAGGTTTGCTAAGGCTAACAAGTTCTTTAATATTGATGATTATATGAAACTACATCCAGAAGCAGTAGTTCTCAAGGCTATATCTCTTAATATCATTGGGGCTACTGACATGACTATGACCAAGGCCCAAGCTACAGATCCTAATAGGGAGATTAAGTTTACTCAGCCAGGTGAGAAGGCCAAAGAGGAAAAGCACAAGGAACAAAGGAAGAAAAAGTAAATTATAAACTGTTTTCAGTTTTTCTGTTATTCTAAAAACTACTTGTTTATATTTTGATACAAAGCTCTATGTATATATATCTGCTGCACATTTAAATTTTTCATGTCAGATATATGTTTTACTGTTTTGTTATTAATGTGAGTCTGTAATTAGTGACCTTACCCAAATAGGGGGAGATTGTTGGATCCCCAGTTGGATTTGGGCTAGGTTCACTAAATTAGGATGTTTGACCCAACATGTATAGCCAGGGTCATGTATGAGTTCTAGAGTCTAGGCCATGTCCTTAGATTCAACACCACATGGACCAGTCATCAACAGACTGCAGAAGACTGAAGACTTAGAGAAATCTCAAACTCAGAAAATGAGTTCGACGTTCATCGAACTAAGGTCGACGAAAGTCGTGCTCAGCTCGACGAAATCAGAGAGAATTCTCTGAGCTGAGCTCGACGAACTTAGTTCTCAGGTCGACGATCTCTGGGTATTCTACTTCAACATCTTATTCCAGAAACAACCAAGTATTATAAGTCCAGAATTACACTCCAGTCGACGAACTCACCTTCTCAGCTCGACGAACATAGACCACAGTCTTGGCAAGATTTATCAAGTAGCAGTTAGAAGTTCTCAGCTCGACGAAATTAGTTTTCAAGGTCGACGAACCCAGTTCTGAGGTCGACGATTTTTGGACACGTTACTTCAACATTCTTAAGCCCAAGAAACATGGAATTCTAAACTCCAGTCGACGAAGTTATATTCTCAGCTCGACGAACTTAATGCACAGAATTAGCATGGTTCCAGAGAAAGCAGTTATCAGCTCTTAGGTCGACGATCTTGCATCTCAGCTCGACGAACAACTATCATCTGATCGACGAACTTGACTTCTCTATTCGACGAACTTTGGATACAGATCGACGAATTATGATCAACGAATTCTGTAAAGTTCCAGACTTAGAAATTTCTCTCCCTCTGTCCTTTTTCTATTACAATAATTCCTGAGTAATCAATGCATAAATATTCTCTGAATATTACCGTTAGAAGCAAGTATTGATTACAGTCTTCATTAGGACTATTGCTTGTCGTTTTTCCATGGGACAGTTGAGGAAATCAGTCAATGCAAATATTCTCCAGGCCGTCAGCATTAAATGAAGAAAGGAATTCAAATTTCAAAGGGAAATATATGGAAAATATAAAAGGGATTTTTTTCTTCATCTCTCTCAACATGACAACTAGAAGAACAGATAGTAATACAGGAGAATAGAAAAAACTGACACAGAGAATATACAGCATACAGAGCTCATAGGGAAACAACACTGTCAAGAGACAAGAAGCCCTAGCCCTTGACCAGAGAAAAGAACAGCAAGCTGAAGAATAAGAAGAAGAACATACATTCAAGATTAAGAGTCTTCTTCCTTCTACATCCCAGGATTCTTCAAAGGACAACAAACACTCTATCTGTCAAGAAGTTCCGGGAGTTCTTCTGGTCAAAGCAAAAGTTTGAAGACCTATCACCCTGCAGCAAGGCTTCAACTTCCTGAACCATTCTATATCTCAGGGGGAGCCTTTGCTAACATCATTTTTCCACTAGAGTCTTCTCAGTTGTATCTGAGAAAGAGAAGACAAAATCACTCTCTCTTCCCCCACTATATAAAGGGTTCTTAACTCCCTTCAAAAGTTATTCCTAGTTGCAAGTCACCTGATCAAAAGACTTAAGGATTGGTTTTTGAGCACCTGATCAAAAGCTCATTGGTGGCAGTCACCTGATCAAAAACCTGAGTGGATTCCTACCAGGGTGGTAGAAGAGTGGATGTACCCAAGTTTAGGGGAACCACTATAAAATTCTTGTGTTGTTTGGGTTGCTCTTTTCTTTTATTCTAGATGTGGTTGTGCTTTCTAGGTTGTTGTGTTTGTGTTTTTAATTTAATTTCTGCAGCACTAGTAATAGATTGAATTAATTAGCAAAAAATTTATAAACCCTAAATACTCTATTCATCCCCCCCCCCCCCCCCCCTCTACAGTATTTTAGATCTAACCCTTACTTTCACAGTCCTTTCTCCTTCTTCACAGCTCCCCAAGTGAATGTTCTTTAGATTTGATGGCTGAGACTATGGCTCTGTTTGGGACAGCTCTGGCGGATTGAAAAGCTGCTGTCCGGATAGAGCTGTTTTAAAATAGATTTCTGGGGAGCAGTTTTGAAAAGCTGCAGAGTGTTTGGGTATTCTGTGCAGAAGTGCGCTCGGAATCGCCCGAGGAAGGACGTCGGGGGCTCGGAATCGCCGGAGGAAGGCCGTCAGGGGCTCGGAATCGCCGGAGGAAGGCCGTCCGACCTCTAAGCATGTTCCATCTGAAGAAATCATTAGATTTCCAAAACCTGTGAGAGAGAAAGCTATTTTGCAAGAGCAGAAGCTGGGGGGAGGGAGATTTCTGAAAAGCTGGAAAACAGCTCTGGCGGATTGAAAAGCTCTTCACAGGGAGCTGTCCCAAACACATATAAAACAGCTCTGGCGGCTGGAATAGAGATTTTCCAACCGCCAGAGCTGCGCCAAACAGACCCTATGAAGCACCTGCAGCAAGGGTTGGCCCCAAGCTGCTATCTTTTCCCTCAGAGAAAACACTCTGAACTTGCTTGCTGGTGCAGATGAGAATGGCACCAGCTATCTTGTTCTTGAAGATCTTGATCAACAGCTAACTTGCTCTGTATTCCAGACCGAGCTTCCTGTTCTTCAGCTCCACAACAATGGCGGAGAAGAAGAACTCACTTTCTTTTTCTTACTACAGTCCCAAGTCTCTGCTCTTTTCTTTGTACGCCTCTTACGTTTATTGATCCTTGACCCAACGGCTCTTTAGCAGTGGGTCCCACATCATTAATGCTCTACAATAATCTTGCTTTAACGCCAACTGCCGTACAGAAGGTCTGCGGCAAAAATTGTCGCGTACTGTAGCCATCCTGCCACTAATTTGAATTTTGTTGACTTGTTGACTTGCTGACTTCATCAGCTGTGGACTTAGAAAATTTTCCAGAATTTCATCAAGCATTGAGTGATGTTAAGACACTCAACACCATCAGCCTTGGCTCTCAGCGCTTCTGGACTTAGAAATTTCCCTAGCTTTGTCTCAGCGTTTTTGTCTCGGCGATCTCAGCGGTTTTTCATTATTAGTTGAGACATGCCTTTGTCTCAGTGCTTTCTTCTCTTTAGCTGAGACAAGTTTTTGTATCAGTGGTATCTTCACAACTGTCTCAGCGGTTCTTGCTTTTAACTGTCTCAGCGCTTCCTTCTTCATTAGAAGCATTGAGTGAACCTGTTTCACTCAACGCTTCTAGACTTAGAAGAAATCCAGCTAGTTTTATCTCAGTTGTTTACCTCTTAACAGTCTCAATGTTTCCTGCTTGATTAGAAGTGTTGAGTGAATCTGCTTCACTCAACGCTTCTGGACTTAGAGAAATCCATCCAGTTTTGTCTCAGCGATCTCAACACTATCTTCTCAGCTGCCTCAACTGTCTCAGCAATCTCAGCGCTTTTGCCTTAGACATATTTTCTGGCTTTAGCTGCGTTCGACGATCTTTGGGCTGAGCTCGACGAACTTTAATCTTCTCAGCGGTCTCAACGCTTTTTGCCTTAGTTGATTTTTCTGGCTTTAGCTTAACAAGTGTTGAGCTGGGTTCGACGATTTGTAAGCTGAGCTCGGCGAACTTCAAGCTGAGCTCGACAAAATTTGAAACCTGAAGTCTTATGCTTATCCCATAGAACGTTGACCTGAGCTCGATGACTAGTGAGCTGAGTTCGACGAACTGTGAGCTGAGCTCGACGAACTTTGAATCCTGAGCACTTGACTTTAGCTTTTGAGGAATGTCGACCTGATCTCGACGATCTATGACCTGATTTCGACGAACTGCTAGCTGAGCTCAACGAAATCTGAGTTTACTACTTAACTCATTTCTTCACCTGTCCAATCATGGACTACCTGCATGCATGAACTAAAGCATACATCAAATACAACTATGCTCTTAGTGTTGATGGGTATACCTCTTCAACTCCAATTTAGGGAACATTGTGGGCAATGGACCCAACACTCTGAACGGTGGTGGGACCCTGACAATCCGGTACACCGAGAATATGCCCTGAGTGCATGGAACATTTGACCATTGAGGCACTCATTTGTGATATATTGAATGGTGCTTGAGTGTGCCTTCTGGTGATATATTTATGTATTAATGTTATGCATACTGGGAAGGAATACCGTTGCCTCGGAAATGGAGTGGTGTCGTTATAAATTGGTCGGTTGAAAGCCGATCGTTGCCTTATTTGCTGACCTTGTGGTGAATTATCCCTGTGTAGGTGTTGGAGAGCCGAGCGGGAAATAGCGGGCTGAAGCACTTGATGCTATGTCGGCCCTTGAAGGCCAAGCGAAGAATTTTAATGTTTTATGTGTGGTAGGCCTGCGCGCCCATGTCTGTAAACCGCACTTTTGAAGCATAACTGTAAGGCCTTAAGGCCGTAACTTTTGTGTATTTTGTAGACATTCTTGATATATATATATATATATATATATACAAGTAGTCGTCCACGGGGGACCCCGTGTAGGGCGGCGACATTGGTCGTTGGGGCGACATTGGTTGTTGGGGCGATATTGGTCGTGGGGCGACATTGGTCGTGGGTAGAGAAATTGGTTGGGGGAAGCAACATTGGTCAGGGGGCGGCGACATTGGTCGGGGACGATGACAATTGTCGTGGGGGCGACATTGGTCGGGGGGCGACATTGGTCTAGTGCATTAATATGGGTCGTAGGCGACTACATTGGTCGTGGACGATGATATTGGTCGTGGGGGCGACACTAGTCTAGTGCAATAATATGGGTCGTAGGCGACGACATTGGTCGAGGGTGGCAACATTGGTCGTGGGGGATGACATTTGGTGGGGGCGGCGACATTGGTCGTGGGGTACGACATTTGGCGAGGGAAACAACAAATGGCGGAGGCGACGACATACGGCGGGGGCGCCAACATTATTTGTGGGGGCGACATTTATTGTGTGGAAGATATTTGTCATGGGGATGATACTTGTTGGGGGAGGAGACATTGGTCGGGGGCGGGGACATTGGTTGGGGGCAGCTACATTGGTCGGGGGTGGGGACATTGGTCGGGGGTGGGGACATTGCTCGGGGGTGGGGACATTGGTCGGGGGCAGGGACATTGGTCGAGGTCGGAGACATTGGTTGGGGCGGGGACATTGGTTGGGGGAGGGGACATTGATAGGGGTCGGTGACATTGGTTGGGGGAGGGGACATTGGTTGGTGGAGGGGAATTGGTCGGTGGCGGCCACATTGGTCGAGGACGGGAACATTGGTCGGGGACGGGGACAGTGGTCTTGGGCGGCGATATTGGTTGGGGATGGGGACATTGGTCGGGGGCGGAGAGATTGGTCAGGGTGTGGAATTGGTCGGGGGCGGCGACATTGGTTGGGGGCGGGTACATTGGTCGGGGGCCGGGACATTGTTGATGTCACGGTATGTAGTGGACGCTGTTGATGTTCGCTTGCATTGACAACATCAGTTTCATTTGTGGTTTTCATGCTTAAGGTGTTTAAAATAAGAAAACAGTAGTAGTTACCAAGGTTATGTCTGAAGGTCTTCCAAATATTTTATAAGATTAAATTAAATAATACCCAAATGAGTTGAAATTTCCTACATTGATGCAAATAATCGAATAATACAACTCTCAAATCTAAACGTACCTTAATTCAAGATTTAAGTTTTATTCAATCATTGACGTGCAATATTACCCCCCTCATCTACAGTTCATGTTAAATTAACAAAACTCCTACAGTAGGTTTTAGTACTCATACACTTTGTTTACACCCAAAAAAAATATGAATAACTGAATACCACTTATATTATAGCAAACATTGTTAACTATATTAAATTCACTGAATACATTATTTTGATTCTAATCGGGGCTAATAGAATGAAAACAATGTAGAGAACAAAACCATGAAGTGTAAGTTATTTGATAATAGTTTACGAAGTTAACATTTTGCATAATAATGTTTTTTACATAATATATCCATGTATAAAAAATAATAGAAAACAAACCTATGAATTGTATTGTCAGAAGTGAAGGATTCGTGCTCGATGATATGTTTTCTGCGGGCAGTTGAGGCAATGGTTAATTAAGTTATGTTTAGAAAACGAAATACTAAACCACATGGAATTAAATATGAAATCAAAGCCAAAAGTTTAATCTAAACTCACTTTTAAAACTCAAAAACTTAAATCAAAAAACTCAAATCTGTTTTGGAATCCTAACTGAAATACTCAAACTGAAAATAAAAACACAAAACTGAACTTAAAAATGCAAACTGTAATCAAAATTGAAATCACAATTGAAAGTCTGAAATTAGAAACTGTAATCTGAAATCAAAACAAAAATTACAAATCAAAAATCAATTCTGTAAAGAAAATCCAAATGGAATCCTAAACAAAAATAAAAAAATTAAATCAAAACTGAAATTAAAAATGCAAATGATATCAAAAATGAAAATTGAACTCAAAAATCAATTCAAAGATCACAATTGTTTTCAAAACTCAAAATCTCAAATTAAAAGCTTAAATCAGAAATCAAAAATGAAAATCAAACTCAGAATTCAAACTGAATTCAAAATTCAAATGAGATCCTAAACTTAAATGGAAAAATAAAATTAAAACTGATATTAAACACTGAAATCAAAACTGAATTCCTAAATAAATCCTAAAACTAAGATTAAAAACTCCAACCTGAAAGTAAAAAATCTAAATAAAATCAAAAATCAAAACTGAAATCTAAAATCAAATCAAAAATCAAAACAGATATAAAAAATGAAAAACTGAAATTAAAAATCAAAACTGAAATTAAAAATCAAAATTGAAATTGAAAAACAATATGAAATCATAAACTGAAATCAAAAACTAAACTGAAAATTGAAATTGAAAACCGGAATTCAAACTGAAATTAACTGAAATCTAAATTGAAATTAACTGGGGCATTTGGCGAGGGAGATAACTTAAAACTGAGATGCAAGCTTTTTGAAGTACTCGAAACTGAGATAACTTAAAACTGAAATCATGTAAGCTATGTGCTGCCAGAGAAACTGAAATCATATAAGGTACTCAAAACAGAGATGTAAGATATGGATCCTTAGTGGGGACATGATATAAAACTGAGATAGCTTTTTGAAGTCTCAAAACTTAGATAACTTAAAACTGAAATTGTAAACTCAAATATGATTCGTGCATGAACAGGATTGTGATAGGGGGAATCGGCCCCAAATTCTTCCATGAATAGAGATCACAAAATAAGTACCTTACGGTTGAGAAATCTAAAACAGAAAATAAAACAGAACACCAAGAATTATGCTATTAGAAATGTCGGCTCTGTATTAAAATGACCAAGAATTCAGATTGCCGGAAGGAGGAAGATACACCTTAAGAGGACGAATTCAAGTTGCAGCAACGGTGGAGGAGGAGCGGCACAAAAGATAGACCTAAAGCGGCGTAGATCGCGGGAGCGGCGTCTCGTAGAAGTGGCGTAGATCTCCTCCTTCCGCGATGATGGCATGTGGTGTTCCCTAAGAAAGCTTTGTGGCTTGGAGATCGATGAGCGAAAGGGGTACACCAAGGAGGGAAAGTGAGAGGGGGTGTCAAGAGAGGAGCGGGGTTCTGCGGGGGTCCATTAGGTTTAGGATTGTGAGAGGGGGAACCGGCAGAAGAAGGCATCGGAGGTATCGCGATTATGGGCGAGGGAATAGTGCAGGGATGAAAGAAATGACCAAAAAGTGCATTTGGAGGGTATTTTGGGAATAAATGTTACATCATTATGGAGGGTATTTTGGGCATCCAAATGTTACACCATGGCTCTTTTGCTCCTTGCTTATAGTATAAAGATATATATAGTGAATATTTGTATGTATTGAGTTCAAGTTGACCCATGAAGCTTCCGCTAGAATGCTCTGAGTTTGGATTCATTTGATCTTTTGATATTAACATGTAGCCCCACTGACTGTCTGCGGAATATGGCGTGGGGCCCCCGCTGGACCCTTTGTTATATTTCATGTGACGGACAGAGGTGTTACAGAGTAAATAAGGATGTCATCGATAAAAATAATAATAAAATGATATATGTAGGGTTCGAACACCTTGTCCATTAGTGTCGTGAAGGCAGACGGAGCATTTGTTAAACTAAAAGACATTACTGTAAACTCATAATGACTATAATAAGAACTGAATGTTGTTTTCAATATGTCTTCCTCATGAATCCTGTGTTGATAATATCTAGAATGCAAATCCATGCTAGAGAAGATGGAAGCACCTTGAAGGTGATCAACAACTCATCAATCCTTGGTGGTGAATAAGTATTGTTGATTGTAAGTCAGTTCAAGTCCATGTAGTCGATGCATAGACATAAGGATTCATCATTCTTCTTGACAAATAATACAAGAGCTCCCCGAGGAGAAGAACTCGGGCGAGCAAATCTTGCATCTGCTAACTCCTAGAGTTGAATTCTGAACTTTGAAAAATTTTTAGTGCCATATGGTAGGGTGTCTAAGATACTGGTTAGGCTCCATGTGCTAATTTAATTTAGAGGTCAACTTTGCAAGGGGGACGTAGTCCGAGAAGGACATGCGGGAAGATGTCCAAGAAATCTCGTGCAATAGAAACTTTTTGAAGGAGTCTAAATTCTTTGGGCATTTCAAAATAAATTATAAAAACTATGTACTTTTCCTAGATAGCTTTAACAGTTTGGGCAGAAGATGGAATGACTCGTGAGACTGATGGTATACCTTTTAAGACAATAAACTACCCATCCAAGTTTTAAAAGAAGACCTCCCTTGTTGTGTAGTTGATTTGGTATTTGTTTTCTGCTAGCCAATCCATCTTTAATATGACATCGAACCCTGATATTAAAAGGATAATTGTGAAGGCTACAAACTCCAAATTGCCCAAAAGAGCTTTAAATGAGCATTTTTCAATTAAGGTAATGTCTGACTCATCCGGAAGTCATATTTTAATTAACATGCCTATGAATTGGGTGACTTAGTATTTAAGGATATAAAATCTTGAGATGCGAAGGAGTGCGTAGATCCGTGTCAAATAACATTTTAGAAGGGTAACCATATATAGTAAGAATTCCTTAAAAGACAACTTATCCTATAATTATGCATTCTATTATATCAACTAAAATTAGGAAAAACTATAAGAAAAAACATTTCTTAGGCCTACTAATGACTACATCTTATGTAGGCTTGGGTTGTAGGTCTAGTGCATACGCTTCATGCGTTGTTGCCCTAACATTTCTCTATTTCTTTGGCATCCCCTAATAACCTCTCCAGAAACCATGGTCGTATCCTCTTTGTTCAGCAACTTGTCCTCTCTCTCACTCTCTATGAACGGCTATAAGTTATGGTCTTCCAATGGCCCATAGGAAGAATACCCAAATGTGAATATTTATATAAGGGACTGGCTATGGGACTGGTGGGAGTGGCTGTCTCTACTACTGATGTGGCGGCGGCGATCTGTTCCATCTATTTTGTCGCTAATCCTTGAATCGTTCTCTAGGAGCAAGAGATCTCTGACTCGTTTTCTCAGAGCAGTAATTGGTGCCAAAAGTGGTTTCTTCTGCTTCTGTACCACTGTCATCTGGTCAAGTTCAAGGGTTATGTGCAATATATGTGAAAATAATATGAAATGAAGTCTGTGCAATAATGATCAGTAGATTGAGGATGTCATCCCTTAATCCTCTATAGAATATAGTATGCCGGTCTCTGTCACTCAAAGATAAAATACCCTTAAAGCGGGCCAGGTGGGTGAACTCTCATTGGTATTGTGTGACAGATCAATCTCACTACAACTACTAAAGGAAGATCTCTTGGAGCTCAGTTTGGTTTGTGTAGGAGATGAAATGCTCTAGGAAGGCATCGGTAAACTCCTCCCACACTATAAAGTTACAGGGCTATCCTACAAAGGTAGAGGCGGCGGCAACCTGTCACCAATCCTGAGTGTAACCTTATAAAAGTGTAACTAAGGAAACTATTAAATCATTCGGGCACCTCAAGCCTTATAAGACAACTTATCCTATAATTATGCATTCTATTATATCAACTAAAATTAGGAAAAACTATAAGAAAAAACATTTCTTAGGCCTACTAATGACTACATCTTATGTAGGCTTGGGTTGTAGGTCTAGTGCATACGCTTCATGCGTTGTTGCCCTAACATTTCTCTATTTCTTTGGCATCCCCTAATAACCTCTCCAGAAACCATGGTCGTACCCTCTTTGTTCAGCAACTTGTCCTCTCTCTCTCTCTCTATGAACGGATATAAGTTATGGTCTTCCAATGGCCCATAGGAAGAATACCCAAATGTGAATATTTATCTAAGGGACTGGCTATGGGACTG
>CM077155.1:138963784-139161518 GCA_039583875.1 Platanthera guangdongensis
TTAAAAAGCGTTATTGGCAAAGACTCTAACAGATGTCTCCATCTATTGCACATGGACTTGTCTGGTCCACTGCAAATTAAAAGTTTGGGAGGTAAGGATTATACATTGGTAATTGTTGATGATTACTCGCGCTTTGCGTGGGTGTTCTTTCTGAAACACAAGTCAGATACCTTCGATATCTCTTCTAATTTTGTCAGGCAAGTCCAGAATGAATACAACTGCTCTATAGTCAAAATCAGAAGTGACAACGGAACAGAGTTCAAATCTGGGGCCATGACAGAATTTTGTGAAAGCTTAGGTATCTTTCACGAGTTTTCCTCTCCTCGTACTCGACAACAGAACGGAGTGGCTGAGAGAAGGAACAGAACACTCATAGAGGCCTACAGGACCATGTTGAGTGATGCTTCACTATCGGAGTACTTCTGGGCTGAAGCCGTCAACACTGCATTCCACGTGCAAAATAGAGCACTCATAAACAAAGACCACGATAAGACACCTTACGAACTTCTGAAAGCCAGGAAACCAACAGTCTCATACCTTAGAATCTTTGGCTGTAAATGCTTCGTACTTAACAATGGTAAGTATCATACCACCAAGTTCAGCGAAAAGAGTTTTGAAGGTATTTTCGTAGGTTATAGTAGCCATAGTAAGACATACAGAGTATTTAATAGAAAAACCCTGGTGGTAGAAGAATCGATACACGTTGTATTTGACGAGACAAGTTTGCTACAAGGCAACTCCTATAGTGTGCTCATTGAAGATGCAGGTGCAAAGCTGAAAGAAACTAGCTTAGATGAACCGTCCAACGACAGAGGCGAAAAGTTCATCAAGATCACGACTCCAACCCCTATTGGAGAGACTGATGATCAAGATGGAGAAGTCATCCAAGATGAGGAAATCACTCCAGTGGTTGAAGATAATCCAGATGCAAGAACTCTAGAGCTCAGACATCTGAAGGATCACCCCATGGACCAGATCATAGGAGATTCCCGGAACGGTGTCAGAACTCGAAGAGGTACAACTAATGAGAATCTTTATTTAAGTTTTCTCTCGCAGGATGAACCAAAGAAGTTTGAGGAAGCAAACTCAGACGTATTATGGATAATGGCAATGGAAGAAGAGCTAAATCAGTTCAAGCGCTGTAATGTGTGGAAGCTTGTTCCCAAACACAAAGGAAAGAACATCATTGGAACAAAATGGGTCTACAGGAACAAGATGGACGAAAACGAGATGATCATAAAGAACAAGGCCAGACTCGTCGCTAAAGGCTATCATCAAGGAGAAGGAATCGACTTCGACCAGACACATGCTCTAGTGGCAATACTGGAGGCAATAAAGTTGTTCCTAGCATATGCTGCATTCAAAGGCTTCACCGTCTATCAGATGGACGTGAAGTCTGCCTTCCTAAATGGTAACATAAAGGAGGAAGTGTATGTGGAACAACCTCCAGGTTTTGTTGATCCTAACTTTCATAATTACATCTATTTACTGCACAAGGCTCTATATGGTCTGAAACATGCTCTTCGAGTTTGGTATGAGACGCTGTCTAGCTTTCTACTTGAGAACAAGTTCTCAAGGGGAAAGATAGACAAGACATTATTTCTTAGGGAAATTAAAGGCAAGATTTTACTAGTGCAAATCTATGTCGATGACATTAGTTTTGGCTCTACAGACGACAAACTCTGCAAAAAGTTCTCAAAACTTATGCAAGGGAAGTTCGAAATGAGCAGTATGGGCAAGCTGAAGTATTTATTAGGGCTTCAGGTGAAACAATCTGAAGATGGAATTTTCATCTCGCAGACCAAGTTCACCAAAGAGCTAATTAAGAAATTCGGAATGGAGAACGCAATCTCTATGAGGACTCCAATGAGCTCAACTATGCCTCTGGACAAGGATAAAAAAGGGGAACCTTTTGATGAAACCAAGTACAGAAGCATAATTGGATCCTTGCTCTACCTTACTGCCAGTAGACCTGACATAATGTTTCAACATGTGTCTGTGCTAGATTTCAGGTGAACTCTAAGGAATCTCACTACGCTGCTGCAAAGCGGATTTTGAGATACCTTAAAGGCATAACAAATCTTGGCTTATGGTAACCAAGAAGTAATGACAACGAACTAATTGGTTTTTCAGATGCAGATTTTGCAGGTAGCAAAGACGACCGGAAAAGCACTTCAGGGACTTGCCAATTCTTTGGAAGAAGGCTAATCTCCTGGAGTAGCAAGAAGCAGAATTGTGTCGCAATCTCAACGGCCGAGTCAGAGTACATCTCTGCAGGCAGTTGCTGCACACAGTTACTTTGGATAAAGAATCATTTCGAAGATTACAACATGAAGTTCAAGAATATCCCACTATTTTGCGACTCTTCCAGCGCAATTGCAATAGCCAACAATCCAGTCTCGCACAGCCGAACAAAGCATATCGAGCTAAGGTATCATTTCATCCGGGAGCATGTAGAGCATGGGGACATAGATCTCCAATATGTCTCCACAGACAGGCAAGTTGCAGATAATTTCACGAAGCCGCTGGATGAGACCAAGTTCTCTTTCTTCAAAACTGAACTTGGGATGATCAACAAGGAAGATTAGAGAAGTCTGGACTTCATGAAGCAAAGGAAATTAAAAGGTTAGTCAAAATCTGGCTTTTCAAAGTTCTCTTCCTTCTCTGACTCATCTAAAACCTGACCTACTCGAGTACTCAAAGTATCTACTCGAGTACTCAACAGACCTACTCGAGTAGTCCTTTAACTTACTCGAGTAAGGCAATTCATGTACTCGTGTAGTACACTTCATCTACTCGAGTGAGTCAATTCTTCCACTCGAGTCATTGCAGATTCTCTATACCTACTCAAGTACCTTCTATAGACCTACTCGAGTACCTCCCTATATACTCGAGTACCTTTTATAGACCTACTCGAGTACCTCCCTATATACTTGAGTACCTTCTATAGACCTACTCGAGTACCTCCCTATATACTCGAGTACCTTCTATATACCTACTCGAGTAACTCCCTCTATACTCGAGTACCTCTGTTACCTCTCATGTATATGCCTCTTGGTTTTCAAATTTTCCCGTGCCGCCTTTCATTTTAAATTATTTTCTTCCCGATGATTAGACATAAACCTAGGGTTTATAAATTCGAAATTCCAAATTATTTCTACACGAAATCATTTCCAAGCACTCGAGTACCCGTCCGCCGCTTCATCTCCACTCGAGAAATTACAGAGCCGCGACTCTTCCTCTTCCCCGCGACAGAATTTCCTCCCAATTTCTGGATCATGGCCGTCGTCTCCAAGATTGACGTAGGATCGGAACTCGTTACCGCCGGGATTACCGAGCTTTCAGACGACTTTCACAACTTGCTCATTCTTCTAGATACCGCAGGGCTCTCCTTCATCCTGGAAGAACCCTGCCGGATTCTCTTCCCAGAAGTAGACGAATTCTTTTCAAATCTGAAGGTCAAGCGACATGGACTAGTCCTGAAATCAAAGGTGAAAGGTTTGAAAATTAAATTCAACAAAACCTCTATCTCTCAGCTTCTCCGATTGCCGCTAGTAGATGAAGAAGATAACTTAGATGATGAAGACTCTGACAGAACAGCCCTTTTCTGTGGCATTTCGGCTGATGCCCAGTACATCAAAAGGTCAGACATGAACGTAGAAGGCAAATTTCTGGTTGATGTGATTGGAAAGATTTTAGTGTGTAAGACCAACTCCATAAGAGACATTCCACTATATTTCTTCGACATAATGCAAGCCATTGTCTGCCGCAAGAAATATCAGTTTGGGATGCTAATTCTGGACAAAATCAAGGATAGTTTGAAATCCCCCAACTTCGCCAGAATTATCTCTTTGCTACTCCATGAAACAAATCCTCAAGTATTCGACTTCTCCAAAGGGACCCCTCTTCACCACATAAAGAAAATCTCCATTTCTTCTATTCAGAGATGGAAGCTCAAGCTGAAGAATCCTGCCCAAGCTGCAAAGATTTCAGAAGCTCCAGAAGGTTCAGCTCTAGAGGACATGACTCCATCTCCCTCTCCTCATCATGTGGCTAGCTCCTCTGGTGCACTAAGTGAGGGGGAGCCTGCTCCTTCTATCCAAGTCAGGCAGCCCTCTCCTCAGCCAACAATTTCTTCCCTACCTCAAACTCCAGAAAGTCCAGCAACTCCTTCAGATCAGATACCTCAAGAATCTCTTCTGTCCACAGCTGCTGCCATAGATGCTATGATTGCAGAGCTATCTGAAGAAGTGATGCCCATTCCTCCTCTATCTCCTCCAGCTCCATCCTCTGAATGTCACAAGAACTCCACTCCAGCACAGTCTCCTGCACATTCTCCAGCCAGGACTCCAGCATAATCTTCTGCTGCTCCTCCTCCTGCTGCTGCTACAGTCTCTTCCTCCTCAGATTTGCTGCAATAAATTGCACTTCTTCTTCAAGAACAAAGAACTTATTTTGATACTTCTCTAAATACTGTCACTGACAAAGTAACTTCTCTCGAGACTGAGATGAGCAGAGGCTTTGCTGAAATTCAGCATAATACTGACAAGATAAAATACTTATTTCAACTTGGTGGCAAAGCCCTAGACCACACTATCACTGGTGTTGGAGAAGTTATGGAACAAGGTGTCACCCTTGCAAATAATCAAATTGAACTGGACAAGAGAACTGAAGCCAACAAAGTGAAAATCTGTGAAGAAGTTGGCATTTTCAAAGAAGATACTATAGAGAAGCTATCTGTTGAAATCAGAAAGGGGGGAGGGATTGATCAAAGAACTCAAAGAACAAGTAGAAAAATCAGCTGCTCAGAAGTCAGATGTATGGGAAGCTCATGTGAAGACAATTCATGATGATGTGCTAGCCCATATACAGAGTGTCAAATTTCATACCTATGACACTACTGTCTGGATGCACAATCAGATTCTGCCAGACCTTGCTGTTTACCCCAACATCATTCCCCATCATTTAAACCCTCTAGCTACAGATGCATCTGCTCCATCTGCTCCAGCTGCTCCTCTACAACCTACCTTCTCTCCCAAGCCTGGAGACACAGTTGCCCCTCCAGACTCCTATGCTCCATGCTGGGAAGAAGATCCAGCTGACATTTTTCTTCAGGCTCCTCCAGAGATCAAAACTTACAGAAGAAAAGGAAGTATGGTGAAGGCCCCTCTGCTAGCAAGACTGCTCCTACCAAAGCTACTGAACATGCTGAAGTTTGGTCTCCAACCTCCAAATCCCTGATTCTGGAAACTCTTAGACTAGTTATGGAATTCCATGAGAGCAGGAATATTCATTACAGCTCATATGAATGGGAACTGTATGAAAAATCCATGACCAAGAGAAGAATCTATGACAGAGAATATGGGAGGAACAACCCTGCAGCCCCTCCTAGACCTCCCAAGTATTATCCCAAACCCTACTGCTACCAGAGGAGACAACAAGAGAAACTGGACAAACAACAGAATCAAGGCTGACTTTCAAGGATTTCTGAGAGTGTGGAATGATTGACTGTAGAATTAATAATGTTGGATATTCTTATTTATATAATTCTAAGTTTTTGCTCTTATTATCCTTTCTCATAGTCTATTGCTTGCTTGCACATTTTCTACTTAGCTTCTTTTTTATGTCTATAATTCACCTTAGTGTAAAGAGTTCTGACTTCAACCAATAGGGGGAGATTGTTGGGAACTATGCCCACATTAACCCAGATTTGATGAAGTCACCCTGGAACTAAGATGAATTAGTTTGTATTTGATGCTTCGTTTGAGTTATGTGTTTGCAGGACTCCAATAGGAAGTGTAGACCAATGTTAGTCTACAATGGGTCACCAAACACAGGACCACACAGTGTAATCCCTCATTGTGTGCTCCAAAGTGTTGACTCATGTATAGCCTCTCTATTGGGATACACTTCATATTAAAGCTATAGGACTGTGTAAAGACTTGGTGCTGATTCCCCTCTAGTAGAAGAAAAATTGCTGACAGAATTTTTTTTAAGTATTTCTCTCGAGTAGGTCCTTAACTACTCGAGTAGATTACTTAAGATATACTCGAGTAAAACTTATGCTTACTCGAGTAAGGAAATTCCTCTCGTGAAGTTAAGTAAAACACTCGAGTAGTTCACTGACATACTCGAGTAGCTTACTTAACTACTCGAGTAGATCACTCTTCCTACTCGAGTTGCCCAGAATTCAGGTTCCAAGTTTTTCCAAGTAAAACACTCGAGTAGTCCAAGTCATATACTCGAGTAGCTCATTCTGTCTCGGGTAGTTCATACTCGAGTAGTCTATTCTTCCTGTTCTAGATTTCTTTTTTCCCAGAATTTTTCTAAGTCATTTACTCGAGTAGGTACTTTATATACTCGAGTAAGTCTCGACACTGTGTCGAGTAACACTCTTCTATGTGTCGAGTAGTTAAGAAATACTCGAGTAAGTCCTTCACATACTCGAGATAATTTCTTTCCTCTCGAGTAGTTCAATCTGACTACTCGAGTAGCTGTCTTTCCCGTGTGCAGAATATTTCTAAGTGTTTGTCTCGAGTAGTTTTTCTAACCACTCGAGTAGTTAAATTTTGCCTACTCGAGTAGTATAACTTGTACTCGAGTAGCTCAACTCCTTCCTGAGAAACTTGTCTGTGTACTCGAGTAGATCTTCTAAAGTACTCGAGTAGTTGATTATATACACTCGAGTAGTTGTCTTCTACATACTCGAGTAGTCATGAGTTATATACCCGAGTAATATTTCTCTGCTTACTCGAGTAGTCCTTGACCTACTCGAGTAGTTTTATACATACTCGTGTATATGACCTCATTTTCCCTGAAATTTCTTCTAAGTCCAGATTTGACAGATTTTCAAATCCCGTGACATGATTGGTCCACGTGTACGTCATTAAAACCAATTATGACCGTTATTAGTACTCCTATAAAAGGTCTTGTCTAATCGACAAACCCTAACGAGAAAACAATTCTTTCAAGAAAAAAATTATTCTAAGTTTTGCAGCCGCCGCTTTCCAAAAGCATCTTTGTTTCCTCTCTCTCTTCACGGAACGAAAGCTGCCGCCGCCGCTGTTCTTCTCCGGCAAGGGTTTCGATCTTCAGAGGAAATAGACTGAAAAAGCTATCCAGGTCGAGATCGTTTTTCGCATACTCATCTTCTGTCCGATCGTGGAAGCAAGGAGTTCAGATCTACTGTTGCCGAGAATCATTCTTCAACTTTTCTGATAAAGCCGCATGCCAAAAAGAAGATTCCAGTTCCTGTTTCTTTTTCAGATCTGAACCAGACAATATCGCTGTTTGTATTTTGCAATACTTGTATTTCATTTCTGTAGGAGAATTTTTCTCCGAGTGTAGGAGTTTTCCACTCCGAGTTTGTAGGAAGGTGTTTATTCCGAGTTGTAGATCCAGTTGGATTGGATTGAGATTGTAGGAACCTTATTCCTAGGGTAGGATTGATTTTCAATCCGAGATAGTGGAGTAGCCGAGTCTAGTTCATTGCTAGATCGGTGAGGGAAAGTGGATGTACCCAAGATCGGGGAACCACTATAAATCTTGTCTCGTCTGTGATATTTTAGTAGATAGATCTGTGCTGTGTTCTAAGATTTTTTATTCCGCAAAAGACGCACAACTCACCTATTCACCCCCTCTAGGTGATTTAGGTTGACAACTATTATCTTTCATATTCTCAGCAGCTTTTATTACTCTACTTATGTTTCCTGCAATTTACTATTTTAAAATTTTAAGCACAGATCCTTCTCTAAAAAGCAGTTGATCATTCAGATGAACTTTAGTTGGGGATAATGAGATAAGACACTCCTTTATGGTTAGCCCCAAATAAAGTACTCTCATGCTCCTTGTTGAATGTTGAGCCGAATGTTGCTTGCCTGAATTATTTAAAGCATAGTAGGGCATGCCGCCGCAGACCCGATGTGTGCTAACAATATTATTTAAAATTTAATACTTATAAATTGATTGCAGTAAATTGTGGCAGATTAGTCACTTCCACAGATCGTTCGTACCGGTGCGAGAAGATCGATGACTCATGGCGACATGGAGATGCATACCACGCGTGATCGATAGTTATTTTTCTCCCCGCTGAGTTTCCTCCACTGGTTGGCCGAAATTCAGATTCGTCGGATTTTGCTCACATCTATGAGTACATAGAGTTGTGCGATTGGGACTAGGTAGTGTGATACGACCACCCCCAGAAGTCACAGGACTGGCCACTATCATAGACGATCACATCGGTGAGGCCTGTGGGGCTCGATACCCTACTTGAAGAGATGCGGTCCATACTATATTGACATAGGGTGTATGCACAACTTTGAATGCCTGCGAAGTGATGGCGGGCTTGAATACCTATAGTGTGAATACAAGTTGTGAATACATGTCATGCTGATAGTTAGTGGAGCGTTTATTATAACTGACGTATAAAGCTACTACTAATCTAGTTATATTATGTTGCACCTCCCTTCTGATAGTTGCTCCTAGCTTATATATGAAATATTGTACTAACCCTCTCATGCTTAGGTATTTTCTTTTGTTGGGTGTGTGAGCTCGTCCCCATGATATGGATCTGGGGAGGAGATGTCTTTTCACTTAGCTCTGTGACTAACGGTTATTTTAAAAACCATTAACAGGAGATGAAGCACCATAATGTCCAGCTTCCGCGGGATGATACGCCAGCTGATAGGACTACCCGAACAGAGGCACCCCTGCCATCTCTAAACTTCTGATACATGAGTTACTAGCGCGCAGGCTTGAGAGAGTGAGAGAGTACTAGTAGTGTTAGTCTTTTGAAGCCTACGGACTCGATGTATAAACAGTTGCTATGGCATTTTCTTGCTCATATATATATATATACACACACACAAATAAATATATATATATATATATATATATATATATATATATATATATATATATATATATATATATATATATATATATATATATATATATATATATATATATATATATATATATATATATATATATATATATATATATATATGTATATGTGTGTGTGTGTGTGTGTGTGTGTATGTATATATATGCATATACATATATATATGGCTTTCTATTGTTGCTTCCACAACGCAGTGAATGTTGTGATTCAAGCCAGGCAAGGTGGCCAACTAGTGCTTAGTATAGTGGGTTGTTGCCTCTTAAGAAGTACTGGCTGGACATCTTGGGTAGTAAGATCCCCCTCCGGCCTGACTCGGGCTAAGGTTAGGGAGGAGGGGGTCTTACAAATGGTACCAGAGGGAGGTTTCGATCCTCCGACCTATGAGTTATGGGCCCACCATGCTTCCGCTGTGCCACTCTGATATTGGCAGGGGCTGGATCAGGCCTCTTGGATTACAATATTCGGCTTTAACCTTCTTACATGTCTGACATTGAGCCACAAAGTTGGCGACGTCTCTTTTCATTCTTGGCCAGTAAATAGTCCTGTATAGGTCAACATACATCTTAACCACACCAGGATGAATGGAATACCTTGTCTAGTGTGCTTCTCAAAGAATCTCATCTTGAATCCCCTAGTAGAGGGGATAAACGCATGATTCCTGAACTGTAAGATTCTGTCATGTAGATTGTACTCCTCCTGTGCTCCATCCCGCAAAGACTGGATAATCGAGGCTAATTCCAGGTCGATCTTCTGGGCCTCATGTATTTGATCCTAAATGCCACACTGTATCTCCATCCAGTATAGTTGGGACTGAACTACTGAAGTAGTTCCTCCTGGATTAGCTCCATCTAGCTCCCATCTATTGAGGAATGGTGGCTCAATGCATTAGCAACTTTATTAGCCTTCCATAGGTGGTACTGGAGAGCAAAGTCATAATCGCATAAAAATTCCAACCATCGGTGCTGCCGGAGGTTTAATTCCTTCTGAGTGAAGACATATTTGAGGCTTTTATGATCGGAGAAGATCTCATATCTTACTCTGTATAAGTAGTGCCTCCAGTTCTTAAGGGCAAAGACGATGATGCCCAACTCTAGATCGTGAGTTGCGTAATTCAGCTCGTGCAACTTCATATATTGAGACACGTATACGACTACCTTGCCATGCTGCATCAGGACAACTCCCAATTCCTCTAGTGATGCATTGGTATAAATCTGGAACCCTTCAGTTCCTAAGGGGATCATAATGTTTGAGGCAGAAGTTAACCGCTTCTTCATTTCAACGAACGCAACCTTACATTTCGGTGTCCACCAAAACGTAATATCCTTCCTCGTAAGAGTGGTGAGGGGTAATGCGATCCTGGAAAATCCTTCTACGAACTTCTTGTAATAACCAACAAGACAAAGGAAGCTTCGAATGTCTGATGTCGTCTTGAGTGGCAGCCAGTTCTGAAACACTTGGATCTTGGCCTGGTCCAATGCTACCCCATTCTTATTGATGGTGTGGCCCAAGAATCCAAATTCCTCTAATCAAAATTCACACTTTCTGAACTTAGCAAAGAGAGAGTGCTTTCGAAGCTTAAGTAACACCATCTACAAGTGTCTGGAATGGTCTGCCTTAGTCTTTGAGTAATTCAAATGTCGTCTATGAAGACAATCACAAAGTGATCCAGGAAGGGTTCAAATACCTTATTTATCACGGGCATAAAGGCGGAGGATGTGTTAGTGAGCCCAAAAGGCATGACCAAAAACTGCAGCAGCTAAAGGAGGTCTTGGGAATATCCTCTTCCCGGATCCGAAGCTGATAGTAATCTGATCTCAGGTCCATCTTGTAGAAGACAGACACACCTTGTAGTTGATTGAACAACTCGTCAATCCTCGGTAGGGGGTACGCGTTCTATATGGTGATATAGTTAAGTTCTCTATATTCGATGCACAAGCATAACGTCCCGTCCTTCATCTTCACAAACAGCACAAGGGATTCCCATGGCGAGGTACTCGGACGGACGAATCATATATCAATCAGTTCGTAAAGTTGAATCTTCAGCTCCACCAATTCCTTAAGAGCCATCTGGTAGGGTACTCGGGACACTGGCTGGGATCTGGGAACAAACTCAATCTGAAAGCCTACTTTTCACTGTGGTGGCAATCCTTGGAGGGACTCAGGGAAAATATTTGAAAAATCCTGTACCACCGGAACTTTGGCGAGCACTTGAGTTTTGTTTTCAATTTTGAAGTAAATAAGATATACCTCGTCCTTTTGTCGAATTGATTTCACAGTTTAGTCTGAGGTTAAAATGATGCGGGTGACAAATGGTATACCTCTCAGCGTAATAACTTGCCCGTCTGGGTTCTGAAGATTGACCACTCGGGTCAAACAGTTTATCTGGGCCTTATGCTCGGCCAGCCAATCCATTCCTAGGATGATGTCGAATTCAGTTATTGCTAGGATCGTTGCATAAATTTCAAATTCCACATTCCATAATATGGACTGGAACGAGCATTTTTCTGTAGAAGTCGTGTCTGAACCATTTAGAAGTCGAATCTATATGGACATTCCAGATGAACAGACAATATTCTCCTTATTTGCAATAAATTCCTGAGAAACAAAGGAATGTGTCCCTCCAGTATCGAAGAGAGTTTTCGTGGGATATACTTCTACCAAGAGTAATCCTTATGACATATAGGTGTATATATATATCATATAACGAGTACATACATAAAATATAGGTATATATATAGAGAGAGTATAGATCTAGTCACATCACAACATCTACCGTATCACTAATGTATGAGATGGATACCTATCACTACATCTAGTGCTGGTCCGTGCTAATGATCTAATGCATATGCCTCTAAGGGCATTGTTCGGCCCTGTTGATATCTCATGTCAGGTATACCTCTTCGACCTCTCCAGCCATGTCCTCTCACGGTTGGTCCTCCCTGTACTGCCCCTAGTCCCGATCTTCCTGCAGCTTGCGGGCAGAAGGCTCTAATATACCCTAACTATTGGCACAAAAAATAGTTCTGATAGAAAACCTGCCTTAAGGAGTTTCTCCACCTCCTCCCGGATGGGCTCCTCTATCTTTGCGGCGACGATCCTCCTCTTCTAGTGGATGGGGCGTGTATTTGGGTTGAGGTTCAAGCGGTGGCATGCCACATCTGCGTCGATGCTTGGCATGTCCTTCGCACTCCACGTGAAGATGTCGATGCTCCTATGGATGCACTTTCGTATCCTCTCCTGATCCCCAGGACTTAGCTCGCCGCTGACCCGCATCATCTCTGTCTTCCCCGCCCTGGTGAAGACCTCCATATCCACCCCCTCCTCTGTTGGCTCCAATCTAGACTGCTCCCACTCACTTACCAACCTCTCTCCCCATGCGCAAGCACCTCCTCCATCTATACTTCTTTAACCTCCATCGCCTCGACAAGACTCTCCTGTAACTCCACTTCCCTACCCTCCTGAGCACAAACCTCTCCTTCATCTTCTCCCTCCACCTTCTCCACCACTACCTCTGTTGCCACTGACTTCTTACCACTTCCTCCCAGACCACTTCCGCCTCACCTCCTGACTCCTCTTGCGCTGCCAACTCTCTTCCCAACTCTTCCTCCTCCGCTGTCAAAGATATGGTGTTGACGGTAGTTACATAACATTATATTGCCACCTTAGGGTCTCCTATGATCCGAACTTGGACCCCCCCTTGCTGTTGAACTTAATATATTGATGGAACTAGGACGGGATGCAATGAAAAGCATTGATGAGGTGACCCACGAAGATGGCATTGTATCTGCTTGGAGTGTCAACGATGACGAACCAGTAATTCCTCGACACCCCCCAGCATCATATGAAGTCCAACTCCTCCTTCGACTTCCTTCCTATCCGCTAAAATGTACTTTGTGCTACGATATGTTGTATTAGATGATGGTTTCAATTAGTAACTTCTTGGTCTGTCCGTAGTATATGGCGTCGGGCCCCGGCCGGACCTACTGCTATATGTCATGTGACGGATAAAGGTGTTATAACTTGGTATCAGACTCTGGTATTGGTCTTTCTTATTCGAATTCGTGGGCGAATTATTTTAAGGTATGGTGAGCACACGTATGTATGTTACCGTTATAACATAAAAGAACCCATGAATGTCCACTTAGGAATGAAAATACACATGTTTGAGGAACCTGCGTGTTCCTATGATTATTTTTTGCAACTTTATTTGGTCACTTAATGGTGTGTGCTACAATAATAGGTGATAAGAAGTGGTGCTAGACAGTCAGAGTGTCCGCACTCTGAGGAAAGCAGTGCACCTAATGATGCGCCTACAACCCCTCCTTTGGTAGAGACGATAAGACTTGTTGCTGAAGCGTTGTTTGTGATGATAAACGACCAACCAGGGAGTCAAGCACAACCTCCTGCCCCGGTTGTGGAGCAGGTGTCGCTTCGTGCAACAGAGCCTGGAGTGGTGGAAATAGTGGCTGTAAAACCTTTGGCGCCGAGAAGAGCGATAGAAAGACAACTCAAACATGTGATGAGCTTCAATCCTCATGTATTTACGGGGACTGGAACCCCAACCCAGGCCAAATATTGTCTCTCTCATGTTAAAAGAGTCATGACAGCGACTGAAATGGAGGAATGGCAGAAATCAACCATAGCCACTTTCCTTTTGGATGGAGAGGCGCGACTGTGGTGGGAAGAGCTGGATCTGCATCTCTTGGTTGGAAGACAACTCACTGATGTTTCGATGGACGAGTTATCGAGGTTATTCCTGTCTAGATACCTCCCCTCGGAGTAGAGGGTCGACATGGAGAATCAGTTCCAGAGACTGACACGGGGAGATAGTAGCGTTGATGAGTATCTACACGAGTTCACAAGGTTGGGTCGTTATGATAGCATTACTTTTGCTGAAGAGGATCGTAAGACCAACTGGTTCTACGAGGGTCTGCATGATTACCTAAGGCTACTACTCTCTAGGCCGATGATGCAGAGATTTCTAACTATGGTCAATACTGCCCATTCTCTGGTGAAGGACATGAAGAGAGTTCAAGAGAAGAATGACTCATGCTCTAAGAAGTCAGAGTTCAAAGTACCGAGATCGGTGAAGTCTGGTTACCAGAAGTGGAACAAGAAGGCTAAGCCTTCCAGACTGACTTCTTCTTCGATTACTTCTGGTGCGTCGTCGAAATGTGGAGGCCCGATTCACCGTTTTACTTGCAGCAAGCCGGGGCATATAGCCCATGAGTGTAGTAGTGGCCCTCCTAGATCAGAAAAAAAGATAGGAGCAGCTTATGCTGAAAACGAAATGGTGGTGGAGTCAACCGCATCCCACTGCGCTCCATCCCAGCCTAGAGTTTACAACCTTGGCCAGTAGGAGGCCATAAAACAGGATGATGTGGTGATAGGTATGATCTCATTTAATAGCACGTTTAGCTTTACATAGTTGTTGCCTTATGCAAGGCTTTGTTTTGGTATCTAATTTTTCGGCGAGAGCACTGTTCGATACGGGAGCTTCACACTCCTTTTTGTTCGAGGAATTTGTATCGTGAATCGGAGTGCCTTCTTCGGTGGAAATGGACAAATTGGACATGTTGCTGCCTAACGGGTATTCTATGCACACGAATAGAGTTTGCTGCTAGAAGGTAAGGATTGAGAGTCAAGAGTTTGACTTACAAGCGTCGCTACTTCCGATAGTGGAGTTTGATGTAATCTTTGACATGGACTGGCTCTTGGAGTAGCGTGCGTACATTTATTGCAACCCCAAGATGGTCATACTGGGTGTGGATACAGATCTTGAGATGACATTCTCTGGCTTGAAGGGATCGAGACAGACCTTGATGTCTGCTATCCAGGTGGTGAAGGCAGTTCGTAGTGGTGCAGAGCTATTTTTCACCTTAGTGGAGACTTCGAAGCCCAAGCCAGGTCTGGATAGTATCCCGGTTGTATCAGAGTTTCCTAATATTTTTCCTGAAAATCTCCCTGGAGCCCCACCTCAGCATGAGATTGACTTCACCATTGAGCTAATGTCAGGTGCCAAGCATTTGTCATGCTCCCCTTACCGCTTAACGTCTAAGGAGATGACGGAGTTGAGGGTACAACTACAAGAGCTGTTAGATCAAGGGTATGTACATCCAAGTTCGTCGCCTTAGAGCGCGCCGGTCCTTTTTGTTAAGAAGAAGGATGGAAGCTTACAACTGTATATTGATTGTCGAGAGTTGAATAAGCTGATAGAGAAGAATAGGTATCCGATTCTGAGGATTGATGACCTGTTCGTTCAGCTGGTTGGGTCAATAGTGTACTCGAAGCTAGATTTGAAATCTGGGTACTATCAGCTGTGAATAAGGGAAAGTAACATTCCCAAGACAGCTTTCGACATACGTTATGGGCATTACGAATTCACCGTCATGCCATTTGGGCTGACGAATGTGACATCCGTTTTTATGGATTTGATGAATGGGACGTTCAGAGAGTACTTGGACCAGTTTGTGACAGTCTTCATCGATGATATACTTGTGTACTCATAGTGCGAGGATGATCATTTCAAGCATCTTCATATGGTTTTGGAGACCCTAAGGAGGAACCAACTGTATGGCAAGCTTTCCAAACGTGAGTTTTGGCTGTCCTCGGTAGCGTTCCTTGGTCATGTGATCAGTGGTGAGGGAATTGCAGTAGATCCGGTGAAGGTAGCTGCGATATGGGAGTGGACTGTGATGTCTACTGTGTCGGAAGTCCGATGTTTTTTGGGCCTTGCTATTACAGATACTTCGTGGAGAAATTTTCGTGGATAACACTTCCCCTCACTACCCTCACAAGGAAGGATCAGAAGTTTGTTTGGTCGCCGGAGTGCGCACAAGCTTTTAAAGAACTAAAGTGTCGTCTGACCACAACGTCTGTCTTATCCTCGTCATGTGGTTCAAAGGGCTTTGAGATTTACAGTGACGCCTCTGGGAGTGGTTAAGGTTGTGTTCTGCTTTAGCACGGGAAGGTGATAGCCTATGGGTCGCGTCAGCTGAAGGTGCATGAGAGGAATTACTCGGTCCATGATTTGGAGTTGGCGGCCGTGATATTCACTCTTAAGCTTTGGAGGAATTATCTGTATGGGGTTAAGGTCAATATATATTCAGATCACAAGAGCCTGAAGTATCTGTTAGATCAAAAGGATCTGAACATGCGTCAGCGTAGGTGGATGGAGTTCCTTGGGGACTACACCTACAAGATTTATTATATTTCTGGGAAGGGGAACGTTGGGGCAGATGCTCTGAGCCATGAGCCCCTACATTGGCCAACTGGATACAGATGCACGACGAGTGGCTCACTCGAGATCTGGAGGACTTGGAGATCTCTTGTGTTGAAAAGGGATCCAGTATGAATACGTGTTTGTGTTAGACAGAGATTCAATATGACATAGCTGATCGGATTTGGCAGGCTTTGGAGCTAGATGAGAGCATGAAGAAGTTTATGGCTGAGGCTTTGGATGGGTCAAATGCCCAATTCACTGTCGCTGACGGATTATCATGGAAGGATGGTCGTCTGTGCATCCCAAAAGTGGGTAAACTTCGAGAAGAATTGATGTATGAGGCGCACTTTACCAAGTACTCGATTCACCCTAGGAGCACTAAGATGTTCAAAGACATGAAGAAATTGTTCTGGTGGCCGGGTCTGAAGAAAAACATAGTGTTGTATGTGGCGAAGTATCAGAATTGTGCCTTGGTAAAGGCCGAATGCCAAAGTCCTGGTGGATTCCTAAAGTCCTTGCCTATACCAGAGTGGAAATTTGATGACATCACCATGGATTCTATGCACGGTTTGCCGAGATCGCACAAGGAGAACGATGCCATTTGGGTGATCGTAGATCGTATAACTAAGGTGTCACACTTCATACTCAATAGGAAGGATGATTTAGTGGAGAAACTGGCAAAACGTTATGTGGACAACATAGTCCGTTTGCACAGCGTACCCCAAAGTATCGTTAGTGACCGAGATGGTCGGTTCACATCTAACGATTGGAGCCTCATTCATCAGTTGTTGGGTTCCAGGTTGAACGTCAACACATCTTTTCACCCACAGACAGATGGTCAGACTGAACGGGCGAATAGGATGATGGAAGATATGCTTCGTACGTGTGCTTTGGATTTTGGGAAAAGGTGGGAGGACCATCTTTCTGTGATTGAGTTAGCATATAATAACAGCTACCAAGCCAACATTCAGATGGAGCATTTTGAGGCCCTGTACGGTAGGAGGTGACTACGCCTTTGGCTTGGGTAGAAAAGAGAGAAACAAAGTTGTACAAGCGAAGGAACATTGAAGATGCTACTTCAACAATACGATTGATTCGAGAACGGCTACTGATCGCTCAAGATAGGTAGGCCAAGTACTACAATGCCAAACATCAGAACATGTAGTTTGTGATGGGAGATTGGGTATACCTCCAGATAAAAATGTTTAAGGGTGTATCAATAATTCGACGCTTAAAGAAGCTTAGTTCGAGGTATGTTGGGCCTTTTGAAATCTTGGAGCTTGTTGGTGAAGCCGCCTATTGTTTGGCTCTTTTGGTCGAGTTGAGTGGTTTGCATGATGTGTTTCACATCTCAGTACTATGGAAGGCAATTCAAGAGCCTTCCTAAGTGGTTGATGCGAATCAAGTGCTGATCGATAGTGGGTTGACGACAAAGGTCAAGCCCATTCAGATCGAGGACGTAGAGGTTAGGAAACTGCGGAACAAGTCTATCAGAATGGTCAAGGTCCTTTGGGACAACTGTGGCCGAGAGGAGCTGTCTTGGGAGTGCGAGCAATCTATGAGGGAGGAGTTCCCTGAGCTATTTCTGTAAGGTAATCAGATGCACTATTTAATTTTTATAATTTCCCGTAACGTCAAATTTCGGGACGAAATTTCTTTAAGTGGGGGAGATTTGTAATGCCCCAAATTTCCTAAGGCGGAGATGCTTCTCTGGGGGTTATCTCCCGGCAGTAGGTAGTTACCACGTAGCAGTAGATCCAGGTTTTTTTGTCGAGCTATTGAGAGAATGGCGAGCTCTCCATGTTACTACGGGGCGAAAAGTTTTTACCGTACGGCGGTAGTCAGGGATTTAATCTGGCGGAGCTCTCGGGAAGCTATCGCCCGACGATAGTGTTACCGCTGGTGATAGCCGGGTCAATCTAATTAACATGGCTCTTGAGATCCTACCGCGTGGCGGTAGAAGCTAGCATGCGGCGATAGCAGTCGTAACCGACGTCCACTATCACGCGACGTTAGTGTTGAAATTTGTGAAGTGGAAGTGGGTGACGGGACAGGCCGCGCGGCCTATGGCGGACAGCTTTGGCGGACTGGGCGGACTGGGCGGACTGAGGGTTGCGGCCTGGTGAAAAGTCTGGTGGAAGCCAGCTGTGTTGAGCGGGTTGTTGCATGGAGTCCGCGGTTTGGTGCGGCCTGGTATCTGCGGATAGAGAGGCTTGCGGACTGGTGCTTTGCTCAGTGGTCGCGGGTGCAAGCTTGCGCTGTTGGCGGGTTGGTTCGAGTTCGCGGGAAGCCTTGCGGACTGGTGTGTCCGCGGTTTGGGCTGTTGCAGACTGGGCCTAGAGCTTGGCTGAAGCCTTGTCGAGCTCAGGTGTTACAGCAGGTCTTGCTGTGGAGACCGGTTGGCGGACTGATGTTTGGAGTCCGGGAGGAAGCTGCTGCATTGGACAAGTGCGAGGAGCTCGCGGACTGGTTGCGGTCTGTGCTAGGGTGTTTGGCGGATGGGACTTTGTGTCCGCCATGCTCGCACTGGCCCTTGATGGTTTTGGACTTGGTCACACATTGTGCCAAGTTCATGGTGTCCGCCGTATCCGCCAAGTCCGCTGTGACCGGGCGGACTGTTGCTGTTTGCCTTTGATCGTGGACTTGTGGCGGATTGAGGTGTGAGTCTTGCGGACTGCCTCGGGTTGGTGCGGACAGCCATTGAATGGGGTTTGCTGTCCTGAAGCAGTTGGAGCTTTGCGGGCTGGTGCCTTGTCCGCTTAGCTTGGGCGGACTGGAGAGGGTTCGTCAATGGTTGCCTTGCTCCTGGCGGTTTCCTTGGTATCCGGCTAAGTCCATGCGGACTCAGCGGACGGTGGTGGTATTCGCGCGGACTGAGGGTGGTGTCGCTATCTCTTGGGCGGTGACCACACTCCTCACCTTGCCTATAAATAGGACCCCCCCTGGCACATCTACAGTAACCTAAGTAACTTGAGTGAACAGTAAGTTGGGGGGTGCGAAGTGCTGCGGTCTGTGTTTGCCAGTCCACGCGGATTGTTTCAGGCTGACGGTTTGCTGTGTGCAGGTCGCGCGGATAACTTCAAGGAGCCAGGAGTTTGGCTTTGACTTCGGTCAAGTGCTTGGAAGTGTGCGGTCTCTGCGGACTCAGCAGGAGGTCGCTCTGCGGCTTGTCAGTTCTGTTTCAACTTTGCCAGCTTCAATAACCTGTCCGCCGGTTTCAGGCGGGTAGGGGAGTTCCTCAGTTCGGGTTCAGCAGGAGGCGAATAACGGTCTGTCCGCGCGGCCTCGCGGTCTCGGCGGACTCCGTGGTATTCGGCGGATTGCAGCATAGCTTGGGCGAGCTCAGCGGTCTCGGCGGTCTCGGCGACCTCGCGGTCTCGGCGGACTCCGGTGCTGTCCGCCCGGCTTGTTTTTTGGTTCTTTCTGTTTTCAGCTGTAATACTAGCGAAATCATGTCTCGCTATGTATGCCTCGGATTGTAAAGAAGTGAATGCATAAAAAGACTTTCTTGTGCCTCCATTGTTTTGTTGGGTGCAACCTCTAGTCCTTGGGCTTTCCGCAGGTTCAGCGTGCGAACTGGGTAGTTCCGAAGATATTAATTTGGCGTTTGGGCTATCTTGCTGACCACATTGAGAAAATTTAACATGGTATCAGAGGCAGGTTTCTGAGGTTGCGGGTGGTTCAGTTGCGTGAGCGGAGGTCAACCAGCGTTGTTACTCAGTGATTGAGTGGTGATCAACCTGTGTTGTTGCTCGGAGCTGCTGAAGGGTACCAACAGGTGATTGCAATGGAAGGAAGCTTAGCAAGAGGTCTGGGCATTGAACTCTTAATGCCGACTAACTACAAGAAGTGGAAGTCGTGCATGAAGAGCTATCTTCTGGGCGAGGAGCTGTGGGAAGTCGTTGGTGGAGACGACAGACAGGAAGTAACTGCTGCTTTCGGTACTGCTGAGCAGGTGAGGCTCTGGAGAAGAACTAATGCTAAGGCTGAGTTCGTTCTGAAGAGAGCTGTCTCTCCGGAACTGTTTGATCACATCATAGGATGTGAGTCGGCTGCTGATATTTGGACAACCATTGATGAGTTGTTCAATAGGAAGAATGTGGCGCGGCTACAGTTCCTGGAGAATGAGTTAGCCAGGGCAACTCAGGGAGACCTTTCCATCTCCAAGTACTTCTTAAAGATGAAGAGCTTGTGTGCTGAGCTGTCGGCACTGGATCCTGATGAGCCTATCTCTGAGGCAAAGATGAAAAGGCACATTATCCGCGGCTTGCGGAAGGAGTATGTGGCCTTTGTTACATCTGTTCAAGGGTGGTCTACTAAGCCGTCGTTGCTGGAGCTGGAGAATCTGCTTGCCTCGCAGGAGAGCTTAGCAAGGCAGATGGCTGGAGTGAATCTGAATCAGGAAGGCAGCGAGGCTCTCTTCTCAGGCAAGAAGAAGGGATGGGAAGGGAGGAAGAAGAAGAAGGTGCAGGCCGCTGTTGAGAAGGAGACTTCATCTTCATATCCGCCGGAGAGGAGCAATGCTCCTAAGGACTGGAAGAAGAACTTGAAGTGCTATCGGTGTCATCAGCGAGGGCACTTCAAGCGGGACTGCAAGGTCAAACTGCAGCCTGGGCATGCTGCGGGAAAGGAGGAAGCTTGCTCGCGAAGTGAAGAAGCAGAATGGGGAGGAGCTTTCATGACGGGCACTTGTGTCCGGGCCTTATCTGCTGAGGACTTCAACAGCAAGTGGATCGTCGACTCCGGGTGTGGTCATCACCTCACCGGAGACAAGTTGAAGTTCACCTCCATGCAGGCTTACTCAGGTAATGAAGCTATTATCACTGCTGATAATACTGTTTATGCAGTAGGGAAGGAGGGAGTCGTGTCTTTGGGTAGTGATCAGGGGCCACTCACGTTAAGGAGTGTGTATCACGTACCGGGCATGAAGAAGAACCTCTTCTCGGTGACCAACGCGGTGGACGCTGGGTATCACGTTCTGTTTGGGCCAACAGACGTGAGGTTCCTTCGCAACGTATCAGCGGTAAAGGCTGATGTTGCTCATGTTGGGAGGAGGGTGAAGAACTTGTTTGTTCTTTCCACCAGTGCCTATGTTGATAGGATGAGGGCCAATGATAGTGCGGCTATCTGGCATGAGAGGCTGGGGCATGTTGGCATGGACAAGCTAAAGGCAATAGCGAGTAGAAGTCTGGTGAGGGGGTTGCCGAAGTTGTCCTCCTTTGGTGATGGGCATGTTTGTGCGGGCTGTCAATACGGTAAGGCACATCGCCTTCCGTTTGATAAATCTCAAACAAGGAGCAAGAAACCATTGAAGTGTATTCATGGCGACCTGATGGGACCGACTATTACTGGCAGCCCTGGTGGAAGCAAATACATGCTTGTCTTGGTTGATGACTACTCAAGGTATTCTTGGGTGTACTTCTTAAAGGAGAAGTCGGAAGCCTTCCGTTTGTTCGTGGAGTTCAAGGAGTTGGTAGAAGGCCGGCTTAGCTTGCGGATTAAGAAGTTTAGAACTGATAACGGGGGGGAGTTTGTCTCCTCCGAGTTTTCTAACTTCTGCAGGAAGCACGGGATCCAACGAGAGCTTACTTGTGCTCACACTCCACAACAAAATGGGGTAGCGGAGCGGAAGATCCGTCATTTGACGGAAACCTGCAAATGCTGGCTGCATGCGAAAGATATCCCAAGGTCCTTTTGGGCGGAGGGAATGTCTTGTGCTGCCTATGTTATCAACCGGATGCCACTCAGCCCTATCAACATGAAGACTCCTGTTGAGCTGTTGCTGAAGGAGAAGCCGAGTGTGGGACACCTTAGGGTGTTCGGTTCAACTTGCTATGTGCATGTCCCGGATGCTTCACGGACAAAGCTGGATGCGAAGGCAAGGAAACTTGTCTTTGTTGGCTATGATGAGCGGAAGAAGGGATGGAAATGCTTGGACCCTGTGACGAAGAAGTTCGTGGTGTCAAGAGACGTTGTCTTTGACGAGCTGACGTCATATGGAGGTGGCTCGATGGAGCTTACCGGAAGTAGCAAGGTTGAGGAAGCACCGGTGGAGGCTGCTGAAGGCTTGGAAGAGGAGCTTGCTGTTTCACCAGAAGCTCCTGTTGCTTCGAACTCCGAGGCTGAGCCTTCTGGCTCAGGAAGCAGGGGGAGCACTGCTCAATGCTTGCCCCAGGTAGGAGTGGAGCCTGAAGAAGCAACGGAAGCCGTGAGCAAGGAGCCGTGTCTTCGGAGATCGAAGAGGGTGGTTAAGCCACCGGCTCGATACTGTGATGGGAATGCAGTGAGCTTTGTCTCCTGCTTCTTTGCAGGTCCTCTGGATGAGCGAGAGCCTGCAAACTTCAACGAGGCCACTGGAGTGAAGGAGTGGGAAGGTGCCATGAAGGAAGAGATTGATGCTCTGAAGAAGAATGAAACCTGGGATCTTGTGCCCAAGGTTGATGGCATTACTCCGGTTACTTGCAAGTGGGTGTATAAGTTGAAGAAGAAGGCTGATGGGAGCATTGATCGGTTCAAGGCTCGCCTGGTCGCTAGAGGATTCTCACAGCAGTATGGAGAAGACTATGAGGAGACATTTAGTCCAGTTGCGAAGATGACTTCTGTAAGAGTGGTGATCGCCTTGGCTGCTAGCAAGGGATGGAGGTTGTGGCAACTCGATGTGAAGAATGCCTTTCTTTACGGAGAGATTGACAAGGACATCTTCATGGATCAGCCGTTTGGTTTCGTCTCTGAGAAGCATCCGGACTATGTCTGCAAACTCAGGAAGGCTCTCTACGGGTTGAAGCAAGCTCCTAGAGCGTGGTATGGGAAGATTGCAGAGTACCTGCAATTCTGTGGATACTTTGCTTCTAACTCGGATTCTAGCTTGTTCGTCAAGAAGAAGGGAGAGCTAAGAGTCTTGGTCCTACTGTATGTGGATGACATGATCATCACAGGGAATTCGGAGGAGGAAGTAGCAAGGCTCAGGGCTAAGCTTGCTATACGCTTCGAGATGAAAGACCTAGGAGAGTTGCATCACTTTCTTGGTCTTGAAGTGGAGAGGAAGGAGTGCGGGATTCTCATTAGCCAGAAAGGGTATGCTGATCGTATTGTGAAGCGGTTTGGCATGGGCGAAGGGAAGAAGTGCTCTACTCCACTGGAACCTGGGCTAAAGCTTCGACGAGATGAGGGAAGGGTTCTTAATGATCCCTTGGTGTTCAGGGCTCTTGTTGGGAGCTTGATCTATCTGACGATTACAAGGCCGGATATAGCTTATGTTGTTGGCCGAGTAAGTCGATATATGGCTGAACCAAGGAAATCTCATCTGTTGGCGGCAAAGGGGATTTTGAAGTATGTCAAGGTGACTTCTGAGATGGGACTCCTCTATGGAAGGGACGCGGAGTTTGTATTGCTCGGGTACACAGATGCTGACTATGGCGGTGATTCGGATGATCGAAGGTCTACTTCTGGTTATGTGTTCACTTGCGGTTCTGCTAGCATCTCGTGGTGTAGCAAGAAGCAGGACTCGGTGTCGGTTTCAACCACGGAGGCGGAGTATAAGGCTTCGGCCTTGGCTGCTCGGGAAGCCGTTTGGTTGAGGAGACTCATAGAGGATGTTCATGAAGAAGTGCAAGGGCCTACTTTACTCCGGGGTGACAATGAGAGTGCTCTCAAGCTGGTTAACAATCCAGTGTGTCACGCCAGGACCAAGCATATAGAGATTGATCACCATTTCATCAGGGAGAAGGTGTTGGAAGGATCTCTGCTGGTCGGGCATGTTCGGAGTGAAGATAATCTTGCTGACATCTTCACGAAGCCGCTGTCGAAGGGGCCTTTTGAACGCTTGCGCAGCTTGCTGGGCTTGGTCACCACTTCTCACTTCAAGGGGGAGTGTTGAAATTTGTGAAGTGGAAGTGGGTGACGGGACAGGCCGCGCGGCCTGTGACGGTCAGCTTTGGCGGACTGGGCGGACTGGGTGGACTGAGGGTTGCGGCCTGGTGAAAAGTCTGGTGGAAGCCGACTGTGTTGAGCGGGTTGTTGCATGGAGTCCGCGGTTTGGTGCGGCCTGGTATCTGCGGATAGAGAGGCTTGCGGACTGGTGCTTTGCTCAGTGGTCGCGGGTGCAAGCTTGCGCTGTTGGCGGGTTGGTTCGAGTTCGCGGGAAGCCTTGCGAACTGGTGTGTCCGCGGTTTGGGCTGTTGCGGACTGGGCCTAGAGCTTGGCTGAAGCCTTGTCGAGCTCAGGTGTTACAGCAGGTCTTGCTGTGGAGACCGGTTGGCGGACTGATGTTTGGAGTCCGGGAGGAAGCTGCTGCATTGGACAAGTGCGAGGAGCTCGCGGACTGGTTGCGGTCTGTGCTAGGGTGTTTGGCGGACGGGACTTTGTGTCCGCCATGCTCGCACTGGCCCTTGATGGTTTTGGACTTGGTCACACATTGTGCCAAGTTCATGGTGTCCGCCGTATCCGCCAAGTCCGCTGTGACCGGGCGGACTGTTGCTGTTTGTCTTTGGTCGTGGACTTGTGGCGGATTGAGGTGTGAGTCTTGCGGACTGCCTCGGGTTGGTGCGGACAGCCATTCAAGGGGGTTTGCTGTCCTGAAGCAGTTGGAGCTTTGCGGGCTGGTGCCTTGTCCGCTTAGCTTGGGCGGACTGGAGAGGGTTCGTCAATGGTTTCCTTGCTCCTGGCAGTTTCCTTGGTATCCGGCTAAGTCCATGCGGACTCAGCGGACGGTGGTGGTATTCGCGCGGACTGAGGGTGGTGTCGCTATCTCTTGGGCGGTGACCACACTCCTCACCTTGCCTATAAATAGGACCCCCCATGGCACATCTACAGTAACCTAAGTAACTTGAGTGAACAGTAAGTTGGGGGGTGCGAAGTGCTGCGGTCTGTGTTTGCCAGTCCACGCGGATTGTTTCAGGCTGACGGTTTGCTGTGTGCAGGTCGCGCGGATAACTTCAAGGAGCCAGGAGTTTGGCTTTGACTTTGGTCAAGTGCTTGGAAGTGTGTGGTCTCTGCGGACTCAGCAGGAGGTCGCTCTGCGGCTTGTCAGTTCTGTTTCAACTTTGCCAGCTTCAAAAACCTGTCCGCCGGTTTCAGGCGGGTATGGGAGTTCCTCAGTTCGGGTTCAGCAGGAGGAGAATAACGGTCTGTCCGTGCGGCCTCGCGGTCTCGGCGGACTCCGTGGTATTCGGCGGATTGCAGCATAGCTTGGGCGAGCTCAGCGGTCTCGGCGGTCTCGGCGACCTCGCGGTCTCGGCGACCTCGCGGTCTCGGCGGACTCCGGTGCTGTCCGCCCGGCTTATTTTTTGGTTCTTTCTGTTTTCAGCTGTAATACTAGCGAAATCATGTCTCGCTATGTATGCCTCGGATTGTAAAGAAGTGAATGTATAAAAAGACTTTCTTATGCCTCCATTGTTTTGTTGGGTGCAACCTCTAGTCCTTGGGCTTTCCGCAGGTTCAGCGTGCGAACTGGGTAGTTCCGAAGATATTAATTTGGCGTTTGGGCTATCTTGCTGACCACGTTGAGAAAATTTAACAGTTAGCGCCCTATGGATTGGCAGTAGCGAGACCGTAATGGTGTGGGCCACGTGTCGGCCTCTGATTGGAGGTTTTGGGCGGTTGCGCTCGAATCGAGGTGTTGTATTAGGGTACCGTGCGGTGGTAGTCAGTTACCTCGCGACAGTGGTAGCTTGGTATATAGTCCTGGTTTGGCCATTTTCACTTCATTTCTTTTGGAGTGGATTTCTGGCCTGGTTTTCCTGGAGGAGGAGTTGTAGTACTGTTGGGTACATTGGTTAAATGTATCTGATTTGAAGAAGCCTCACCCAACTCAATGATACACATCATAATGTATTTGATGTATGTTGAGTTTACTTGTGCAGGTTAAGTATTTGCTGGACTGAAGCAAAAAGTTTCTAAGTCCATGTGTCGATACCTAGAGGGAAAGTGTCGACACTTAAGAAGACTTGTGTCGACACCCAGACAAGCAGTGTCGACACTTGGAGTCATTGTGTCGACACCTGGGATGCATAGTCGACACCAGACACAAAGTGTCGACACAAGGAGCTGTGTCGACACTCAGTGAAGAAAAGTGCAGTAAAGCTGTGTCGACACTTAACAGCAGTGTCGACACCTAGAAGAACTGTGTCTACACCAGAAAGTGTCGACACTTGGAGCTGTGTCGACACTCAGCAAAAGTCAGCAGAGACTAAGTATAAGTGTCGACACCAAGAACAATGTGTCGACACTCAACAGAAGAGTCAACACCTGAAGTAAGTGTCGACACCCAGAATAATGTGTCGACACTCAGCTGAAAACTCAACACTTGAAGAAAGTGTCGACACATGGAGCTGTGTCGACACTTAGCAAAGAACATAAAGATCAACAAAATATTCTAAGTACAAGTGTCGATACTAAGGGAATGTGTCGACACTCAGCTGAAGTCTCAACAAAAAGAATCAAGTGTCGACACAAGGAGCTGTGTCGACACTCAGCAAGTATCAACATAGAAGACTATGTGTCGACACCAAGAAGCAGTGTCGACACTTAACAGATTCAACATAAGAAGGTGTGTCGACACAAAGGAGATGTGTCGACACTTAGAAGAATTCAGCAAGTTACAGAAGATCAAGTACTTGTGTCGACACTCAATTTCAGTGTCGACACATGCAGAAGAATCTGTGTCGAGACATAGTATCTACAACACAAGGAGTTGTGTCGACACCTTGTAGACTTGTGTCGACACTTACACAACTTGTGTCGACACTTGGCCTATAAGTGTCGACACTTAAAGACAGAAAGTTTCGACACTTTCAGATAGTTAGAGAACTTTCAAGAATTGACTGGATGACTTGACAGCTGCCGTTCCAGCCAGTCTACAACACCTGTCAGAGATGTCAGAAGACAGTTATGAACCGGACCAGCCGGTTACCATGAAGAAGGCCTATAAATAGGCTCATACAGTTTACAGAAACTGTTGTTCAAGTAATTGAAGTAATTCAACAAGTGGTTCACAGAGTTATTGATCAAGTATCAAGACAAGAAGATCTTGCAGTCCAAGTGCAGATCTAAGAAGTTGGAGAGAGAGGGCTCCATCCAAGAAATCAGCCGTTGGAACTAGGCTGAGAAGAAGGGTTCAGATATATTCTGGATCTTAAGAAGCAGAGGTCAAGGATCAACTGCAGAAGGAGACAATCTTATTCAGTTCTACTTTCAAGAAGCTTTGAAGAAAGCTAAGTCAGATTGTATCCAGCTGAGTTCTTCCAAGAACTCATCAAGAAACTCTCAACTCCCCTCTCTTGTTTCTGAGTTGTTAAGTTAATATTTGTAAATCATTTTTATCTTGTAGGATCCTTTGGATCTGAGTGAATTGTAAGCCTGTACTTATAAAGGCTGAGGGTAGGGCTTGAGAGCCTGAGTGTAGGAGATTAAAATCTCTGAGTGTAGGCCTTGTTGGCTGAGTGTAGGCCTTGTTGGCTGAGTGTAGGCCTTTGTGGCTGAGTGTAGGCTTTGGGAAAAGCTGAGTTGTATGGCCTTGGGCCTGAGGTGTATGAACCAATTTGGGTTCTGAGACAGTGGTGGAGTTTGGCCGAATCTAGTACACTGCTAGATAGGCGAAGGGGGAAAGTGGATGTACCCAATGCTTGGGGAACCACTATAAAACTCTGTGTCTACTGTGATTGTGCTGTGATTGTGAATGCTTGTGTGATTGCTGTGCAAAAGTACTATAGATTCTGTGATATAACTGATAGCTGCCATTAAAGTCTTAAAAAGAATTTGGTCACCTATTCACCCCCCCCTCTAGGTGTTTGGGTACTATATCTTTCAAGTGGTATCAGAGACAGGTTACTCAAAAAGGACTAACAGTCTGAGGAGATCCTGATTGGCAGAATCAGTCTAAGTGAAAATACAGATTCAAGAAAATCAAGAACCATGGGTTCCTCTGAAAATCATAAGGAATTGGGTTCCATGAAATTGCCCATATGCAGGAAAGAGATCTTTGGGATCTGGAAGGAAAGGGTAAGACTGTTTATGGAAGCCTCAGACCCTAGGATATACATCACAGTAAAGGAAGGACCTTATGTGCCCATGAAGATATCTATTCTAGATGCAAATCAGAGAACTCCAAAGGATTTCTCTGAAATGACTAAGGATGAGATTGTCCTAGCCACCATGGACAAGAGGGCATAAAACATTATAGTGAGTGCCATAGATGATGCAACATTTCAGAATCTTATACACTGTAAGACAGCCAAAGAGATGTGAGACACTCTTATTGTGGATATGGAAGGATCTGAAGAAGTTAGACAAGATAGAAAATCCTTGCTAAATCAGGAGTATGAAAGTTTTAGACAAGGAAAGGGTGATAGCATAACTGAGTGCTATAAGAAGTTCTACAGAATAGTGAATGAACTCATGTCTTATGGAAGAGAGTTCAGCAATTATGAACTAAATGACAAGTTCCTAAGGTCCCTAACTAAAGATTGGGACACAAAGATCTGTGCCATAAGAGAAATGGCTAAGTTGGGAGAAATTCCTCCACCTACACTGTTTGACAAGTTATTGTCTTATGAAATGCAATTGACAGTGAGGAAAGAGGAGGAGAAATCAACAAGAACTGAACTCAAGGAAAGATCAGTAGCCTTCAAGTCAGAAGCCTCCAGAAAGTGCAGGAATAAGTCATCAACTCCACCTCCAAAGGTAGCTGAATCAGAGTCAGATGAGTCAGTCAGCACAAAGTCTGAAAGCAGTGAAAGTGATGAAGACTTTGCTGCCTTCACTAGACACTTTCAGAAATTCTTGAAGAAGAAACAGTGGAGATCAAGGCCTTCTACTTCTAAGGGAAAAGAAGATTTTTATCAAGATAAAAAGGCCTCAAAGAAGGACAGGAAGAGGACAAAATCTAGCAAGGCAACTGGTTCAAAGATAGTATGCTATTGCTGCAATAGACAAGGCCATGGTATTGCAGATTGTCCTGAAAAGAGAAAAGAGTCTAGTGACAAGAAGAAGACTCATTTTAATGGCAAGAAAGAAAAGTATTTTGTTGCCAAAAAGGAGAAGACTCTATCAGATATCTCTTCTTCAGAAACTGAGTCTGAAGCTGAGGCCTACATAGGGCTGTTTGCTGAAGAAGAAGAAGAAGAATTCATGCAGATTTTGGAGTCTATATATGAACAAGAAGATAGCCAATGCCAAGGGCTAATGACTTTGACAGAGAATGACAAAATCCTGGAGCAGCCAGGACCCAGTAAGGTACAAAGTTCAACTCTAAGTTCAGTTTCTTGTTCCAGTACAGAATCAGATTCTTCTTCATCAAGTGATGAGAATGTATCTGAGTCTGAGGAAGATATTCATCAGCTTATAGATGAATATAAAGTGCTGTTGCAAGCTTACAAGAAAAGCAAGTCCCTAGCCAAAAGTCAGACAAAGGAAATTGCTGATCTTAAAGCTGCTGCAACAGATTCTGAGAAGCTATTTGATCAAAAGCTAAATGAGATAGCCAGGCTGAAACACATAACAGTGATTCAGATGGGGACTATCACCTTTAAAAATGATCAAATTAAGAGTCTGGAGATCAATCTTCAGAAAGAGAGAGAGCTTGTTGCTAGGTTTTCTAAACCTAAATCAGTGCTACCTTTAATTGATGAATTTGTTCATCATAAAGGCAAGGCTGGACTGGGTTTTATTAAACCTGCAAGGACTGAGCAGTCCAAGCCCAAGTCCAAGGGCAAAGCCCCAACATTCAACAAGTCTGCTGTAGATACGACAACAAAGACAGTACCTAAGCAAAGGTACAATAAGTTTGAATGTTGGTGTTGTGGCAAAGTTGGCCATTTTGCAATGGAATGTTGGCACAATGCTAGTGCCAGAGTGAGTAACAAATTACCTATTGGAAAGCCAGTAGGTAGTTTTGTCAAGTTGCAAACTAACAAGTACCAAGGACCCAAGAATTCTTTGGGTTCTAAGGTTCATTAATCTGTTTTGCAGGTAAGTCCAAGTGGCCATACCCCAACATGGTACTTGGACAGTGGTTATTCCAGACATATGACTGGAACTAGGGGACTACTAAAGGACTACATTCCAATCAAAGATTGTCCAAAAGTAACCTTTGGTGGTTCTGAAAAAGGAATCATCAAAGGATTTGGTAACATTTCTAGTCACTTAGTTACCATTATTCAAGTGGCTTATGTTAAAGGGTTGAAACACAACCTAATAAGTATAAGTCAATTAAGTGATGTAGGGTATGACATCTCATTTGTTAAAAATGGTTGTCATATCAAGAGGTCAAGTGATCAAGAGATCATTTTGACTGGTTATAGGAAAAGAAATGTCTATTGCTTAGACATTATGGTTGAGAACAATGGTTCTCCAGTGTGTCTTGTAGCTGATGAGACAGTCTCTCATTGTGTAAAATGGCACAAGAGGCTTGCCCATCTTAACTACAAGATAATTAGCAAACTCTTTAGCAAAGAGTTAGTGAGGAATTGTCCTCAAGTTAAGTGTGTTAAAGATGGTATTTGCTCAGCTTGTCAAAAGGGCAAGCAGACTAAATCCACCTTTAGAAGCATAGAGAACAAAGATGCTGTGAGGTGTTTATACCTCTTGCATATGGATCTCTTTGGTCCAATGCCAGTTCACAGCTTAGGTAGGAAGGTCTATACCTTTGTAGTTGTAGATGACTACTCAAGGTTTTCCTAGGTGTTCTTCTTAAGACAGAAATCTGAAACACCTAGTGTCTTCCATAATTTTGTCAAGCAAATTCAGAATGAACTAAACAGTACAGTGGTCAAGATTAGAAGTGACCATGGTACTGAATTTCAGTCTGATAGCATGACAAAACTATGTGAAGACTTTGGGATATTTCAAGAATTCTCTTCACCTAGAACACCTCAGCAAAATGGCATTGCTGAGAGGAAGAATAGAACCTTGATTGAGGCAGGTAGAACCCTATTAAGTGATACATCACTGCCAGAGTATTTATGGGCTGAAGCAGTTAACACTGCATGCCATGTTATAAATAGGGCTACCATCACTAAAGGCCTCAACAAGACCCCCTATGAAGTTGTGAAAGGCAGGAAACCAAACCTTTCCTACTTTAGGATCTTTGGTTGCAAATGCTTCATACTTAACAATGGGAAGTCTTACTTGACTAAGTTTGCTGCCAAGTCCCAAGAGGGAATTTTTGTTGGGTATAGCAACAACAATAAGGCTTATAGAGTCTACAACTTGTCTACTCAAGTTGTAGAAGAATCTGTGCATGTAGTTTTTTGATGAGACTAAACTTATTAATAATGAGTTGTCTAGTAGTGTGTGCAGCCCCATAGGTTTAACACAGAAGATGGACAAGCTTGCTATAGAAGAAGACAGTGGCTATTGTCCAGGGGGAGAACTACATGTACCAGTTGCTGATGAAGTTCAAGGAATACAGCATGATGGAGATGCTGAAGAGGTTCAACCAGAAGTTAGGATGCCTCCAGCCAACAGGCATCTTAGAGATCATCCAATAGAGCAGATTATTGGAGATCCAAGACAAGGAGTACAAACCAGGAGCAGAAACATGAATGTTGCAATCTACTCCAGTTTTCTGTCTCAAGTTGAACCTAAGAAGTTTGAAGAAGCCATACAAGATCCACAATGGACTGAAGCAATGCAAGAAGAGCTTAATCAGTTCAAGAGGTGCAAGGTCTGGGAACTTGTTCCTAAACCTAAAGACCACAATGTAATAGGAACCAAGTGGATCTACAAGAATAAGATGGATGAACAAGGGGTCATCATTAAGAATAAACCAAGGTTGGTTGCAAAAGGATATAGGCAAGAAGAAGGTATTGATTTTGATCAAACATTTGCTCCAATAGCCAGACTGGAAGCCATAAGAATGTTCTTGACCTATGCAACCTATCAAGGATTCAAGGTTTACCAAATGGATGTCAAGTTAGCATTCCTGAATGGTAATCTTAAGGAAGAAGTTTTTGTGGAACAGCCTACAGGTTTTGTTGATCCAACTCTACCTCATCATGTCTATAGACTTAGGAAAGCTTTATATGGGTTAAAGCAAGCCCCTAGGGCTTGGTATGAAACCCTATCTAGTTTCCTCATTGAGAACAAGTTCTCAAGGGGAAAAATAGATAAGACTCTATTACTTAGGGAATCTAGAGGCAAAGTTATACTAGTCCAAATATATGTAGATGACATTATATTTGGGTCTACTGAAAGCAGCCTTTGCAAAAAGTTTGCAAAACTTATGCAAGGTCAGTTTGAGATGAGTAGTATGGGAGAGCTGAAGTTTTTCTTGGGTCTCCAAGTTAAACAGACTGAGAGTGGTTTATCCATATGTCAGTCCAGGTTCACCCTAGAACTCATAAGGAAGTATGGTATGGATTCATCCAGCACCATGAAGACTCCTATGGGGTCAAGTATGTCTCTTAGCAAGGATGATGCAGGGAAACCTGTAGATGAAACCTTGTATAGAGGGATAGTTGGCTCCCTATTATACTTGACTGCTAGTAGACCAGATATCATGTATGCTACATGTGTCTGTGCAAGGTATCAAGCCTGCCCTAAAGAGTCTCATTTGACTGCAGTCAAAAGAATATTGAGATATCTAAAGGGCACTCCCTATCTAGGCCTCTGATACCCTAGGAATGGAGATTTTGATCTAACAGGTTATACAGATGCAGACTTTGCAGGATGCAAAGAAGATAGAAAAAGAACTACTGGAACCTGTCAATTCCTAGGTGGAAGACTAATTTCATGGAGTAGCAAAAAGCAAACCAGTGTGTCTATCTCCACTGCAGAGTCAGAGTATGTGGCTGCAGGAAGTTGCTGTGCTCAACTTCTGTGGATACAACATCAGCTAGAGGACTATGGATTTCAGGTAAGTAGAACTCCACTCTTCTGTGATTCTACTAGTGCTATTTCAATAGCTAATAATCCTGTATCTCATAGTAGAACAAAACATATTGAAATTAAATATCATTTTCTTAGGGAGCATGTAGAAAGAAAAGATATTTTATTAGAATATGTTAAAACTGATAATCAAGTAGCTGATATGTTTACTAAGCCCCTAGAAGAAGCTAAGTTCAATAGATTTAAAATTGAACTAGGAATGATAAACTTAGAGTAAGTTTACAGAATTGAAATTGGCTAAGTAAAAAGGTGTCGACACATAGACAAGTCTATGTCGACACAGAATAGTGGTGTCGACACTTCAGGAAAAAGGTGTCGACACATCTAGGAAGTTGGTGTCGACACTTCAGAATATTAGTGTCGACACATGTCAAGTAGGTGTCGACACATCCAATGTGGTGTCGACACTTAAGTTTTACTCAGAATTTTCTAAGTAAAGTCTCGACTATGTGTCGAGTAGAGTGGTGTCGACACATAAACAAGTGTCGACACATAAAATCTGTTGACTAAACTTGTGTCGACACATATGTGTCGAGACATTATAAGTCAGTGTCGACACTTATTGTCAGTGTCGACACATTTTAAGTTAGCTGTCCCGCCTGTTCATCTTCAAAATCAGAAAGGTATAAATAGGGTTCTGTCTTTGTTTGTCGACACGCTTTCAAAGTTTCGAGACTAAAACTTCTGTGTCGACACCTCTCTTTTCTCAAGACAAATTCTACAAACCCTAATGGCGCCTAAGCTAGAGGAGAACGTCAACGAAGGATATGAGCTGGTGCGCGGCGCTTTCACTGATGCTGATCAAGAAATCCAGGCAGTCGTAACCCTAGTCGCCGATTCTGGGTTAGAATTTCTAGTGTCTGAATCAACTAAGATATGGAAGAAAGAGGTACTTGAATTCCTCAACGGAGCCAAGGTGGATGAATCTGGATACAAGATCAAATCCAGAGTTCATGGAACAAGGGTTAAGGTATCACCAAAGAGTCTGAGGAAGATTCTACAGCTTCCAAAAACTCAAGATGAAGAAGAAGTTACTGCATCCAGGACCAGGGAAGCTCTAACCTGGTGTGGCCTTGATCCTAAAATGAAGATTGGTTCTGTTTTCAATAGGAAAGGCATGAACAGTCAAGGAAAATTCCTCTCTGAGATTGTTGGAAAGGTTGTTCTCAGCAAGCCAGGAGGGCATGACAAAGTGTCTGCCTCTATGTTCAATATAATGACAAGAATAATCTTCACACTAAAAACAGACTGGTCTATAGTAGTCTTAGAGAAGATTAAGGAAAGCTTGAAGAAGCCCAATCTGGGCAGAATCATTAGTCTATACCTAGCTGGTGCCATACCAGAGGTAATGCAACAGGCTGCAGGAAGCAAGATAAATCATATGAGAAGGATGGATCTGAGGATCTTTTCAAGATGGGACAGGGTGTTGACTAAAGAGATGCCAACCCCTGAGAAACTAGTTCCTGAGAAAGAAATTCCACCTAAGAAGAAAAGGAAGACTGCTCCAGTGGCACAAGAGTCCACTAGCAGTTCTGATAGTGAAGAACAGGTTGTCTTCACTCCAGATGAGTATGAGGAAGAGCCTACTAAAAAGACTCCTGCTCCTCCAGCTGATGCTGAGATCCAGGGGGAGCTACCACAAGCAAGCCCCATCCACAAGGATCAAAGCAAGGGGGAGCTTCCAGTTGTAGAAGAACCCTCTACACTAGAAAGTGAACAAGCCACCAACACCATACTAGAGGTACTCACTGACCTAAATACTTTAGAATTTCTTATGGAAAATACTGATTTGTCTGATGATCATCAGCAAATCCAGCTGGATAGTCAAGTTCCAGATGCTGTTAGAGAAGACACATCTGCTGTACTAGAAGTGGTTCCTGATCCAGTGGTTGAAGTACCTAGAATTTCTCCTGCACAGTCTCCACAAGAATACACCATGGAAGATTTATTCCTAAATCTAGACCAACATGACTTTGACATGGACAAGGATGCTGTTGAGAAAGAGAATGCTGCTGCTGAGGGGGAGCAAGTGCAGAATATGGAAGAGCCTATAAGGCAGGAAACTGAGAAGGCACCTGAAGTGCAGAAAGAGAGGCCCCCTAGTCCTAAGGAGAGGGTGGCTATAGCCAGCACCTCTGCCTCAGAAGATGAGGAAGCTGAAAGGGCAAAGAAAAAGAAACTTTATGTCTTCAGGAGAAGAAGCCAGAGTTACAAGAAGGCTCTCCAAACAGTTGCACCACAGCCTATAGTTCAGCAAACTCCATCTGTTGATTATAGTGCTTTAATGATTGCCCTGCAGATAAAACTGGATGAACATAGAAAAGCCATAGAGGCTTATGTGGATGAAGGGCAGAAATCTTTACAATTTGATCTTGCCCAAGATATCAAGTCTATAAGGTTTGAAATGAACCTTAACAAGAAAGAGATGACAGACTGCTTCCACAAGGGTGGAAATGCAGTGGTGTACTTGGCAACACACCAGGAAAAAATAAAGGCACAAGTGGATGATATAGCATTGAAGCAAGGATATGTTCTTGAAAATCAACTAAGGATGAATGACAATTTGACTGCTTCTCATAATGCTATTGTCACAGAGTTAAAGAACAAGGCTGCTGAACCTTCTACCTCTACTGCTGCAGTTAAAGCTGAATTTGACAAAGCCTTTCAAGAAGAAATCAAGGCTGTTAAGACTGCTATTCAAGACACCCAGAAGGTTATATCTGAACAACTTAAAAAGCTCAAACCTTTCTTTAAAGATGGAGTCAGATTCTTAGATAATCAAATCAGATTCCAGAAGGATGATGTCAGAGATCATATGACTAGAGAAGTCATAAAGGGGGAGAGAGTTTTAGTCAAAGCTAGCTCTGATCATGCCAAATGGATATCTAATTCCATCAGAGCTACACTGGGCTATCCTCCACTTTGTGATGATGACAGTGTTGCTGAATCTGGAATTCAACCTGCATATCTTAGAGGTGAGCAACCAGAGGTAGCTCAAGTGATCTATCCTCCACCAGATTTTGAAATGGTGCAAGCTGATATTCATCACATGTATAGCCCAACTGAAGGGAAGTCTAATGTTATTCTGGAGAAAGTGGTTCAGCCTATATCAGAAGCCATGCAAGAGGCATTGCAGAAAGAGGAAGAGACAAGATTGTCTAAGAAGAGGTTTAGGGAACAAGCAGAACAAAGGCCAGACTTTGAACAGTGGAGCCCTACCTCTAGAAACATAATATTAACTGCCTGGAAAGCTGTCAAGGATAACACTCATGATAGGAACAAGTGGTTCTCTGAAGCTGAATGGAGAAAGCATGAATCTAGACAGGAGGCCATTGTTCAATACAAAAGGACGGCAAAGATGGGAAAGCTACCTCCTACAGCTCAGGAGCCTAGCAAGTACTTTCCAAAGCCATATCACTATTTTGAGAGGCAGAAGATCAAAGTTGAAGAGCTTAAAAAGAAAGATCTGAAAGGCAAGAAGCCTGCTGATGCTGAAACTGCTGATGCTCCTGTCCAAGCTAAAGTCCAAGCTGGCAAAGGAATAGTTATCAAGGAACCAGAACAGAAATAGATTAAGAATTTACTTGAAGATTACTTTGTATTCTTTTGAATGTAAAACATTTTTGTGAACTACTGAAAATGTATAAGACAGATATTAGAACAATATATGATTAATATATTTCATGTTTGTTCTGTGAATATGTCTATTTCTTATTTGTTCTGTGTTGATGAATTTGTATACATGTGTGATTTATACATGTTTATGTTTAACCCTGCTGTATATAATCCTGTTTTACATCATTTTGTAATTTTAATTATGAATGGTGTATATCATTGACCAAGGGTTATGACTTCTCCAAATAGGGGGAGATTGTTGGGTACATTGGTTAAATGTACCTGATTTGAAGAAGCCTCACCCAACTCAATGATATACATCATAATGTATTTGATGTATGTTGAGTTTACTTGTGCAGGTTAAGTATTTGCTGGACTGAAGCAAAAAGTTTCTAAGTCCATGTGTCGACACCTAGAGGGAAAGTGTCGACACTTAAGAAGACTTGTGTCGACACCCAGACAAGCAGTGTCGACACTTGGAGTCATTGTGTCAACACCTGGGATGCAGAGTCGACACCAGACACAAAGTGTCGACACAAGGAGCTGTGTCGACACTCAGTGAAGAAAAGTGCAGTAAAGCTGTGTCGACACTTAACAGCAGTGTCGACACCTAGAAGAACTGTGTCTACACCAGAAAGTGTCGACACTTGAAGCTGTGTCGATACTCAGCAAAAGTCAGCAGAGACTAAGTATAAGTGTCGACACCAAGAACAATGTGTTGACACTCAACAGAAGAGTCAACACCTGAAGTAAGTGTCGACACCCAGAACAATATGTCGACACTCACCTGAAAACTCAACACTTAAAGAAAGTGTCGACACATGGACCTGTGTCGACACTTAGCAAAGAACAGAAAGATCAACAAAATATTCTAAGTACAAGTGTCAACACTAAGGGAATGTGTCGACACTCAGCTGAAGTCTCAACAAGAAGAATCAAGTGTCGACACAAGGAGCTGTGTCAACACTCAGCAAGTATCAACATAGAAGACTATGTGTCGACACCAAGAAGCAGTGTCGACACTTAACAGATTCAACATAAGAAGGCGTGTCGACACAAAGGAGATGTGTCGACACTTAGAAGAATTCAGCAAGTTACAGAAGATCAAGTACTTGTGTCGACACTCAATTTCAGTGTCGACACATGCAGAAGAATCTGTGTCGAGACATAGTATCTACAACACAAGGAGTTGTTTCGACACCTTGTAGACTTGTGTCGACACTTACACAACTTGTGTCGACACTTGGCCTATAAGTGTCGACACTTAAAGACAAAAAGTCTCGACACTTTCAGACAGTTAGAGAACTTTCAAGAATTGACTGGATGACTTGACAGCTGCCGTTCCAGCCGGTCTACAGCACCTGTCAGAGATGTCAGAAGACAGTTATGAACCGGACCAGCCGGTTACCATGAAGAAAGCCTATAAATAGGCTCATACAGTTTACAAAAACTGTTGTTCAAGTAATTGAAGTAATTCAACAAGTGGTTCACAGAGTTATTGATCAAGTATCAAGACAAGAAGATCTTGCAGTCCAAGTGCAGATCTAAGAAGTTGGAGAGAGAGGGCTCCATCCAAGAAATCAGCCGTTGGAACTAGGCTGAGAAGAAGGGTTCAGATATATTCTGGATCTTAAGAAGCAGAGGTCAAGGATCAACTGCAGAAGGAGACAATCTTATTCAGTTCTACTTTCAAGAAGCTTTGAAGAAAGCTAAGTCAGATTGTATCCAGCTGAGTTCTTTCAAGAACTCATCAAGAAACTCTCAACTCCCCTCTCTTGTTTCTGAGTTGTTGAGTTAATATTTGTAAATCATTTTTATCTTGTAGGATCCTTTGGATCTGAGTGAATTGTAAGCCTGTACTTATAAAGGCTGAGGGTAGGGCTTGAGAGCCTGAGTGTAGGAGATTGAAATCTCTGAGTGTAGGCCTTGTTGGCTGAGTGTAGGCCTTGTTGGCTGAGTGTAGGCCTTTGTGGCTGAGTGTAGGCTTTGGGAAAAGCTGAGTTGTAGGGCCTTGGGCCTGAGGTGTAGGAACCAATTTGGGTTCTGAGACAGTGGTGGAGTTTGGCCGAATCTAGTACACTGCTAGATAGGCGAAGGGGGAAAGTGGATGTACCCAATGCTTGGGGAACCACTATAAAACTCTGTGTCTACTGTGATTGTGCTGTGATTGTGAATGCCTGTGTAATTGCTGTGCAAAAGTAGTATAGATTCTATGATATAACTGATAGCTGCCATTAAAGTCTTAAAAAGAATTTGGTCACCTATTCACCCCCCCTTCTAGGTGTTTGGGTACTATATCTTTCAAGTACCGTAAGGAAGTTTTCGCCACCGTTGGAGTTCTGAAGCTCTAATTCGCGAGCCGAGTCCGGATCTGTGGAGGCAAGTTCGTTGCGGTCATTTTCATCCGTCTAGATCTTTGGCATGACACCAAAGAAAATGCAAAGGGTAACGATTCTCTACTTAGACATGTGAAGTCCTCTTCCTTTTTGCATAGTAAACCCTCTCATGCAAGTGTGTGGTGAACATGAGGTTTTCCTTCGAGTTGATATAGTACATCCCCGTAGTTTTTCATTTAGATCCAGAATCAAAGTATGGAATAGACATACTGTGTGAAGCCCATCCGGATGGGTTGATCTGGATTGGTGATGTTTATTTGCTTTGTATGCCAGATAAGACTCCATGTTAATCGCATAGATTTCGGAGTCACGGGGAGTGCAGATGACTGCAGTAAGAGTACTGGAGGTAGTCTCCAGGATAACACCCGAGTAAATTGGGAGAAGCGATAGTCTTACCCCTACCGTGCAACGATAGTACTACCGCCGGCGGTAGCTCCCAGTGAGTTGTGTATTGTTGAGAAGCCTATCTCGTGGAGACCCGAGGGCTATTGATGTGAGGCCTGTCTCGGGGAGACCTGGGGGCCGTATATTGGAGTGTGAGCTTAATTTGCTCAGCTTTGGTGGCCATGTGTGCCAGCCTTTGGCATAACCTGATTATGCGTGTTGTGATGGGCAAGAGGATGCTGAACCCACGTCGTGTATAGGCCATGAAGGTTTCTGCTTTTGGCGCATGACAGTATGAGCAACGAGCATTGGCTGAACTGCACCCACTCTATAGCGTTCGACTTGGAGTGAGTCATTGGCTTGTATCTGGTTGGGAGCGCCTTGACTTTGTCATAGCATATAGAGAGAGACTTTGGCTACAACCCTGGGAAGCCTTTTAATGCTCATAGGTGCCATTGTGAGAACGGTGGTGGGGCCTGAAATCTCGGTACACCGATACTATGCCATGAGTGCACGGGGCGTATGGTCGGTAGTGCCAATGCATGTGGCGAATGTTTCTTAGCTTGCACTTTCTGTTGCCTTATTATTATTGATACTAATGACTGCAGGGAAGGAGCACCGCCACCCCGAGCAAGGGGTGGGGTCGTTATAATTTGGTCAGCTAATGCTGACCTTTGCTTTTGTTTGCCACCGTTGTGGTGGGATGTTGCTTGCAGGTGCAATAGAGCCGAATGGTAAATAGCAGGTTGGAGCCCCGAATAGCTATGCTGGCCTCGAAGGCCAAAGCAAATAGCTAGTGTTTACCTTACAGTTCATGTGTGGCCGGCTTGCGTGCTGAAGTTTGTAAAACATTAACTTTTGAGTAAACCTTGTAAGGCCATAAGGACATGACTATGCTTTTGTGTATTTTCAGTACTCATTCCTATTTCTCTGTTTAGTGGACATTCATGTTAGTATGAGTTCTATTTTATAACCTTTAAAATTACTTCCGCTAGAATGTACTCTGTGCTAGGATATGTTGTATCAGATGATGATTTCAATTAGTAACTCCTTGGTTTGTCTGTAGTATATAGCGTCGGTCCCTAGCCGGACCTACTGCTATATGTCATGTGATGGATATGGGTGTTAAATCACCCAACTTAGCCATTTCTCTGATGGCACATATCTTTGTGTCCCAGTCTCTGGTGAGAGACCTGAGGAGCTTGTCATTTAGCTCATAATGACTAAAGACCCTTCCATAGGTCCTTAGCTCATTTACTATCCTGAAGAATCTTTCATAGCAGGTGGCATTTTCTCACCCTTGGACTGTTTGAAGGCCTCATACTCCTGGTTGAGCATAGACTTTCTATCATCCCTGACCTCCTCTGTGCCTTCCATGTAAATCACCAGAGTGTTCCACATTTCCTTTCCAGTTTTGTAATGAATCGGTTTCTGAAGGGTATAATCATCAATTGCACTGATAATTACATTTTGAGCCCTCTTGTCCATGGTGGCAAGAATGACTTCATCTTTTGTCATTTCATCATAAGTCTTGGATATCTGAATGTTTGCATCTAGGACAGACACTTTCATGGGGATGAAAGGCCCTTCCTTAACTGTTATAAAGATTCTAGGGTCAGCTGCTTCCATGAACATCTTAACCTTTTCCTTCCAGATTCCAATCACTCCTTCCTGCAGATCGAAAGCTTCATGGTACACAGCTCCCTGTATTTCACTCCTGAACCCAAAAGAATAGTCTGTAGCTACCTTTGGACATCACTCAGATGGTTAGATCTTTTTTGAGCAACCTCCCTCTGATACCACCTGAAAGTCTTTACTTTCAAGGTAGCTTACAACCTTGGGGGTGAATAGGTTGTCTCACTGTTATTATTCTCTTTTTAGTTTTTCTCCTTAGCACTAAGTGTGTAGGTAGTAGTTTGCTTTCAAGAACCTGCACAAAGAAAATAATACAGAAAAGCACACATAGATTTATAGTGGTTCCCCAACTTGTGGGTACATCCACTCTCCTCCCACCTTGCCAACTTCTTGTTAGTCAAGACACTTCTCCAAAACACTGCTCTAAGGAGCTTACACCTCAGATCCCTCAGGATCTCTCAGTCTCCTCCAAGACCTACAACTCAGCAACAAGGGCCTACAACTCAGCCACAAGGGCCTACAACTTAGTGATCAGCAGATCACCCACCTCAGGCTGGGAGGACAACCCTACCTCAGATCCACTAGGGATCCTACCTTAGAGAGTTACAATCTCCTTCAGCTCAGGCAAATTTGCCCTACCTCAGGCCAGTGTCCCTACAGCTTAGATCCAGTTGGATCATACAACTCAGAGTGCTTTACTCTCCTACAACTCAGTCAATATTGCCCTACCTCAGGCCAGTGACCCTATAGCTCAGATATAGTTATATCCTACAAAAAAGTGTAGATTTGAATGTTTTGACACAGGGAAATTTCACTGTATCAAAATCTAGGGCTGAGTTATCTCAGCACTATCTTGCTTCACAGTAGTAGGAAGAAGTTCTCCCTCTGCTAGAAGAAACTCAGAATGAATATTCTGATCTTGGTGAAGAAGAAGATGAACTTGTGTTCTTCAATCAGCTAACTAAGCCCACTGGAGAATGATGGCTCTACTTTATTCCTCTATCAGAGATCTTTCTGATTATGCTGTAGCAGTTAAATAAGCAACAACTCACTGAACTTTTTGTTCCTACAGGAACACTTCAAGCACTTTCTCGGCGATAATGGTGAGAGTGATGAAGCCAGGTCACAACCTTTTGAAATTGATAAAGCCCTAAAGTTTTTTTCATCTTGGCCACTCTCTTCCTTTTGTAGTTCGCCAATCAACGACTCTTAGAAATCAGTGGGGCCCACTTGCAGCATCCAGCTGCACCTTACTTTAATGGAAGAAGACGTACAGTAGATTCGCGACAGATTTTGTCGTGTTCTGTAGCTTCTCCGTACTTGATTTGAAATTAGTTGACTTTGTCGATTTTGTAGATATTTCTGATGTCCGCACCTGTGGACTTAACCAAAATAGAGCATCAGTAGAATATGCATTGAGTGAATGAGCTTCACTCAACGCCAAAGTACTTAGATAGAATTCTGTCTATCTAGGTGTTGACAGCGTTGAGTGAGTAAGCCTTACTCAACGCTTTATGATTTAGCCATTTCTGCAGCCCTTTTAGCATGCATGACGTTGAGAGCGTTGAGTGAGCATACCTCACTCAAAGCCTGGTACCTTAGCCATGCTTTCTGTAATTTAGGCATTGAGAGCGTTGAGTGAGCATGCCTCACTCAACGCTTTCTACCTTAACCAATTTTCTGCTTCTTCCGCATCTTAAGCGTTGAGAGCATTAAGTGAGCACGCCTCACTCAACGCTTTTTCCTTAGCCAAATTTTCTGAATCATGGCATTGAGAGCGTTGAGTGAGCTCGTCTCACTCAACTCTTTCTACCTTAGCCAAAGTTTTCTGCTCTTTGGCGTTGAGTGTGTAAGCCCCACTCAACGCCAAACTACTTAACAGATTTTCTTCTGTTATCTAACGTTGAGTGAGTGTGCTTCAATCAACGTATTTGAACTTAGCCAAATTTCGGTGTCTGAAAACAACACTGACTTTGAGAATTAGTCAACACATTATCACATGACGTTGAGTGAGCTTGTCTCACTCAATGTATGTGGACTTATTAAACATTCACAGTTTTCCCGTGGCGTTGACTGACTGAGCTATACTCAACGATTATGGAGCTATGACTTTGAGTGAATGATCTTCACTCAACGCCTGTGGACTTAGCCACATTTCTCAGATTACCACTACTTGGCTTTGACTGTATAGACTTCACTCAGATCTATAAGTCATCTGGCGTTGAGTTAGTGACCTTCACTCTATGCCTGTGGACTTAGATAGATTTCTATCTATCCACATCTTAGATAAGAGTTTACCTGACCTAGACACTTAGGCTACCTGTCCCATCACTGTTGCTAGGATAACCCTACATGCATGAACTCAAACACACATCAAATGCAACTTTATGTATATTATTGACAAGATTGACTACACTCAAATCTAGGACATTGTGGGTAATGGACCCAACAAAAACCATCCTGGCCTCCACCTTCATCACCTCAAGGTCCCTTTTAAAGATCACATTCACCGAGCTCCCGTTGTCAACCAGAATCTTGGAGATTGTGTAGTTTTCAATCGCCATTTGAATCATTAGGGTGTCACAAAACAGATCCTCATAGTCGGCCATATCCTTAAATGAGAAGGTAATCTTCTCCTCCAAGGGTGGGGTTTGGGTGGAAGTGGCAACGATCCTCCTGAACATGGACTAGAAGCTTCCTTTGCAAGTGGCTTCGATTCCCACTCCCCCATGGATCACCCCGATCCCCCACGGGCGCCTACATCAGCCCTGTCTTCACACTTATCCTCCTCTCCTCCTGAAAGAACTTCCTAAATCCTTACTGTCTGCTACTGCTGAACTTGCCCTCTGGCTTCCCTCATCTCCATAAACACTGGGCAGGTGGCCGTCACGTGACCTTCCTCCGGATAGAAGTCACAAAAGGGCAACACCACCCTGCCCCTTCTCTCCTTCCCCTTCCATTCATTCTCCTCATCCCCTCCCCCGTGTAATCGCCATCGCTTGTCGCTGCTACGGGAGGGTCGATCTCTGATCACGCCTCCATCCTGGTGGGTTGAACTGCCCTTAACTTCTATGGTAATTCTCTCCACCTTGATTTCCTCTCCCCTTCCACCGGGAAGGCTCCTCCTAGGGTCTCCAAGCCAACCAGTTGTTCGACTCCCGATACCCCCTACCCTGTTGTTGCCCCTGGTTCCCCTAACCTCAAGGCTCTTCCATCCTCCTTACTTCCTATTGCCTTCCTGTTCCCTGCTCTTTCACCTCACCCTCCACCAACTTGGCCAGCTTCTTGATGAACGTTGGGTTTATCATCTCACCCTTTATCTCTTTTGTCTCTCTCTCCATCAACTCTTCAAAGGAAAGGGGTGGCACACTTTTCAGTTCCATGCCGAAGAACCCTTGCCTTATGCCTAGGGTGAAGGCGAGCATTAGGGTATACCCTTGAACCTCCTGGAGCAGAAGGATCTCGTCCTGGAATCGATCGATGTAGCTCCCCAACGTCTCCACTAGCTTCTGCTTGACCGCGAATAGGCATTCTGCTCCCCTCTTCCTCTTTTTTGACATCGAGAAGCTCAAGAGGAACCCACGTCGCAAGTCCTCAAAGCAGTAGATGGAGCTTACGGGAAGCTGGTGAAACCGGTCCTTGACCTTCTCCTTCAAGGTGATGGAAAAAAACTGACATTTGAAGGCGTCCGACATCTGCCTGGTGGAGATGGCATCTTCGAACCATTGGACATGTTGTATGAGATCATCTCTGCCCATGTAGTAGGATATCTCTGGCTCTTTGAACCCCTATAGAACCGGGGCCGAGATGACCAACTCACTTAAAGAGCTTTCCCCTCCCGCTAGACGAGCTGAACTATCTCGCGCCCTAGGCTTGCTTACCCTACTAGCATTCGCTTGGCCTAGGAATAGTGTAATGCCCCTGATTTTTCGGTGTTTATTTTATTTCCTGTAGTGACGTATTTTTGATGTCAGGGAGTTACGTTGACATATAGTTAACGGGTGACATTGTTGGAGCATGGGTTTGCTTAGTGGGGTTTCCTGTGTGGTTGGTTTTGTTTTGGTTGTGCGCCTTCCCTCGTGAGACGGGTCTGTTTTGGTGACTCGGTGAAGCTTTTTATAGGGATGTTGTGGTGTTTTTGCCTTCGGGTGGTGTTTTACCCGGGTTTGGTTGGTCGGATTGGGATTTAGACTTCACTGTTAGATTCGTAGCGTCAGTATTTAGCTACGTTGCGATTTTCGTAAGATTCCGAGTTGGTTTGGATTTCGGGTCATGTTTGGACCATTCATTATTAAATTATTTTATATCACTATAATTAATTAAGTTTTCACATATATATGCGGTCAGAATTAGGTCGCTCAATAATTCTGTTCATCGTCTTCCCGAATCGAGCAGCGATTGTTTTCACGAAATGGAAAGGAGCGGCGTTCTGCCTGCCTTCGACCGGCGTTTCCCATCGATCTGGTGGTCGGATTCCTTGATAGAGTAGAGATTTGGAAAGCTCTCGTCGAGATCTATGCGATCGTGGTAAGATCTTCCTGTTTCCCCAATTTTTAGGTGTTAGGGTTAGCGATTTTGGCCTCTTTTTTCTTCCAAAAGTTTCAAGAAATGTTGCCAGGATCTTTTGGTGGCCGATCCTTGTCGCGGTGCGATGGGGAGGCGCCTTTCCGGTGTTTTCAAGGCAAGTTGATTTTCCGCTTGCATGACAATTTCAATCCATTATTTTCCATCTTTTCCTTCCTTTTTCTCCTCCCTTAGAGAGTAGGAGTAGTATAGGATGAGCTTTGGAAGAACCCCCTTAGGGTAGTGTAGGTATTCGGCCAAGCTATGGAATTTAGGTGAAAGAGTTTTAGTAAAATTCGGCTTATATCGTATAGTGGATTTGTCGAGTATCAGCAGTAGGATTAGTCGAATATGGCAGGTTAACCGGGTGAGAATTCATTGAGTATCAGTTGAGTAGATTTCAACAAGTATCGCCGAATCTCCTTAAGGAATTTTCGTCGTGTTATGATCTATCGAGTATGGGTTTAGTAGCTTAAGTCTGATTCATCGAACATCTAGGATATTTCATCGAGTATCTGCAGTGTGGTGTCGAGAGGAGCCCGATTTATCGAGTATAATCGACGAATCGCCGAGTATAGTCTAGGCCTATTAGTGTCGAGTGGCAGGTAAAGCTAAGGAAATTTTGGCATGTATTAGTAGAATTCGTCGAGTATTGCTACTATTATTCGCCGAGTACAGTAGAATTCATCGAGTTTCGTTATATGATTCATCGAGTATCATTGTAATTCGTCAGGTATACTAGCCGAATTTGGCCAGGACTTAGAATATTTTGTCGTTTCGTGTAGGATTCGTCGTGTATGGTCCTTAGAGTGATTTTAGGGCTTGTTTAAGATATCGACTTGGGATTTGGTTTGGGTATGATGTTTCTTCAGCTATGAAGGTTGACAGTGGATACAAGGCCACCAACTGGATGCCGGTTTGTGGTTCTTTACACTTGGTGGTTGTTTAGTGTCTTTTGAGGACTGTTGGATTGGGTTAGGACAAATGGTCACCATCGCAGGGCCTTCTTTTTGAGACGTTTGGGTCTGGGAGCCTGGTATGGGACAATTGGTCATCGACTCCGGTCCGATTGATATTTCCAAGTGTTAATGATTCAAGTTTTGAGCTGTTTTGTGCTCTGTTTGCTTCTTAGACCAGTCCATGCTATTTTATGCTAATCCTTGTAGATTTTGTCGAAGCATGGTTTCGTTCCGCGCTTGGTGCAAATTTCAATTAACCTATTTATTGCAACTTTTACTGTACCTGTTTTATTTGGCTATCCAGCTGTGGTTTTCAACACTTCATATAGTCGGGTTTGGTAAATCCTTTCTTGCCTTTTTAGCTTTTACCTGCTTATTTCTTTTGCCACTTGTATTTTCTTGCTGAGGTGTTCTTCTTTTGAATGCCTTAGGTTCAGGGCTGTAGCCGGTGTAGCGGCTGTGTTGGGTGGTAGCTTTTGTACTGCAGTTGTTGTAGTAGTTTTTCCTCACTGTTGTGAGGTAGTTCTTGTTTTCAATTTTAGTTCAGACTTGCATACTTTCAGTGGGTTCGTGTCAGGTTGTTGACCCCCACTGGTAGTTTTCTTTTGGATTATAGAATACCCTACTAGCAACTAGTTTACCTCTTGTGGTTATTTTTACCTGCTCTCTAGGAAGGTTTTATATTAGCATGTTAGGTATAAGTACAAAAGTTACTACTATTGCTTCATACATGCCATATTTAAAACCTAAATCACTATATTTAAACAAGCATAAAGGCTACCTTTTCTATTATTATAAATCTAGAGTCTTGCATACCATGAGTTGTCCTCTAAGGATGTTTATACTCATGTTGGACGTCTAATCTTGTAAATAAAGTATTTTTTGCAGCGTATAACTATCTTTTTCTTGTGGACTAGATGAGCCACCGAGCCAAGGGATACGGCTAACCGCGTAACTTAAACTGGATTTTCATTAAATAGCTTATAGATCTTTTGTAAAGGTGTTTAGTTGGAGTTTTACCTGAGCGTCTGCAGTTATCCCCTGCTGACATGACATCATGACGCGCATTTTCCCTTACTCTAATATATTATTAAATGCGGGAAAAATGCAGGTTGTGAAAGTATCAGAGGGATGGGTTGTTTGACAATTGGTCGAACAACAATCTCAGGTTTGTGTTGGTCGTCTAGTGTCATTTCATACACACATAGATGTGTCATCAATACGTCTTGGCTGAAGCACGAACACTACACTCATAAGCATAATAAGAAGTATACGATGCATATTATGTAGTATGAGATGCATAATATGTGTTTGTATATGGATCCTCATAGGTGACAATATGTGACTGTTATGTAGTATGAGATGCATAACATCATCACATGAATGCACATTAGATTTGGATTTACGTTGCATGCGATATTATGTAGTATGAGATGCATAATATTTCATGTGTACACCGCTCATAACATGCATTAAAGCCTTTTTAGATTGTATAGCACAACATGCATGACATAACATCGCATCAACACACGCGCCAAGCTAAAGATTTACATGATGACATACTTACACACATGGTTTTGAGTCAAAGAGAATAAGAATTTCATGCATTCATGGTTTAGGAACATGAGTCAATAGGATGATGATATATCATCCTAAGTTAGGCATGACATTATAATTGAAAATCCCAAAGCAATTTAGCAGCATGAGCAAGTATTTAATTATGTATTGTCTGAACTAAGTTGTGTGGTTCTAGCGGTAAGCTAGGTTTTGATTAGTTGTTATACTGTGTTATTAGAATGTCGAGGCGTCCTGTGATAAGGTCGACTCCCCAGTCGGAGGGGGAATCTTTCGATGCCTAGAGTGAGGCCGTAATAGAAGGATTGCGATAGAGCAATGAGACTCTGTCGAGGCAGATACTGGAGATACAGTCACAGATCCAGTCATTATTATCAGTTGTTGCTAGTCAGCCTCCTAGAATGCAGTACCCGACTGTGGGTTAGACTATTCCTATTCCTGTTACCCTTCCCCTTTCGTGCCCCTAGTGTTGTTGCCACTAGAGATGATGTTAATTTCATATTTCCAGAGACTAGGACCCCCACCTATGATGGTAGAGTAGATTTTATGGCTTTGGATGATGGGATAATAACCATCGAGTAGATGTTCACTTTTTCAGGATTTTCAGCGAACTAGAGAGTAATGGTCAATGTGTATCAACTTAAGGGACATGCAAAGAGTTGGTGGCTGAGAGAGAAGGAAAATCTTAAGGATGGGTGTTCATGGGAATCCTTCAAGGAGCTGTTGTTGAAAAAGTTTCTGCTGTCGGTCGAGAGAGACCGTTTGATGAACGATTTTTTGCATCTCAAGCAAAGGCAGCTCACCATTACCGAGTACGTGGTGGAGTTTATCAAACGGTGTAGTTTTGCCCCAGACATAGTTTCTTCAGAGTCTAATCAAGTTCAACATTTTCTGGTTGGTCTTAGGAATGACATCCGGCAGTTAGCTATTGCTTATGGATTCAAAAGCTATGCTGAAGTTGTGGATGCAGCTCTGAAGGTTGAGGTGATTGACAATGACAAGAACCGAGGTCAACAAATGAGAAAAGATAAGAGAAAGACTGGTGAGGGTAAGAGTCCACAAGAATCCAGTGCTGCTTCAAGGAAAAGGAGTAAAGAGACATGCAGTTTCTGTGGCCGGTCTGGCCATCCCTTTGAGAGATGTTACAAGAGGATAGGAGCTCTGAAGCAGGAGCAAGTTCATGCGATTCAGAGTGATCCTAAAGGAGAGTTAGTCTGTTTTGCGTGTAAGCGAAGAGGGCACGACGCTGCCCACTATTGGCATAAGGACAAGTCCTGCTTCTAAAGTGGGCAGAAAGGACATGTTAAGACGAAGTGCCCGCAGGCTCAGCCCCTATTGCAACCAGTTCCACTTCAGGCCTTTCCGCTACCACAACAATTTGACAAGGGGAAGGGCAAGCTGAACGTGGTGTCTTTGGAGGAAGCTCAAACGTCTTCTCAAGTGATTTCAGGTTAGATCCTGACCTAGCTATAGCTTCTAATTTGCAGATGTAGTTTCAACGTTCGTTCCCTTAGTTGTGTATACAATTTTATAGGGAATTTTAAGGTTAAGAACCAGTGGGCGCATGTTCTTTTCGATTCCGGTGCTACCCACTCATTTGCGGCTAGAACCTTCGTAGAGCGTCACCGTTTGACCCTCGATCTTGTCGGCGACGTGTTTTGCGTCATGTTTCCCTCTGGCTATTCAGTGGTATCGGACCAAGGCAGTCAGGGTTGTCTAATTCTGTTAGGAGATTTTCTAGCCGTTGCTGATCTGAAGGTGATATACTTGGAAGATTTCGACGTGATTTTGGGGATGGACTGGTTGTCTAAGTATGATGCGGTCATCTAATGCAAGGTCAAGCATTTGGACTTCAAGATGGACAACGGTCAACCCAGGAGCGTTTATGGTTTTCCGCGCCACGTTTCTCTGATTATCTTTGCGGTACGTGCTCGGAAGCTTGTAAATTCTGAATGTTTTGCCTGTTTGATTTCGGTGTTGGTGACCCGTGGTAGTTTGCCGCATGTAAAGGAGATTACTGTAGTGCGCAAGTTTCCTGACGTTTTTCCTGATGATCTTCTTGGTCTTCCACCGGAGAGAGACGTGGAGTTCATCATAGATTTAGAGCCGGGTACCCATACAATTACTAAGGTTCTGTATTGTATGGCCCTGCGTGAGCTAGAGGAGCTGTGTACCCAATTGGATGAGTTGCTGCAGAATGGATTTATTAGACCATGTTCTTCACTATGGGGGTGCTCCTGTGCAATTTGTGAAGAAAAAGGATGGATCGATGAGGTTGTGCGTTGATTATAAAGAGCTGAATAAAGTAACCATTAAGAATAAGTATCACTTGTCGAGGATAGATGACTTATTTGATCAGTTGCGTGGTAGCACTGTGTTTTCAAATATTGATCTTCGTTAAGGCTACCATCAGTTGAGGATTCATGAGACTGATATTCCACGGACTGCTTTTCGTTCCAGGTATGGGCATTTCGAGTTCTTGGTTATGTCTTTTGGATTAACTAATGCACCCTCTACCTTTATGGATATGATGAACATAGTGTTTAAATATTTCCTGGACTGTTTTGTGGTTGTGTTTATAAATGATATTCTGGTATACTCCCGCAGTTCTGATGAGCATGTCCAGCACTTGCGCTTTATTTTGTCTGCTTTGAGGGAGCATAAGTTATATGCCAAGCTAAGTAAGTGTGAGTTTTGGCTTCCTCAGGTTTCTTTTCTGGGTCATGTGGTTAACAAGGATGGAATTTCTGTGGATCCCGAGAAGATAGCTGCTGTTATGGATTGGAATAGACCTGCTACTCCCAAGGAGATAATGAGATTCCTAGGGCTAGCAGGCTATTATAGAAGATTCGTGGAAGGCTTCTATTCGCTGTTTGCGCCATTGACTAAATTAACGCAAAAGAACACAGCTTTTATTTGGAGCGATAAGTGCAAAGAGGTTTTTTAGGAATTAAAAAGGAGATTGTGCAATGCTCCGATTTTGGCCTTGCCTACCGAAGGGATAGAGTATGTTATGAATGTGTACACATCACACGTTGGACTTGGGTGTGTGTTGATGAAAGAAGACAAAGTGATTGTGTATGGGTCACGACAGTTAAAGGCTCATGAAAGGAATTACCCTACGCATGATCTAGAAGTCGCAGTGGTCCACGCCTTGAAGTTATGGAGACATCTGATATATGCCGCTATGTGTAAGATTTATACAGATCATAAGAGTTTGAAGTACAGAATCACTCAAAAGGAATTGAATTTGGACTAGCAGAGATGGTTAGAGTATGTGGCCGATTATGTTGTAGAGATTCAATACCATTCGGGCAAAGCTAATATGGTAGCCGATGTCCTGAGTAGTAAGTCAGCAAAAATCTTCAATATTTTTGTGGATTCACTGGTGGAGGAATTTCTTTTGATGGATATATCGGTGGGGAGTAGCGACTCGCCGAACAGTTTGGTAGTATTAGAGCCTTCATGGATTTCACTTACGAGGCTACATCAAAGAGATGATCTTGATTTGCTGCACCTTTATAACATAACTGTGAAAGGGGAATTACAAGACTTTTTCAATTGATGATGCATGCACTTTGAAGTACTGCGGCAGATTTTGAATTCCAGCAGTTGAGGATAGCTAAGTTAAGTTGTGAAAAGAGGTGCATAGTTATAGTGTTGCCTACCATCCCGGTTCTACTAAAATGTATAAGGATCTGAAGCAGATCATTTGGTGGTATGGTATGAAGAGTGATATAGCTAAGTTCGTATCAGAATGTTCTACTTGCAAGCGAGTTAAGGCCGATCATGGAAGGCTTGGAGGCAAGTTGACGCCCTTAGAAATTTCGAGTTGGAAGTGGGAGAATATTTTGATGGACTTTATTACTGGATTGCCGAAATCTCCCCGAGGATACGATTCAGTTTGGGATATAGTGGACCTATTGACGAAGTGTGCTCACTTCGTGCCATTCAAGATCGACTGCTCCATGAAGAAAATAGCTGAATTATATTTGGATGAGGTCATCAATTTACATGGAGTGCCTGTTAGCATTGTATCAGATCGAGACTCCAGGTTTACGTCTTGATTTGGAAGAGTTTACAGGAGGGGTTGGGTACCGACTTGAGGTATTCCACCACCTATCATCCGCAGAAAAATGGTCAGACGGAGAGAGTAAATCAGATCGTGAAAGATATGATCAGATGTTATATTTTGGACCACGGAGGATCGTGGGATGAACGTTTGAGATTGATGGAATTTGCATACAATAATAGATTTTAAGAGAGTTTGCAGATGACCCCATTTAAGGCTTTGTATGAGAGACGTTGCAGAACAAAGACATTGCAGAACTCCTTTGTTTTGGGCCGAGGTTGGTGAGAGACTGTTATTGGGTCCACAAGCGTTAGAAGAGATGAATATTTCTATTAATCATATTCGAGAGAAGCTTCGGATAGCCCAGGAGCATTATGAAAAGAACGCCAATCGTCAACGGACTGAGTTAGAATTTGTTGTTGGGGACATGGTCTTTCTGAAGGTTTACCCGATGTCTGGTACTTAGAGGTTTGGTAAGAACCATAAGTTGGACCCTAGGTATGTGGAACCTTTCAAGGTTGTTGAGCGGATTGGTGTATCAGCTTATAGACTTGATTTGCCAGCAAATTTTTCTGGTGTGCATGACGTTTTTCACGTGAGTCAAATGCGGAAGTGTGTGCTAAGCGACATGCAAATTCTTGATGCTATGCCCCAGTTGGAGGCCAATCTTTTATATGTGGAAGTGCATGTTTGTGTTTTGTATACTCAGGATCGGGTATTGCGAAGGAAAACGGTACCCATGGTTAACGTTTTGTGGAGGAACCAAGATGTGGAGAGCGTGACTTGTGAGTTGGATTCATCTATGTGGGAGGCTCATCCTCATCTGTTCTCCTGATGTTTTTGGTAAGTATTTTCTTTGCAAGCCTATGATTGTTTTTATTCTTTTTTGGATTTGATCATATTTATGTTAGGTTTCGGGACAAAACTTCCTTTTAGGAGGGGTGGCTGTAATGCCCATAATTTTTCGGTGTTTATTTTATTTCCCGTAGTGACGTATTTTTGACGTCAGGGTGTTACGTTGACGCATAGTTAACGGGTGACGTTGTTGGAGCATGGGTTTGCTCTGTGGGTTTTCCTGTGTGGTTGATTTTGTTTTGGTTGTGCTCCTTTCCTCGCGATACAGGTCTGTTTTGGGGACTCAGTGGAGCTTTTTATAGGGATGTGGTGTCATTTTGCCTTCGGGTGGTGTTTTACCCGGGTTTGGTTTGTCGGATTGGGATTTTGACTTCGGCATTAGATTCGTAACATCGGTATTTAGCTACAGTGCGATTTTCGTAAGATTCCGCGTTGGTTTGAATTTCGGGCCATGTTTGGACCATTGATTATTAAATTGTTTTATATCACTATAATTAATTATGCACACACACACACACACACACACACACACACACACACACACACACACACACACACACACACACACACACATATATATATATATGGTCGGAATTAGGTCGCGTCAATAATCCTGTTCATCGTCTTCCCGAATCGAGCGATGACTGTTTTCGCGAAACGGAAAGGAATGGTGTTCTGCGTGCCTTCGTCCGACGTTTCCCAGCGATCTGGTGGTCGGATTTCTCGATAGAGTTGAGATTTGGAACGCTCTTGCCAAGATCTACGCGAACGTGGTAAGATCTTCCTGTTTCCCCAATTTTTAGGTGTTAGGGTTAGTGATTTTGACCACTTTTGTCCTCCAAAAAATTCAGGAAACATTGCTAGGATCTTTTGGCGGCCGATCCTTGTCGCGGTGCGAGCGGGAGGAGCCTTTCCGGAGATTTCAAGGCAAATGGATTTTCCCCTTGCATGTCAATTTCAATCCATTTTTTTCCCTTCTTTTCCTTCCTCTTCCTCCTCCATTAGAGAGAAGGAGTAGTAAAGGATGAGCTTTGGAAGAACCCCCCTTAGGTATGTAGGTTTTCTGCCAAGCCATGGAATTTAGGTGAAAGGGTTTAAGTAAAATTCGGCTTATATCGTATAGTGGATTTATCGAGTATCGGCGGTAGGATTCGTCAAATATGGTAGGTTATCCAGGTGAGAATTCGTCAAGTATCGGTAGAGTAGATTTCGACGAGTATCACCAAATCTCCTTAAGGTATTTTCATCGGGTAAGGATCCGTCGAGTATGGGTTTAGTAGCTTAAGTCCGATTCGTCGAACATCTAGGCTATTTCATCGAGTATCGACAGTGTGGTGTCAAAAGGAGCCCGATTCATCGAGTATAATCGACGAATCGCCGAGTATAGTCTAGGATTATTAGTGTCAAGTGACTGATTATCTCTTAGATATCTGCAAGGAGAAAATAACCAAACTAACAATTCAACAAGGCAAGTATACCTATCGAAATGCAGCTAGGGGACACAAGTGTCGTATTGAAATCCGGGAACAGTTGAGTAAGCTTACTCACACGAAATCTATTATTTTATCGACGAAAAAATTAGGTTTTTTTAGAAGAAAGCTAAACGTACTAAAGGAAGAGAACTACTTGCAATGAAAGAGAGCTACTTGCATGAAAAGATAAAGAGAGCTAAAAGAGCGATTAAACTTAAGCTTAGTAACGATGAGGGGAAAATGCACTCGATCAGAAATCACCTCGGCAAGAGTGGTTAGAAAAATACGATAAATAAACCTAAGCTAATTAGGGTAAAGGTCCTTGACCGTGGAGGTTCCATGAATATTGACACGCTTCTCTCGAAGGTCGTGCCTAATTGAGTTTAGGAAGGTCCGACCGACTCTCGCCTAAATCGGAGGCCTAAAACTCGCTTTACGCGGTGAACCCCGCTATTGGATTTTACTCCAATCCGGGAGATTTGAACGTCTGCCTCTCTCGAGGGGTGCGAACAACTCCCTTTTCTCTTGAGTGCTCATTTCAAACTTTCGGCCTCTCGACTAGCCCAGAATGAAAGCAAAGGTGGAGAGTATATATCGATGATATACCTCCAACCCGTGATAAATCAAGAGTAATTCAAAGCTAAACCCTAAAAAGAAAAGGTAAGATTCAAAGCATCATAACCTAATCACTCGAACCTTGGATCATCAAGATCGAGTACATGGAGGATTAGTTAATCATGGTGAGGTGGAAGAGGGGGGATGAGTAGAAGAAGAATAATGAAAACAGAGCAGAAACGTAAAAGAAAACAACACTTTTTATTAATGGAAACAGGGATCTTACAGCTTGAAAACCAGAGATTACAAGTGCATGGAAAGGTAAACTACACTATCATTAACATTATACTACAGAACGAAGCTAGGAACTAATACAGGGAAAGCATAAAGCTAGAGCTAAGAACTAAAAATGAAAAGACATGCTTAAAATGTTCAAAAATACAAAGGACAGAACCTCCCCTCTCAAAGCAAAAGGTGTCCCTGAACCCTTAGAGTTGGGCTCTATTTATAAAATTTTTCGGGTCGGGTCATGCCCCCCTGTCACGCCCGGGTCGGGCGTGACCCTAGGGCGTGACACATTCGGCGCGACTTTTTCGGGCTAGAATTTAATTCTGACGAAGTAGTTGAAGTACACGCCCACAAGTCACGCCCTGGTAGGGCGTGTACCTGGGGAGTGTTCTTTGCGGCGTGACTTTGTTGAGCTGAAATTGAATGCTGGAGGTGACGGGCGGAATTGCTGAAGTACACGCCCATATGTCGCGCCCGGGTCAGGCGTGACCCTGGGGCGTGACACTTTCGGTGCGACGGTGGAGCGGGAAAAACGAGCGCGTTGCGGCGATTCCTCGGAACCTGGGGACACGCCTCTAGAACACGCCTGTGTTGGATGTGACACGGGCGTGACAGAGGGCGTGTACACTAAGTTTCCACGGAATGCAGTTTCGGACCAATTGCTTCATTCCTCTGGGTTACACGCCCTAGGTACACGCCCTGGTAGGGCGTGACCTTGGGGCGTGTCACAGCAAAATTCGGTTGAAAGCCGTGAAAACCTGCAAAAAGCAGAAAAAATGCATTAGCGACAAAAATATATACAAAGGGGAATCAAAATAAGTACTTTACAAGACATGATTTGCTTTAAAACCCCGAAAATATCCTAATAAAATTGACTGCAAACCGTATTATCAGTGACCAGTAAAGCCAAGGAAATTTTGGCCTGTATTAGTAAAATTCGTCGAGTATTGCTAGTATTATTCGCCGAGTATAGTAGAATTCGGCGAGTATCGTTATACGATTCGTCAAGTATCATTGTAATTCATTGGGTATACTCGCCAAATTTGTCCAGGACTTAGAATATTTTGCCATTTCGTGTAGGATTCATCGTGTATGGTCCTTAGAGTGATTTTAGGGCTTGTTTAAGATATCGACTTGATATTTGGTTTGGATATGATGTTTCTTTGGCTATGAAGGTTGGCAGTGGATAAATGACCACCAACTGGACGCCGGTTTGTGGGTCTTTACACTTGGTGGTTGTTTGGTCTCTATTTTGAGGACTGTTGGATTGGGTTAGGATTAATGGTCACCACCCCATGGCCTTCTTTTTGAGACGTTTGGGTCTAGGAGCCTAGTATGGGACAATTGGTCACCGACTCTGCCCAGTTGATATTTCCAAGTGTTAATGATTCACGTTTTCGAGCTATTTTGTGTTCAGTTTGCTTCTTAGATCAGTCTATACTATATTATGCTAATCCTTGCAGATTTTGTCAAAGCATGGCTTCTTTTCGCACTAGATGCAAATGTTCAATTAACCCATTTATTGCAACTTTTACTGTACCTGTTTTTATTTGTCTATCCAGCCGTGGTTTTCAGCACTTCATATAGTCGGTAAACCGTTTCTTGCCTTTTTTAGCTTTTACCTGCTTATTTCTTTTGCCACTTGTATTTTCTTCCTGAGATGTTCTTCTTTTGAATGCCTCAGGTTCAGGGCTGTAGCCGGTGGAGTGGCTGTGTTGGGTGTAGCTTTTGGACTACAATTGTTGCAGTAGTTTTTCCTCACCATTATGAGGTAATTCTTGTTTTCAGTTTTAGTTCAAACTTGCATACTTTCAGTGGGTTCGTGTCAGGTTGTTGACGCCCACTGGTAGTTTTCTTTTGGATTATTGAATACCATGCTAGCTGCTAGTTTACCTCTTGTGGTTGTTTTACCTGGTCTCTGGGAAGGTTTTATGCTAGGTTGCATGTTAGGTATTTTAAAGTATAAAAATTACTATTATTGCTTCATACATGGCATATTTAAAACCTAAATCACTATATTTAAACATGCGTAAAAGGTACCTTTTCTATTATTATAAATCCAGAGTCTTGCATACCATGAGTTGTCCTCTGTGGTTGTTTATACTCATGTAGGATGTCTAATCTTGTAAATAAAGTATTTTCCGCATCGTATAACTATCTTTTTCTTATGGACTAGATGAGCCACCGAGCCGAGTGATACGACTAACCGCATAACTTAAATTGGATTTTCATTAAATAACTTATATATCTTTTGTAAAGGTGTTTCGTTGGAGTTTTGTCTGAGCATCTGCAGTTATCCCCTACTGACGTGGCATCATGACATGCATTTTCCCTTACTCTAATTTATTGTTAAATACAGAAAAAATGCGGGTTGTGACAAATGGTTCCCGCCCGGCGAGATCCCTCTTGATGCTTTAGACCAAGACCTCCTTCTCAGGTCGCTGACCAGGAGCGTTCTCGCCTAAAGACGAAGCTGCGACCACCGGTACAAAGGGTGTTGCCCACTTGCTCCTTGCGGAGAATGCTAGGTGAATAGTTTGTAGGACATCCCTCTTGAACTCTTCCAGCATCCAGATCGTGACACCACTCACATGAGGTAGCAAGTTCCCGAGCCAGTTCCTTCCCCTTGCCTCCAGCCATGAAGCTTAACTCAAGATTTTTGTGTGCAGGCTACGATCCACGCTCACCGCACCCAAAATGTTGAAGCCAAAACTTGGTCTCAACGAGAGTTCATACCCAGGGGGTAGCTTGCACTTACTTCTCCCGAACTTGAACTCCTGACCAGTCACTCGGAACTAGAAAACTGATCCTAGACTACAGCGTGAAGGTCCCACCACACATCAAGAAGATCTCAAGAGCGCTTCCCCTCCCAAGCTAGAAGTTGAGCTAAGCACCTTGGAGGGCTCTCACTGCCAACCAAAGCAACCTGAGGAAGAAGAAGAAAAAAGAACTTTATCCCCTCCAAAGGTGCCCACAAGGTCTATTTATCGAATTCCAAGTATGTTCTGCAAACAACTTAACTTCGCTATTTGGATCCTCTATGTGTAGCCCAAAACGGTCTGCCAACATCGAAACTCCGTTATTCAGAGGGGCTACATGCAATACAACATAGGTATTCTGGTAAAAGTTACTCTAGGCGAGTGGTCCATGAGAATACCACTCGCCTGGGGTGGCGAGTGCTAGATGGGACTGGTACTCGTCGCTAGCCCGGGCTAATCCAGGGCCTGGGGAGAATGCGAGCCTAATTACCCCGCTCGCCCACCCCTACCATGGGACTTGGGCAGGTGCAAGCCCAAATGATCCACTCGCCCCCAATGCCCTTATCCACTCGGCCTATGCGAGTCAGGGACTATCCTCCCATCCGACTCGGCCGAGTCAAAGATTAACCATTGCCCGACTGGTTCCTCCCCTGATGGGCCCACACACCGGGCACAAGGTTATACATATAGGACTTGTGTTTCTTGTGCAGGCTCTCTAGCTATAACAACTTTTAGTCTCTTCTCAGGCTCCAATTCCAGTTCATTTAGGGTTTGTGGTTCTTGAAATTCTTCAAGCTCTACCTTTGTAGTCTTTTTGGATAAGAACACTTTCTCCAAAAAAACACCAGTACTCGCAACAAATACTTTTTTCTCGGATGATATGTAGAAGTAGTACCCTTTAGGTCCCTCACTATACCCCACAAGTTAACACTTATCTAACTTAGGTTCCAGCTTGTCAGGTATTGGCGTCACACATATGCTTCATATCCCCAAATCTTAATAGATGACATACTAGGATGCTTCTCAGTTCATATCTCATTTGGTGTCTTTAGAATCATTTTGTTGGAATACGATTTAATGTGAAAGCTGTAGTCTCTAAAGCAAATCTCCAAAAGAAAATAAACAAATCTGCTTGACTCATCATCGATTGTACCATGTCTAACAAAGTACGATTACACCTTTCAGACACACCATTATGTTGTGGTGTTCTAGGTAGAGTGAGCTATGATACAATACCACACTCTTTCAAATGATCACGAAACTCATAACTTAGATATTCGTCATCTCGATCAGATTAGAGTGCTTCAATTCTTTTTCTCAATTGGTTTTTTATTTCATTCTTAAACTCTTTGAACTTTTCAAAGGTTTTGTATTTGTTCTTCATAAGATACACATATCTGTATCTACTGAAATCATCATTAAATGTAACAAAATAGTGAAAACCATCTCTAGCCATATAATTCATAGGTCTACATACATCACTATGCATTGCACCAAAAAGATCATCAACCCTCTCAGTATGACATGTGTAATGGTCTTTAGTCATCTTACCTAATAAACATGACTCACATCTCTTACATGACTCGCATCTCTCAAATGATTCATAATTAAATGATTCCAACAGTCCATCTTTATGGAGTTTGGATCTGTGTTTCTTGTTTATGTAGCCCAAATGACAATGCTAAAGGAACATAGGATTTGAATCATTCATTTTCAGTCTTTTAGTATTCTCTACGTTATAAATCAGATGGTAAGTTCAAACATATAAACTATTAAACATTTGGGCTACATCATAACAAATATCATTCATAAAAAATAGAACAACATTTTTTCTTAATAATGAAAGAAAATCCTTTCATGACTAAACATGAAACGAATATAATATTTTTAATTATGAAAGAAACAAAATAACAATTATCTAGTTCTATTACAAACCAAATGAGCAAAGAAAGACGGTAAACACCTACGACAATGGTAGCAACTCTTGCTCCATTTCCAACACTAAGGTCTACCTCTTCTTTACCCAACAGTCTTCACCTTCCCAGTTCCTGCACATTTGTACAAATGTGAGAACCACATCCAGTATCCAATACCCAAGATGAAGGAGTATAATGATTTAATTCTATAATGAAAATACCTTAAGCGAAAGTCACACTTCCCTTCTTCTGATGTAGATCTTCAAGATAAATAGGACAATTCCTCCTCCAGTGCTCTGCCTTACCATAATGCTGGCATTTACCTTCCTTAGCCAAGCCTTTACTTTTTATTGTTGAAGATTTGGGATCAAGATATGACTTAAGTCCTACCTTAGTCTTCTTGGATTCCCACAGCCTTGACCTTGTCTTTATGCACCATCAGTATGAGGCTAGCTTGCTTAACCTTCTTCATATTGATCTCGATAGTTCTCAACATGTCTAAGAGCTTGGCAATGTCTTATCAATCTCATTCATATCATAATTCAAGATGAACTATTCATAGCTGTCCGACAACGATTGCAGGATCAGATTAGTGGCCAAATCATGGCTCAAAGGAAACCCTAGCCTCTCAAGCTTCTCAATGTACTCAATCATCTTAAGTACATGAGTCTCTACTGAGTCTCGAGCTCCCATCTTGCATAGAAACAATGCCTTAGAAATGTCAAACCTCTCTTGCCAAGCTTTCCCTTGAAACAATTTCTTTAGGTGCTCGGTTATCTCATAACCACACATGTTCTCATGTTGCTTATAAAGCTTAAAGTTCATGGTAGCAAACATGATACATTCAACATTTAAGGAATCATGTTCATACTTCTTATAATCATTTTTATCTACACGGGTGGCAGATGCAGCTGGCTACTCAGGGGTTCTTCTTCCAAGATATAGAGATTACACTCTTGCTTGAGAACAATTCTCAAGTTCATATACCAATCAAGGAAATTAGTCTCATTGAGCTTGTCCTTCTCAAGGATGGCTCTAAGGGATATGGTGGAGTGCGAACCATTTGTCATTGATATTCTACAAAAATTTGTGCAAAATAGTTTTAGTACTATATTTCAAAATACATTTTATTTTAACATGGACTTTTATTAAATACTCCCACTATTTTATTCAAATTGATAACCCTTAATATCAATTCCGAGAGTTTATGCGAGCTACTCTCTAGTGGACAAGATTCGTATTTCACCAACATCATAAGTCAGCTGATCACTCATAATGTAATTATTTAGGTATGCAACCTTTGTAAATTGCATCATCACGCAATTTTTGTATGGTTGGTGAATAACTCTTTATTCACATCCATCATACGATACATGCTAACCTTATGCCTCTAGGAACTCAACCTTTGAGGTCACATAGTTAAGTTTCACCTGATGTCAACATTGCGATATCACAATTATCCACTTACACCCTTACTAAGATAGATTAATGCACCTTGCTTTCGCAAGTTCACATTTCATCGATCGAGACAGGAAGTGTGTCATAAATCAGAAGGTATCCACATGATTAATATTAGATTAAGGGATTTTCATGATCTTTGACTAACACTTAATCATGATTAACATTTAATCAATTTACACATTTACAAAATATGAAATAAATTACACCATTTACATTCTAGATACATCTCAAATGTGCATATAATAAAACCATCAAGACTTGCTGAAAAATGACTAAATCTGAACATTTAGAATATTTTTAAATCTTCAAATTTACATGTATTGGACACAAGCACAAGCAATCTTCCTTATGATAGTAGATAAACTTGCCTCTCATTATCGAATTCAAAATTCAAGACAGAATTTGGTTTAACAAACTACATAGAGAGACAGTTATTGCTAAGGGAGAAACATTTCTGAAACATGGAAATCGCTCAACCTAGATCTAATACCACTGTTGGATTTTCTATACATGCATGGAACAACACATCAAATGTGCGCAACAGAATAAATTTATAAGAAAAATCCTAAACAATAAAAGATCTTGCGATATCCATGAATCAAGAAATATATAAACAGTAAATGCATAATACCTGAATGAGATTGAGTCTCTACTCAACCAAGATGATCCAAAGATCTTCTCCAGAAGAGTTTATCAAAACAATTGGCTCCCAAGTCCACACAAAAATAGATCTATGACTCTATGGGTATCCACACATGGTAAAGAACCCCAAGGTCTTGTCCTATAAGAATTGAGTTGAAGAAGGAGTGTTCTCTATTTCTCCATGAATTGCTAGATTCGTTCCAGGAGTGGCGACAACAAATAAATGGGATCTCGTGGAAGAGGTCATGGCGATTCTAGGGTTCAGATTACTCTTCCATATAAGTATATCTAGTAAAACCCTTTTCCAAGTCTATTCGTATCTAAGGATATCAAACAGGCACAAGCCTCCATAATCCGCCAAGAACTCGTCTTGCGTCGACTTGCACTCGACATGTGTCGATAAGAATTTGACGAGACGTCAAGAAGCACTTGACGCACTTGCGTCGAATAAAATTCGACTTATGTCGATATCTACTCGACGTAGCATCGACTTCAGCTTCAGTTATGTCAAAAATAAATCAACGTGCGTCTTCACGCACTCGACGTAACCTGCGTTGATTTACTTTGTGCCATTGTACTGGTCCTTCACTCATATCTAATATGAGTAAGGCCAATATAATTCTTCCTCCAACTTATCCAAACGCTCTTATGTTCGACCCTATATGCCCGCATTGTATTGGCAGTGAGACTAACTGCTTGACTACTTCCAGATCTTCATTGAAACACTGATATTAAGGCTGCCAAGTTGTAAAAGTACATTGCCCATAGAGTCGACGATAAGCCCACCTAATCCAAAGGGAAAGTTGCGGCGGAAATAAGCTTCCCCCACCATTGTGATTGCGTAGAGCAAGAGGACGTTGAATGCTTAGAAGTTTAAAATTTTGGCCCTTTTGACCAAATCAATTGTATTCACGGGGGAGTCGGCCTCGAGTCCTCCATGAAAACTAGCATGGCAAAATTCATCGTCGAGAAGTTGCTTCTACTTCCCAGACCGCTCCAACAAGAGGGGTAGTCACCTTTGACAAAGATCTTTTGAAAACCACCAACCATTTCAACGACCCCATTGTAATCACAGAGGTGATATATAACTACTCAGTATCTCTAATCTTGGTTGATACGGGTGGTTCCATAAATATCCTCTTCAAGCTTGCATTTGAGGCTTTGAACATCGTTAAAATGCGTCAAGAATTTGACGGACCTCTTTATTGATTCTCGGGAGAGAGGAAAGAAATAGAAGGAAGTGTAAGTCTCTCAGTTACTATGTGCAGAGTAACACATTAAGCAACCTTTTTGGTAGTTAATGACCGAATAAGCTATAATGCTATCTTTGGGAGGCCAACGCTAAACACCTATCAAGCCATTCTGTCAATGCATTGCCAAGTTATAAAATTCGCCATAGGAGGATAACAAGTCAGAGTTTGAAGAAAACCACGCATTGTGTGCATGTGAGTGTTACATCAAATCAGCTGATATCAGACAAGCTTTTCGTCCCATTGAAGACCAGAATATATAAAAAGATTTTCAAAGAATTAGATATTTGGTAGACTAAAAACAACTATTTCAATTACGTTTTCTTTATGCTTTGTCCATACTTTACTACTTTTGTTTCATTTTTTTCATTTTCTCTTGGCAATAAAAAGAATAAGATAGTCATTTCTCCCTTTCAATATTTCTCCCACAAATTCTCGAAATATTATAATATGACTTTTTCTATCTTGATGTTTATTTTGAGGTCTCTCTCATGTAGTTAAATTAACTAGTGGATATTGATGGATCCTATTTGAACTTCCTTGAAATGATATCACTAGCATAACACCCACCAAGACCACAACTCAGCTAGAATTGAATCGTGATTGTGTATGTGGTAGCATACTCCAATCTCTTGACAACATCTATCACACCCCCATATACCTACTATAAAATCCACTACAATTGCTCTTGCTGAAATTGTTCGCGATTTGCATGTGGTATGCTGATTAGGGTGACTGATTAGTCTGATTGTCAAGCATCAATAGTGAATTAGTGGCTCTTCCATAGGCACATATGGTAGAATGGGGAAGTTTTGGATGACAGAGATTAGGTCTCCAACCTTTGTGATTGCAAGAATGAACATGTCTATCGGGTTGTTAACAATGCATTAGATTGTTGTGCGAATCTTGATATTGCTAAGGAGACTTATCTTGTGTTGAAGCGGACCTCCCTTACGAGATTCAAGGACTAGTGAATGCTGACTGGAATCAATGCCTTTACAAAATAGCTCACTAGCCTTGTTGAGTGACTTTCTTTGTTCCAAAAAACTTATGGAAAAAATTTAACTTGGTGTTATTATTATTTTATTTTCACTTGCACGATAAATTTGTACATGTGAAGCCCTTGTTCTCAAAAACATTATGCAATATCTATATCAAACACCTTTTTTCGTGTAACACTCTTTTCGTTTTTCCTGAATTTCCCTTGCTACTTTTGAATATTAATGAAGATTCTCTTCAACAAATTTAAAAACAATGCAACTGCATGGATTGGAAAAAATGAAGCAGGGAAGGGGCCTATTTGTTTTTGCTGACCAACTCCGGTCCAGTCCGCTGAAAACAGCGTCCATCGTATGTTTGTCATGTAAAAAATAAATCAAATCCCTCTTAATGACCGGAGACGAACCATCTTCAATGAAACTCCTTTAAAAGAGCATGGAGAAACTTTCTTGAAGGTGATTGCATTTGTGACCTTATAGAACATCGAGTAGCTCACGACCAATAATGAAATCAGATTGCGAACACTTCTCACACTGGTAAACTCAACTAGTTAAACTCAAACCTATAGTCACATATCATATAAGTTAAATCACGCACAACTAAGGCTCTGTTTGGGTGGGTTTTTCGGAAAGGAAAAGGAGTGGTAGAAAAGTAAGTTGGGAAAATGAGCTTTTGGAAAATGTATATTGCAAAAGAAGATCCGTTTGGGTGAACTTCTTTTGCCGAGATTTTCAGAAAGTATCATTTTATAAACTGTTTGGCAAATCTCGATTGCAGTGATTTTTTTTATTAAAATTGCGCACATTTTCCGCCCGAGCTTGAATTTTGCGGACAGACGAGAATTTTCCGCCCATGACCGAATATTTCGCTGGGGCGCGCATTTTTCGCCCGAGCGTGAATTATTCGCTCGAGCGCGAACTTTCTGCCGGGGCCTGAATTTTCCGTCGGGGCGCGGAAAAAACGCGTCTGGACAAAAAACGCTCCTGGGCAAAAAATGCTCGCCCGGGCGAAATATTCGCGCTCGGGCAAAATATTCGTGTCGGGGCGAAATATATTCGGGATCCGGCGAAAATTTTGCGCCCGGATGAAAATTTCGTGCCCAGGCGAGAAAATTCGCGCCCGCGCGAAAAAATTCGCGCCCGGGTGAAAAATTCGCGTCGTGGCGAAAAATTTGCGCCCGGGCGAAAAAATTCACCCCCGGGCGACAATTTCGTGCCGGGGCGAAAAAATTCACGCCCGGGCGAAAATTTCATGTCGGGGCGAAAAAATTCGCGCTCAGGCAAAAAATTCGCTCCCGGGCGAAAAATTCGCGTCTGGGCGAAAATTTCGCGTCTGGCAAAAAAATTCGCGCTCGGGCGGTAAATTTCGCGCTAGGGCGAAAAATTCTGCGCTGGGGCGAAAAATTCGCGCCCGGGCGAAAAATTTGCGTCGGGGCGAAAAATTCGCGCCGGGGCGTAAAATTCGCGCCGGGGCGAAAAATTCGTGCCGGGGCGTAAAATTCGGGCACGGGCGAAAAATTCGCCGGGGGCGAAAAATCCGCGCCGGGGCGAAAAATCGGCGCCCGGGCGAAAAATCCGCGCCCGGGCGAAAAATCCGCGCCCGGGCGAAAAATCCGCGCCCGGGCGAAAAATCCGCGCCCGGCCGAAAAATTCGCGCCCGGACGAAAAAATCGCGCCAGGGCGAAAAATTTCGCGCTCGGTCGAAAAATGCGCGGCCGGGCGAAAAATGCGCCCTCGGCGAAAAATTCGCTCCCGGGCGAAAAAATCGCGCCCTAACAAAATATTTGTCTAGAGAAAGGCTAGTGCTTTTGTAGTGTTGTCGAACTGGATCCAAAGGAGTAAAATATTTTCGTACCATCGACTGTGTATCGAGATGAGAAAATACTTTTCGAAAAGTCGAAAAGTCGAAAAGTTGGAGACTCGTGACTTTTCAAATAGAGGAGAAAAAAGAGTTTTTGGTGGTAGCTTTTCCCAACGGTAGACATTCCAAACGGTTATTAGTTGCGGTAGCGTTTTCTAGAAAACGGAAAGGAGCTAAAAAGCCCGACCAAACATGCACTAAATATTGTGTTAAGCGAAACCTGATTTGTTGTTGGCGGCATCTCTTATGTGCTTGTGACTCCAAGTAATCGGTCATCCTAAACACTTAACTCGTATCACTCATCCCTGAGTGTGCAGTTGCGGCGATTTCAGCCCTAATAGAATTAACATGCGACCATCAGAGTTAATGGTCTCCGAATGTTAGCTCGCGAAAGATAGAATGGATTTGCCCGGAGGAGGATCCAAACATGATAATGGGAACGTCAGGAAACAAATACAACATATTGATGACCGCGATCAATAAGATTTGTGAACAAGTAGATGTCCTAACTCGGGGAATGACGGCAGAGAATGTTTGTCCAGCTGTCTTCCCTACAGTCCACCGCCATGCCATCAAAATGAATGTCAGTATTCTCTCCATTTCACTTGAAATGGAGGGGATTCATTTCATGGTCATGATTAATTGTTTTTTGAACCTACAGTTCAGCATTTTCAATACATTTATATTTTTTTAATCAAAAAATTCTTATCCATTAGATTTTTTTTGGACTTATCTTGTCCACTAAAATATGAAATGGATCCCCTCCATTTCATTTGCAATGGAGAGGATCGGAATGCTCAAAATGATGAGTTCGCACACACTAAGGCTCTGTTTGGGAAACCGGTGCCGGTTTAAAATGGAGTAGTTTGAAACTGAGATTTTAAAACTGTATTTTCAAAACTGTATTTTCAAAACTGAGAACTGTTTGGACAACCTCCGTTTACAATCAGTTTCAAAACTGTAAAACAATGTATCTGTTTGGGAAATTATCGTTTCAGTGGTGGTTTAAAATGAAATATTGTTAACATGAGTTGTGTCTCATTCAAAAGTTTCAAAATAAAATTGCAACATCAATAAAACAACATATTCAATGTTAATTTCCGACAACATCATATAACTGTTCAGCAATGGAGTCACGCAGTGCAGCCATTTGACTCGACTGGCTCCTTGCACCTCTAATATTCTCATTGTCCTCCCTTCTTGTGTTGTTCGACATTCGTACTCCTCGTCTAATCATATGTGTCTGAGGGTAGACAAAAGTCTCATCCTGATCACATCGGTAGAAATCTCTGTCTACTCGAGAATGATGTCTGCGTATAAAATTATGCAGTGTCATCGTAGAAACCACAATTTTTCGTTGTTTTTTAAAGCTATACGACGGCATATCGCGAAGGATTCGCCATTTCTTCTTCCACACACCAAATGTACGTTCTATAACACTACGCAATGATGAGTGTGCCTGATTGAATATTTCCTTTCGTCCTTCTATCGGACGCTGACCACGTGCAAAGTCTGGCAAGTGATACCTCGTTTCTGCATAAGGTTTAATATATCCTTCTTGCAACGGGTATCCAGCATCAACTAAGTAGTATTTTCCTGCATGTAGAAAGTAAGTTACGTTACATATTTATATATTTTTTGCAGTGGAAAATAATTTTTTTAGAAATTACCTGGTGGTGGATGAGGGAAGTTCCATCGATGATTTGTAATTGCACTACGGAAAATACGGCTATCATGTGTTGAACCCTCCCAACCAGCCATGACAAAAGTAAATGTCATATCAAAGTCACATACAGCCATAACATTCTGAGTTGGGAAGCCATGACGTCCAATGTATGAAACCTGCTTCTTCACTGGGATGCGAGCATCAATATGTGTCCCGTCAATTGCTCCAATGCAATCTTTAAAGTAGGGCATGTATCGATCGTCATTTAGAATTTTTGTGGGGATATTTGTAAATTGATCGTCCACAGGTGCAATAACGTCTTGTGATAGTCTTATTAAAGCATCTAGTCCTTGTGAAAAATATCGGCTTATTGTTTCTGTTGAATGTTGAAAACGCTCCAAACATTCCCTCATTCTTAGATTGTGTGCCATAATATAAATTGTAATCGCGAGTACCTCTTTTGTAGTGGTACTCCTTGATCCTTCTAGCCCATAATTAGAAACCAATGTTTCAAGCAAATCTAAAAAAATTTGTTTCGACATACGAAAGTTATAATGAAATCTAGCCGGATGCCCATCCAAGAGTTCTCTAACCCACTTATCTCCTGTGTTAGAAGACGTTGTGCAAGGTGTCCTATTTTCATAACGAGAGTTATAATCAAGCATCACACAAACACTTGTGTTAACCATCATAAGATAATAAGCCGTTTTCTGACGTATGTCATTAAGCTCAAGATCATTGTCTGAAGACATCATATAAGTAATGTCCACACCTGCAATACAAATACAATAGAATCATGAACAATAACATTGTCATGTACAAGAATACTAACGAAAAGAAATATAAATCAAGAAATCATGTGCGATGTGAATACCAACAACAATGTGAACGAGTCATTATATCACAACATACAACGTAGTCTGTATTTCAATATTTCACAACTACACAATATATATAAAAATTATAACAAAGCATATGTGCACTATACAAACATCACTAAACCATAATCGTACCAACCCTTGCACAACTAGCATATTGCTTTAAAGACCCACCGACTTCATGCATGTGTATTGGCGGTTTTTGAGCCACCAAATCTTCTTGGAGTTTGGTAAGCTCAGAAACAACTCTCTATTCTTGTCTTCCAACAAAAAAATGGTGGCAAAGTCGTAGAGTGTTGGATCAGAACAAATTTCTGAATGTTTCTCTAACTCCTCAATGGCTTCATGTATAGTATAAGTAGGGACAGACATTTGAGGTGGGTGGGATATACTTTCTCCAACTCTGATGGTTGATTCAACTAGTTGATCAATGTTATATCTCCCAAAACGTTTTGTTTTAATTCCACTTTGTTTTCCCTTTTCAAATTTTCTCCTCTTTGTTCCATGCGAGGACCCCCCGCTTTCATGGCTCCTTGCATTGCCCATTGGGTTTTCAGTTATGTTATTCGGTGTACTTAGACTCTCCATCAATTCATCGTCATGCTCAGAATTATCAGGACTAGATGGGTTTGTCCTTGAGTTGGGAGCCCATGCATGATCACCGGAGGCGACAACCTCATTAAACATTACATACATTTTCTCTTCCAACTCTGGAGAAATTCCTCCATAGCGAAACTTTTTCGCGGCAGGAACAACCTAAAATAAAAGAAAGTATATTAGTATTATTTTAAAAATTTCAAAATAAATTAATGAAAGTACGTTCACCTCGAGTCTCTCTTTCCACCAATCATCAGAAGCGTCAATTGTTCTCCGAGTTGAATCCCAACCTAAACCTGTCTCCCCGCGCTTGAGTTCTTTCCATAGCTTCCAATCTTTTTTCAGTTGATCCCATTTATTTTTTAATTGTGCGGACACATACATTTTTCCCGTACGTTCCTGAAATTTAAGGGTCACATTGTTCCAGCCCACCTTAGACAAGTGCGTCGTCGGTCTATTTCCAAGTTCTATCTCTTCTATACATAAGTCACAGAATAGTAACACTTCATTTGACTCCCAAGTCGCTGCAATTACTCCGTCTTTAGGTTTAACCATTGTGCACTTAAAACACAAAGAAAAATCATAAGAAAAAAAAAATAATTTCTTAGGAGAGCATCACCACACATTATGAAGGGAAATGACGATTAAAAAAATTAGAACCAGCACTCCATTTATTAATTTCACCTCAAGATCATTTTGAAAGCTTTCACACATTGGAAATAGACAACATAAATTTTAAAAGGCAGTTCAACCATATGCTCTCAGAATTATTTTGGCCAGCTCGGGGGGCAGTTGACCCATAAATTGCATTCTGCAGTATGTTCTGCTCTTAAATTTTCAGGGTATGGCTAAAGACAAGCAAAAAAAATGACCATAAAACAGAGCATGCGCAAGAAGGGAAGCTTTCATTCATATTCTCATTACCATATCCTTCTATTTATATTAACTGATTACTTAATTAAATGCAGAATACGAAGAGAAAAAGTGACTGCTTCCACTTCATAACAGTTCCTGCTTCATCTTTTTCAATTACTTCATAACAGTTCTTGTGGCAGATCAAGCCCTTGACATGTTCCCAGATGCTAGAAAAAAATTCGCAAAATACAAAGTAATGAAAGACAGAGATCTTACCTGCCTGCAGTTCGACGCGATGTTGGCGTAAAATAGTCGGAAGACCTGCCTGCAATCGTCTTCTTACCTGCCTGCAGTTCGACGATGGCGGTGAGGATTCGCTGAGGTGGCGGAGTGGGATGCTCTAATGCGGGGAAAGAGGCGATGCAGAGCTGCGACGTTCATAACCGCGACAAGAAACTTCACAGGCGCAAAATGCGGGGAAAGAGACGACGTGATTTCGCGGCCGATCGTTTTGGGAAGGCGGCTGGAGATCATGGGGTCCGGTCCAAAAAGGGGGAAAACGAACGGTTTAAGCCGTTCTTTTAAAAACGGGATTTGCCAAACAACAAAAACTCGTTCCGGTTGGAACGAAAAGGAGCAAAATCGGGTTGTCAAACACAGCCTAAGAAAGATTTCGGCTATGTTTGGCATTCCGTTTTGACTCCATTCCGTTCTAAACGGACCGGAGGAAAGTTGTTTGGGAACAACTAAAATGTTGTCATTTTAAAACGGCCGTTTTAAAACCTACTTTTTCCTCCGTTTTGAAAAGGTCAGGGAGACCTCCATTCTCCCTTTCAAAACGGTTGTTTGTAATATTTTTTAATTTAATTTTATTTTACTTAATCAATTTAACCCCAATAAAAAAAATAATTATATCCATAAATTTGTAAAAAAAAATCACAAATATAATAGCTAATTTTAAAAAAAAATCAGAAAAAATTGGTCTGAAATAAATAAAATTCATGTGAAGATAATTTTAAAAATAAGTTAATCCATCACTGAAACTGAAATTACCCAAACAAGCCCTCAGTTTTAAAACCACAGTTTTAAAAATACAGTTTAACATCTCCTTTTTGAACTTCCCCCTTTTAAAACGGCACCGGTTTCCCAAACAGAGCCTTCTATAGGATGATGACTATGCCCGGGCCGACGCGGGCTCTAACTTTTGATGAAGGGAAAATCACACCAATCACATGAAATTCTCTGTGTTTGCAATATCTATGCAGAATCTCACTGATGAGACAACTACATATTTCTATCAATGACCTTAGAGGGGAATACATGAGATTGTTTTTTTTTTTTTAACTTTTGCTGAGATTTGCCTTCTCAAATAAGCGAAAAAACAATCCGCAAGTGCTCTTCTAGATTAAGCAGGGAGTTATCGAGACTCTCAATCACTTAATTGATAGATTTCAAGAGGAAATCTTGGGCATTCTGATACGACCCAACTGGGCGCGGGGCCCCAGCCCACCGTGCTGCTCGCATGGCTATCTCACCAAGGATCCATAGCCGGCCCCAGTCGATCGTATCAGGCCCGCGGACCATACACCCCAACCCTTTTCCTCAGGCCCGCTTGGCTGCTCACAAGGCCCAGGGCCCAGGATCCAGAGCTGCATGGCGTCGAGGCGGGTTGTTGAGGTGGGGGATCGAAATATCTCCTCTCGTGATGGGTAGGGTTTCAAGAGGTAAGAATTGCGAGGCTTCTACAGTTCAATGCAGGTTGGAGTTGCGGCTGGCGATATAACAAAAACTTTAGATATAATTAATTAGAGTTTTTGAAAATAGTCGAACCAAATGTCGCTTCTTACCAAAATCTTGGTGCATCTTAGTCGCTCAGTAGCCTAAAAGCCTAACCAAATGAAATATTAATAATTTATCCATCTATTTAATAAAAAGAAACTGTACACATACTGGAGTTTTTTGTAACTTCAGGATATTTATCATTATTGCGGGTCGCTCGACGCTCTTACAGTCTGATTGAGATGAACTGTCTCAGCTCAAGAGCGAGCCGAGTGTGCAAATATTCACATATTGAACCAACAATTGATAACAAGGATTTTGAGGTGTGAAAACTCGAAAAGGGAAAAACCCACAGGGCCGGATCAGTGCTCACCATGTTTCACTAGTTCTTTGAGTGTTACAAGTAGTAGTCCTCGAGAGTGGCAGACCACCGCTCGTTATAGTGAGATTTCAAGAATGTCGGAGTTGCCGGGAGAAAATCATAGAGAAGTGTGTTCTGAAGTCTTTGAGATGTTGAATGCAATAACTAAAGTCTGTACTCAGGGCTTGAATTCATTGGGATGATGAACGCAACAACTGAAGTAGACTAGGAGTCGAACATCGATTGAGATCTTCAAGTCGCCTTCTAGGCTTGGTGCTGGAAGCCGAGTGAGAACTTCGAGTCATCTTCTGCTCTTGAAGATGGAAGACAAGTTAGATCTTCAAGTCACCTTATGAGCTTGATGTTGGAAGTCAAGTGATATATTCAAGTCACCTTCAAATGACGAAAAAGATCTCCGAGTCACCTTCTACGCTTGGTGTTGTAAGCCAAGTGAGATCTTCAGGTCTCCTTCTGAGCTTGGCATTGGAATCTAATTGAGATCTTCAAGTCACCTTTAAAGGATCAAAGGAGATCTTCGAGTGACCTTCTACACTTGGTGTTGGAAACCAGGTGAGATCTTCAAGTCTCCTTCTGAGCTCGGCGTTGGAAGCTAAGTGAGATCTTCGAGTCGCCTTCAAAGAACCGAAGGAGATCTTCAAGAGGCCGGCTTGGATGAAATCTTCAAGAACAACGAAAATCTTTGAGGGGTTTGAAGGATATCTTCAAGGGGCTTGAAGGAGATCTTCAAGGGCTTGAAGGAGATATTTGAGGGGATTGAAGGGGACATTCAAGTACAAAGGAGATCTTCAAGGAATCATCTCGGGTGTAGAATGAATTCTCCCTTCAAATGATGGTCTAGAGTCCTTTTTATAGCTTTTAAGGGCCCCATCTTGGTAATTATGACGCTATGGGGGTGTGGATATATACACACCAATGATAAAAGAGTTCACTATTTGCACCCCCATGATGAGGGATTTCACTTTGCACACCCCATATGATGAGGACTTTTACTATGTGCACCCCAATGATGTGTGAATTTACTATGCACACCCCAATGATGGGTGATTTAATATACACACCACAATGATGAGTGATTTTACAATTCACACTATTGAAATCAAAAATCGGTTTGAAGAAGAGTTCGGGCCCAAGGGGGTGTAGCCCTCACCTACTTCTCCCGAGCCAGTACACTTGAATGGTGGCTAAGAACTAAAAAACAGACCCAGAGCTGTGGCAAGGAGGTCACGCCACACACCCGAAAGATCAAAGAGAGCTTCCTCTACTAAACCAATGCTAGAGTTGGGCACCTTGGAGTGCATTGGAAGCCAACCAAAACTGACTAGAGGAGGAAGAAGCCAAATAAACAGATCCTCTCCAAAGGTGGCCTTAAGGGTCTATTTATAATTTTCCTAGTGTTCCCTACACATAGCAGAGTCCCGCCTTTTTGTTTTATTATACACAACCAAAATTGGTCTGCCAACAACATAAATCCGCTGTTTGGAAGGGCTATTAGTAGGCCAACATGGACATTCTGGTAAAAACACTGCTGAGCGAGTGGTTCATGCGGCTACCACTCGCCTGGGGCGGCGAGTGTCTGGCGAGGCCGACACTCGCTGCCATCCCTGGGCTGAGAGAGAGTGCATGCCTAGCTATCCGACTCGCCTCTCCCTCGCTTTAGCTCTGGGGCGAGTGTGGGCCTATATGCTCTACTCTCCCCCATGTTAATGGTGACTTGTCCTTATGCAAGTTGGGTAATTCCTTTTCCACTCACCCAAACCGACTCGACCGAGCCTAAAACTACTCCATTTGTCCAAGTCGTATTCTAAAGGATCCACTCAACGAAAATGAGGTTGTTCACAATCTTGGCTCTTTGCGAGATTGTCCCAAGCTCAGAAAGAAAAGTCCAAACCCAAGTGTTCAGCGAGTGGTGGCTGATCTTGAGGGAATCTCTTTGTGGGTTCCACGACGTGCTATATATATATGCCAACCTAGGGGGGGGGGGTGGTAGGGAACTCCATTACCCTTTCCTCTCCTCTTTTCAATCTTTACCACATGATGTCTCTATCCAAGGAGTTTCATGATCTCCTTGCCCAAGTGAGAGATGTAAATTCATCGGGCACTGCCAAACTCATGCCCTGGCTCTCGCATAGGTCCCCAAGCAAGTTGTTGAAGTGGAAGTCAGCCAAGAAAGTTAAGTGCGACTCGACGACGGGTGAACCATCCCCCTCAACATTTCGCCTTCCACTCCCGGTCACGGACTCAAACTTACTAACAAAACATAGGTTTTGGCGATTTTACATGCTCGCGTTATGTAAAAAAGACTGCGACATGGCCATCTCAAATATATTTACAGGGAGACCACCCAAAAGGAAAAGATGCTGAAGAGGTTCCGACGAGTCTTGGCACTCCATCTTGTGGTGACGGGAGTCATTAGTTGGTCCAGGAGAACCTCTCACTCGAGGGCGTGTACCCTTGAACCATTACTAACAGTCCCGCGAACACTCTTGATGATTTATCGATCTATTGATTCACTTTTCTTATTCACCCAACTCATCCCGCTTCACCTTTCTACAGTTCCTCCCTTTGAGGTCACCGACCTAGGCTCTCTGCCGATGAAGTCACCAGCTCATGAGCCCGTACACAATCTCACCCTCAGCTCGGAACCCATGGCGAAATGTGCCATAGACATCCTAGTTCCTTTCTCTGCTCTGATCCCTGACCAAGTCTCATTTTGTACGGGTCACGAGAATGCACTCACTATCCCTCTCGGCCAACCCTTCCAAGGGCAACCGAACTCTTCTCGCCATCAACCTAACCCGTGGACCACAGCTTTGCACAGTTGGTCGAAGTTCTCACTCCCTCTTTTCATTCTAGGCCGACCTTAACCTTTTTCAACTTCAATTTCTTGAGGTCCCTCCGAGGTCTCAGAGGTTGAAGAATCTTTTGGACAGGAGTTCTTCTCATCACCTCCCTCCCATGATATGGTTGTAGATTTTCTGGGAGATCTAAGAGACCCCGTGGTGATGAAAAGGTGGATGGCAGATGTCCTCCGGAAGTATGGGTATATACTGCAAGAACTCTTGAGGGAGAGGGTAGTCAGCGAGCAACAATTGCATGACCTTAAGCAAGGCTATGCGAGGCTCGCTAATGAAGAGAGACGAGGAGTGGGAGACGATATAACTTCCCTCGGACCGCTCATCAAATAGATCGAGGAAAACATGTGCCTAGTGCATCTGGACCGCCAGTCTGTCCGTGAGTTCAATAACCCTCGCCGACCGTCGGGGGTAGGGGCATGAGGCCGGAGAAGAAGGAAACAACTCTAGCTCTAAGCCTACCAGCACTCGACCCCCTAATATTGTTGTTCTCACCCTCTTTCCATTACTTTCTGTTGATTCGTATCTTTCTTCATTTGAGAATTCTTTAAGAACTAGCTCATGTAATAGTTGATGCGATAATTATCGTTTGCTTGTTTCACGCAAGTGCGGGGTTTTAATTTTCTGACTTGCTGCTTCATGATGAGAAAACATGTTCGACTCGCTCGATGGTAGAATAAGTCTCAGGGGGTCGACCCCAAGGTTATTGAGTGGTCGTGAGCTGGTTACCCGTACACCACTAGCCTTTTGCTATAAATAGTACCCCCACCCACTCTCTTATCCACCGCATTTTTATTTCCATGCCCCTTTCATTTCCTAACTCTCACCCGCCAATACTTGCGTACACAGTCTCGTTGAGATGGGTAAGGCGAAAGCGAATGCAGATTGATGGTAAAAATGCGTGAGGCTAATTGCCGAGTACCCTTTCTTTGATAAGAATCTGACCGAGGAGGAATATCTCGCTTTCGTGGCTAACTATGTCACACTTGGGTTTGTTGCGCTCGTGCCAAAAAAGGAGAGGAGATAAATACTTTTCTAGCCGAAGAACTCGCCTTCCCCATCTCGCACTTTGAGCTCAGGCTGCGACTTCCACTCTGACCGTAAGTACGCTTGACTCTTAAGTATTTTGGGGCTGTCCCCACGCAACTCAACCCTAACATGATCGCCATGCTGGGGGCCTTTGTGTACTTCCTCCGCAAGGAATAGATTGAGTTCAACCTCACCGTCTTCCTAAAGCTCTTCATCTACCAGACCACCAACAATGGCGTCGCCTTCTTCGTCGGCTCGCAATTCAAGGTGCGCGAGACAGCCAATAAAAATCACTATTGGGTTACGAAGTTTGTCTTCATCAAAGGGGACCTTGGGAACATTCCCTACTCGCTTGTTCAGCAGAACGAGGCGACATACCGCGCGCTGATAGTGTCAGTCGATGATGTCAACCTCCATCAGTTCTTTCTTCATAAGGACTTCGAGGTCGCGTTTCTGAGGTGGGGTCTTGACCTGCTCCCCCTCCCACTAATTCCGGGAGAAGGTATGCTTACTCCTCACTTCTTTTGATCTCGCTGGTGATAATTACTCCTCCTCTAAGGATACTGAGACATCTTCCTACATGGGAGAGACTGATCCTAGAGCACCCACCTTACGCGGATGCTGGGATAGCCACTGGCCCACTCTCCCTAGAGAGGGCAGCCCCGAAGAAGTTCAGTACGAAGCCAGAATCATCCACTCCCTCCTGCAACAAGAAATGAATTGCATTTGCCGAGCCTGAATCACCTTGCTCCACACCTTCACGCAAGAAGCTCAAAAAAGTAATAGTGTCCAAGGGAAAGTAAGCCCAAAGTGATCCATAGGAGGAGGGCTAGGGTGCGGGCGAACTCTATGAACCATCTACCGGGACAGAGCTCGAGGATTGCGAGGAGGAGTTGTCAGATGCACATCACAACGATATTGCTGTGGGATAAGAAGTCTAGTAGAATCTCGATCTCCTCCCTCCTTCCCTCCTGGTTGGAGTGGCGACCTTCCAATGGTCATGTCTATGCCCTCCGCTTTGGGATTTTTGGGCATGATCATGTGAAGGCTTTTGAAAATATGACCATGCAAAAGCTCGCTCATGAGAGCATGCAAGCTCAAATGCATTCTCTCGGTCTCACGCACATGGTTGTCCGCCGCAGCTTCACTCTCAATCAGAAGTAGAGTGATGTCGAAGAGGTACGAGCACTCGCGGAGGATGAGGTGAAGGACTTAAAGTGGAGGCTAGAGATCAATGAGGGACTTCTTGATAAAAACTCTGGCGGGGTGGTAAATGCTGATTCCTCCGGGCATCTACGCCATTATTTTCAAAAAAATTTCTAATCCGCTGACTCTTGCAGGATACCGAGACTGTCGACCGGATGCACACACACATTATAGACCTAGAGGAACAGAACAAACATCTTCAGGTTATATTTAATCGCCTGATTGACACCATCATACCTCCAACTCGCAGTGAATTTACCAGCATGGGAGGTAGGTCGCCGATGTACATCGAGTCAGAGGTCAACGAGATGATGAGGGTCACCACCGTCAAGGCCGTTGATCATACTCTTAAGATGATGTGGGATCTTAGGGTGCTGACGCCCGACTACAAGAGGATTACTTCCAAACTGGTTCCCGAATAGTTTCTTCTCGTCGCCAAATCCGATGAGGAGGATGAGTTCGACTTGCAGTTCGGCGACCAAGATGATGACCACGATGATCAGTCTGGAGGGGCCGACTAGGAAGGAATCCACTCTTTTTTTTTCTTTTTACCTTACAACATTTTGTGCTTCTTTTTGTACACTCGCCCGCGAGGTGATTTCTTTGTAAGCAGTCATTACTTAATGGAAACATATTTCTCTTTTTATTGTCTTGTCATTTTCCATTTACCTCCTTACCGAGTGCTTGATTATCGCTACTCTCCTCCAGATTCTAGACTCGCTCGTCGCAGACCCGAGCCACTAATCCGTAATTGCAGTAATTTTTTAGGAGCGCACCATGTCGCACTTGTGCATACCTGTTACAATTGTGGTAAAACTATTTTAGGCAAAACCTGATGCACTTGCATGCATTTGAGTTAGGCCGACTCTAACGACTCGCACACTTCATGTACTCTCTTCTTGGGGATCACATGTCCCCTATCTTAGGGGCTAGATAGGAGTGAAAAACTATATTCCACTCGCCTCTTAACTTGCCGACATTCGATGATAACTCCTCGGGGGACAAACAAGTGCTTGGTCGGCGAGATCCATTCTAGAGCAACCTCACTCGCCTACTCTTTCCTTCCACCCTCCCAACCCAGCCATTTAGTGAGAGACTGACAACAGGATCTTATCGGGGTCATTTTCTAGCTATCACTTCCAACCTGCCTCTGAGTTCCTTCTAGCTCTGCTAGCTAGTGAGAGTCTGACAGCGGGATCTTCTCGAGATCATTTTCTCACTATTACTTCCAACCTGCCTCCGAGTGCCTTCCAGCCCTACTAGCTAGTGATAGCCTGACAACGAGATCTTCTGGGGGTCGTTTTCCAACTATTATTTCCAACTTGCCTCTGAGTGCCTTCCAGCCCTTCCATCTAGTGAGAGCCTGACATCGGGATCTTCTCGGGGTCATTTTCCAACTATTACTTCCAACCTACCACCGAGTGTCTTCCAGCTTTGTCAGCAAGTGTGAGACTGACATTGGGATCTTCTTGGGGTCATTTTCCATCTATTACTTCCAATTTCCACCGAGTGCCTTCTAACCCTACCAGCTAGTGAGAGCCTGACAGTGGGATCTTCTCGGGATCATTTTCCAACTATTACTTCCAACCTTCCTCTGAATGCCTTCCAGCCCTGCCAGCTAGTGAAAGCTTAATAACAGGATCTTCTCGGGGTCATTTTTGAACTAATACTTCCAACCTGCCTCTGATTTCCTTCCAGCCCTGCCAGCTAGTGAGGGCCTGACAACAGGACCTTCTCGGGTTCATTTTCCAACTATTACTTCTAACTTGGCTTTGAGTGCCTTCCAACCAAGCCAGCTAGTAAGAGCCTGACAACGAGAACTTCTTGGGATCATTTGAAACACTTGTTATTTTACAAAAAAGGAATATAGAGAAAGAAAACTACTATGAAGATAAACATTCATATTATTCAATTCATGGGTAAAAATGCTTCAAGTCATCACCACTCCAGGTGTGACTGACAGACACCCCCTCAACATTTTGGAGGCGGTATCCCCTTGAATTCAGGGCTTCCTCAATTACATAGGGACCTCCCAGTTGGTATTGAGCTTACCAACAGCTGCTGACCTCCCGACCACATCGAACTTCTTCAGGACTAGGTCTCCCTTTACAAACTGCTTGACCCGAACATGCTTATCAAAGTACCTGGCCATTTAGCACTTGACCTCTTCTTGTTGGATGGCAGCTAGATCGCGAAGTTCTATTAGATCAAACGAGAGCCGTAACTCATCTTCATTCTCCACCTTCCACTCTTCTTTGCCTTTTTCTGCGACGATCACCCACAATGAATTGATCTCGAACTCTATTGGAAGTACAACCTCATAACTGTGGGAGAGTTTGAAGGGGGTCTCCCCTATGACTATGTTGGGTGTAGTTCTCAGGGCCCAAAGAATTGAAGGGAGGTTCTCCACCCAGTTTCCATTCAGGTTCTCTACTTTTTTCTTCAACATGTTCATGATAATTTTATTCGCCGCTTCCACCTGCCCATTGCTTCTGGGGTGATGGGCTGATGCAAACCTGAGTTTTATCCCCAGCTGGCTGTAGAAGCTGACAAACCCATCGCTGTCAAACTGTGGTTCGTTATCAATGACTATGACTTGGGGTAATCCATGCTGATAGATGATCTCTGTAATGCCCCGAAACTCAAAAGAGCGACGGGGGACGTTTTGAGCCAGATTTGGGTTCTAGCAGGAGGCACACGGCCTGGGACACGGGCGTGTCCCAGGGCATGTCAGGCTTTTGTCGACACTCAGCCGGCGAAGTCGACATTTTGCTCTCGACATTGTGTCGAGACTGGGCACACGGCCTGCGACACGGGCGTGTCGACCCGTGTCGACACTCAGCCCGCGAAGTCGACACTCTGCGCTCGACGAAGTGTCGAGACATGGCACACGGCCTGCGACACGGGCGTGTCGACCCGTGTCGACACTCGTCCCGGGGAGTCGACGAACTTTGCTCGAAGATGTGTCGTGACAAGGCACACGGCCTAGGACACGGGCGTGTCCAAGGCCGTGTCGTCAGGTCGACGATCTTCGCACGACGAAGTGTCGAGTGTCGAGACCGTGTACACGGCCTGGAGCCCAGGCGTGTTGAGGTAGACACGGGCAAGGACACAGGCGTGTCCTAGAACCCGTGCAGTGCTCGGGTTGTTTTCGGATTAAATCGATGGGGGTACACGGCCGACCACACGACCGTGTCAGGTGGAACACGGGCGTGTCAGGTCGAACACGGGCGTGTTCGATGCCCGTGTGTTATTCCAGGCGAGTTGATTTTGATGGCGAATGAGGCACACGACCCTGGACACGGGCGTGTGCCAGACCGTGTTCGGTCCAGATTGGACATTTCAGTCCCGAATCAAAGCCGTCCGTTTCTTTAATTGGTGATCCAACAGCTGTGGGTTGTTCCTGATGGGATATACCTGGAATTGGGCCTTAGAAACCCTCACTTTTCATGAGTGGTTGTCTTTCTAAAACTTAAATAGAGAGGAGAACCAAAGAATGAAGAAGGAGCTAGATCCGGCCATTGGAGGAGCTTCAAAGCTCTAAATCGCGAGCCGACTCTGGATCCACGGAGGCAAAGCTAGTGCGGTGTTTTTCATCCGCTTACTTTTTCATGGCGCCAAAGAAGAATGCAAGGGTAACGATTCTCTTCTTGAGCATGTGTAGCTCTCCTTCTTTGCATAGGAAGCCCGCTCTCGCGAGTTTGCGGTGAGTCGGAGGCGTTCCTTCGGGTAGATATGTGAAGTCCCCGTTGTGTAGAGTCCGTAAGCGAGAACAGACATAGGCATGATGTGTGAAGCCTATCCGGACATGTTGGTCTGGATCGGTGATGTTGCATTGCATAATGCCAGAGAAGACTCCGTGCTATTGGTTGTTTTTCGGGTTTTCTACACGGTAGATTACAACAGGGAGCCTTGGGGATTAACCCAAAGGTGCACTCGAAAAACTGGGCGGATGCGTGATCTTGCCAACTTGGTGGCCTGAGAGCCAACTTGAACATAACCGGGTTATGTGAAATGTGATGGAAACGGGACTCGGGAGAAGTTTGACCTGCGCATATGGTTTAAATTACCGTTGCGGGCGCATATGGTTTAAATTATCGTTGCATTGTGAGCACGGGTTAGATGGAACCGTGCCCGTTCTATGTCATTTGGATTAGAGCCGTTGGCATAAATGAGAGTCTTCAGCGGTCTATGGTTTTAATTACCGTGACCCATGCCGGGAAGACAAACTGCTCATTGATTGGCCGTCCAAAGGGATGGTGGTGAGTCGACAGACTTGTTCATCGAGAATGTGCCCTGAGTGCACGAGGTGTGTGGCCGTATGAGCCTACGCCTATGATGAAATGAATATTGTTATATTGCCCGCTTATGCTAATGAAATGCAGGGAAGGAGCATCGCCGCCCCGAGTTGGGGGCGGGATCGTTATAATTTGGTCAGCATTGCTGACCGTTGCCATGTTTGCCACCGTGCGGTGGTTTTGTTGTTGCTTGCAGGTGCAGCTGGACCAAGCGATCAATAACGGGCTAAAGCCCAAATTGCAAAGCCGGCCCTCGAAGGCCTAATTGGAGTGTTTACTGCTTAATTCATGTATGACCGGCCTGCGTGCCGTGGTTTGTAAAAAATGTAATATCAAGTGAACCATTTTGTAAGGCCTTAAGGCTTGTACTGGTGTATGTATAACATTCCTATTTGGTATTAGTGGACATTCATGCTTTAATGCTGAGTTCTTTGTTACAACTTATTAATCTGCTTCCGCTAAAATGCTCTGTGTAGGACGTGATGATTGGTTGGATGGTTTCCATGAGTAACCACCCGGTCTGTCTGTGGTATATGGCGCCGGGCCCCGGCCGGACCTACTGCTATATGCTATGCGACGGATAGGGGGTGTTACAATTTGGTATCAGACTACTGGTTTTGGTCGGGCTTAAATTGAATTCGTGGGCGAATTCTTTTTAAGGGGTGGTGAGCACATTGTGTGCGTCATCGTTATAACAGTAAAAGAACCCATGAATGTCCACTTAGTAATGAAAATACACGTGTTAAGGAACCTGCGTGTTCCTATAATTGCTGTTTGCAATTTTATTTGGTCGCTTAACGGTGTTTTGTACCACTATAAGTGACCAGAAGTGGTGTTGGGCCGTCGGAATGTCGAGTTTCTGAGGTTAGCAGTGCACCAGATGTTGCTCCTGCAACACCTCTATCGGCTGAGAACATACGATTGGTGGCCGAAGCAGTGTTGGCCGTGATAAATGCGCAGCCTACAAGGCAAACGCAACAGTCCGCTCCTGCGATGGAGCAGGAACCTCTTCCAGAGGTTGAGCCGAGGAGAGTGGAACAAGTGGTAGTGGAACCGTTGGTGCCAAGGAGGGCAACCGAGAGGCAGCTTAATCATGTAATGAGCTTTAACCCTCCGGTATTCTCGGGTTGGGAACCCCATCTCAGGCTGAAGACTTGCTCTCCAGGGTGAAGAGAGTCATGACAGCAACGGAGACGGAGGAGTGGCAAATGACCACCATCGCTACGTTCCTTCTAGATGGTGAAGCGAGAATGTGGTGGGAAGGTTTGAAGCTGCACTTACTGAGAGGTAGGCAACTTGGTGATGTCTCGATGGAGGAGTTCTCGAGATTGTTCTTGGCTAGATACCTTCATTCGACGTAGAGGATAGCGTTGGAGAATGAATTTCTGAAGTTTGTTCAGGGTGAGAAGAGCGTGGATGAATATCTCCACGAGTTTACTCGTTTGAGTTGATATGCTAGCTCCACTATTGTGGATGAGGAGCACAAGACTAATCGCTTCTACGAAGGGTTGAGAGATGAGTTGAGGTTACTACTCTCAGGGCCGATGACGCAGGGTTTCTTAACCTTGGTCAACACGGCCCGGTCCTTGGAGAAGTACATGAAGAATGTGCAGGCAAAGAAAAGCTTGGGCGAGAAGAAATCTGGGTTCAAAGTGCCGACTACTTCAAAGTCTGGCTATCAAAGATTCTTCAAGAAGCATAAGACTTCGGGTCCAGCTCCTTCTGGTGCTTCTGGGACGACTACGAGTCGGACCCCGAGGGCATGTTTTACTTGTGGAAAGACGGGGCACTTTGCCCGTGACTGTTGGAGCGGACGTCCCAAGTCCGAAAGAAAGCCGGGAGCTACCTATGAAGAGAAGGGCAAGGTGGTGGAGTCGACCACGTCCCACTATGCTCCGGCCCAACCAAGGGTGTATAATCTTGGCCAACAGGAGGCCATCAAACAGGTTGATGTGGTGACAGGTACGGTTTAATTTATAGCAAGTCAATTTCTTTAAATACTTGTTATGCACATATTACCTTACCACTGCTTGTTTAGGATTTGTTTTGATTTGTGAAAATCCGGCAAGAGCACTCATTGATACAGGAGCTTCACACTCCTTCTTGTCCGGGGGATTTATATCACGCATCAGAGTCCCTTCTTCGATGGCGAAGGATAAGTTGGATGTGTTGTTGCCCAATGGGTGTTCGATGCGCGCAGATAGGATCTGCGATGTTAAGATTCGTATTGGGAATCAGGAGTTCGATCTGCAGGCATCTTTACTTCTGTTGGTGGAGTTCGACGCTATATTTGGCATGGACTGGCTCTCGGAGCAGCAGGCCTATATTGACTGCGGTCGCAAGGAAGTCAAGCTGGGAGCAAGTCGTGAGACGACTTTTACGGGCTTAAAGGGGTCGAGCAAGACGTTGATGTCTGCTCTTCAGGTGGTGAAGGCGGTTCGTGCCGGTGCAGAACTGTTCTTTACACTAGTGGAGGTTGCAAAGCCGAAGCCCGCTTTGGATAGTATTTCAGTGGTATCGGAATACCCTGATGTGTTCCCCGCATATCTTCCTGGAGCCCCGCCTCAGCGGGAGATAGATTTTACGATTGAGCTAGTGCCAGGTGCAAAGCCTGTGTCACGATCTCCTTATCGGCTAGCGCCTAAGGAAATGGCGGAGCTGAAAGTTCAACTGCAAGAGTTGTTGGAGCAAGGGTATGTGCGCCCAAGTTCTTCGCCTTGGAGCGCACCAGTCCTCTTTGTTAATAAGAAGGACGGAAGCTTGAGGCTATGTATTGATTATCGGGAGCTTAACAAGTTGATGGAGAAGAACAAGTACCCGATCCCCCGGATCGATGATCTTTTTGATCAGTTGGTAGGGTCGACGGTGTAATCAAAGTTGGATCTCAAGTCTGGGTACTATCAGCTGCGAATAAGGGAGAGTGATATCCCGAAGACAGCGTTTAGTATGAGATACAGGCATTATGAGTTTACGGTCATGCCGTTTGGGCTGACTAATGCGCCGTCAGTGTTCATGGATTTGATGAACAAGACTTTCAGGGAGTACTTGGACCACTTTGTGATCGTCTTCATCGACGATATTTTGGTGTACTCGCAAAGTGAGGAAGATCACTTCAAGCATCTTCATTTGGTTTTGGAGACGCTAAGGAGGAATCAGTTGTATGCCAAGTTCTCGAAGTGCGAGTTTTGGTTATCCTCAGTGGCGTTCCTTGGGCATATAGTGAGTGGAGAGGGTATTGCTGTGGATCCGACGAAGATTATTGCGATACGGGAGTGGCCTGAGCTTGCTACGGTAGCGGAAGTACGGAGCTTTCTGGGCTTGCCAGCTATTATAGGCGCTTCATAGAGAACTTCTCGCGGATAGCGTTACCTCTCACTACTTTGACGAGGAAGGAGCAGAAGTTCGTTTGGACGCCGGAGTGCGCGCGAGATTTTGAGGAGTTGAAGTGTCGGTTGACCACAGCGCCTGTGCTGAGTTCGCCATGTGGGACTGAAGGCTATGAGATTTATAGCGATGCTTCGGGCAGTGGTTTGGGTTGCGCGCTACTGCAACACGGAAGTGCGATAGCTTATGGCTCGAGACAGCTGAAGGTGCACGAGAGGAATTATCCGGTCCATGACTTGGAGTTAGCGGCCGTGATTTTTGCCTTGAAGTTGTGGAGACACTATTTGTACGGTGTGAAGATTGATATCTACACCGATCACAAGAGCCTGAAGTATCTGATTGATCAGAAGGATCTAAATATGCGACAGCGTAGATGGATGGAGTTCCTGGGGGACTATACATTCAAGATCCACTACGTGCCTGGTAAAGGGAATGTGGTTGAGGACGCGTTGAGTCGCCGGGCCCCAGCTCAAGCAATTGGCTATCAGTGCATGATGAACGGTTGGTGCGGGAGTTGGAGGTGTTGGAGATTGTTTGTGTGGATAGACAATCAAGTGTTGAAGCATTTCTAAATTGGACTGAAGTCCAATATGACCTGACTGATCGGATTCGGCAGGCTTTGGATATGGATGTCCATATGAAGCAGTTCATGGTAGAGGCTCTGGATGGGTCAAATTCCCAATTCATTGTGGAGGATGGATTGCTTTGGAAAGACGGTCGTCTGTGCATCCCATGTGTGGGTAATTTGCGGGTGGAATTGTTGTACGAGGCACACCATACTAAGTACTCAATTCACCCGGGGAGCACGAAGATGTACCGCAATGTGAAGAAACTGTTTTGGTGGCCGGGTTTGAAGAAGGATGTGGCGCTCTACGTAGCGAAGTGCCAAACTTGCGCTTTGGTGAAGGCGAAGTGCCAAAAGCCGGGAGGATTTCTTAAGTCCTTGCCTATTCTGGAGTGGAAATTCGACGACATCTCTATGGACTTTGTGCACGGTTTGCCAAGGTCGTAAAAGGGGAACGACGCCATTTGGGTGGTTGTTGATCGGCTAATGAAGGTGTCGCATTTTATTCCGCATAGGAAGGATGATCCGGTGGAGAAGTTGGCAAAACTTTATGTGGATAACATAGTACGGCTTCATGGTGTGCCCCGCAACATCGTGAGTGACCGAGATGGGCGGTTCACGTCCAATGATTGGAGGCTAGTGCAACAAATGTTGGGGACAAAGTTGAAATTCAGCACAGCCTTCCATCCGCAAACGGATGGGCATACCAAGAGGGTCAACAGAACTATGGAAGACATGCTTCGCATGTGTGTCTTGGATTTTGGAAAGCAATGAGAAGACCACCTTTATTTGGTGGAGTTCACATACAACAACAGCTACCAAGCGAGTATTCAAATGGCGCCCTTCGAGGCCCTATATGGTAGAAAATATTGCACGCCGTTATCTTGGTTAGAAACGGGTGAGTCAAAGTTGTATAAGCGATTGGAAGTGGAGGATGCTACTTCTTTGGTGAGAACCGTTCGGGAGAGGTTGCTTATCGCTCAGGACCGGCAAGCGAAGTACTATAATGCCAAGCACAGGAACGTGGAGTTCGCTGTGGGCGACTATGTGTACTTAAAGATCAAGTCCTTCAAGGGTGTCTCGCGGGTGCGGCGATTGAAAAAGCTAAGCCCGAGGTACCTTGGGCCGTTTGAGGTTCTGGAGCGAGTTGGTGAAGCGGCCTATCGGTTGAAGCTTTCAGTGGAGCTTGGTGGATTACACGATTTATTCCATATTTTGGTGCTTCGAAAGGCAGTGCAAGAGCCTACGCAAGTGATCACGGTTGATCAAGTGCCGGTGGATAGTGGGCTGATGACAAAAGTCAAGCCCGTGCGGATTGAGGACTCGGAGGTCAAGCGGCTACACAATAAAGAGATCAGGATGGTCAAGGTCCGATGGGACAATTGTGATCGTGAGGAGCTCTCTTGGGAACGAGATCAGACTATGCTTGACGAGTATTCGGAGTTGTTCCGCTAAGGTACAAATTTTGGTTTTGTACATGTTTTTTCCTTTATATAATTTCTTGGACAAAATTCTTTTAAGAGGGGGAGAGTTGTAACGCCCCGAAACTCAAAAGAGCGACGGGGGACGTTTTGAGACAGATTTGGGTTCTGGCAGGAGGCACACAGCCTGGGACACGGGCGTGTCCCAGGGCGTGTCAGGGTTGTGTCTACACTCAGCCGGCGAAGTCGACATTTTGCTCTCGACATTGTGTCGAGGCTGGACACACGGCCTGCGACACGGGCGTGTCGCAGGGCGTGTCGACCTGTGTCGACACTCATCCCGTGATGTGGACACTCTGCGCTCGACGAATTGTCGAGACATGGCACACGGCCTGCGACACGGGCATGTCGACCCGTGTCAACACTTGTCCCGGGGAGTCGACGAACTTTGCTCGACGATGTGTCGAGACAAGGCACACGGCCTAGGACACGGGCATGTCCAAGGCCGTGTCGTCAGGTCGACGATCTTCGCTTGACGAAGTGTCGAGTGTCGAGACCGTGTACACGGCCTGGAGCCCAGACGTGTTGAGGTAGATACGGGCAAGGACACGGGCGTGTCTGAAAGTCCACCTAGTGTCGGCTATGTGCACCTATGGGGGGGGGGATAGGTGACGTGTGGTTCTTTTGCGGAATTTACAGATGTACCTGCACAATAAAAACAACAAACACAGCACACAGAAAACACAGCAAATTTATAGTGGTTCCCCGACTTGGGTACATCCACTTTCCCCCTTCGACCTATCTCCCCAACAAGGGACGACTCGGTCACTTCACCAACGGGATTGAAATCCAATCCCTTCACTAACGGAAGGAGCCCTTCCACACGTGAGAGTCAACACTCCCACAAATCGGGTTGCACCCAACCCTTACAACACGGAACAAAAGTTCCTTTACAATAAAATAAAAGTAGAATGTACACGTGATACAAACTTCTCTTGGAGACTTCGGTGTTCCTCTTTGTTCGACGACGTGTTCTTGAAGTCGATGAAGAGTCTACGACCTTGGTCTCTCTTGGAGAAGATCTCCCCGGAACCGGCGGCGGCACACGAGCGGCGGCTAGCTTCGAGATCGGCGGCTACGATGAAGAGTGGCTGCAGAACTTGGAGATCTAAACTTCGTAGCGAAGCAAGCTAGGTCTACCAACGGTCACTCTAGGATCAGTCGTCTCGATCGATTCAGACGGGGGAGTTTTTCCCGGTCAACGAATCGAGAGACAAGAGATCTCCGGATAGACGCGTGAGACACAAGCCTTGCTAAGCTTCTGTCACCGGAGATCGGGAAGAAGAGTGATCAGCAGCGGCGACCACTTGACGCGAGCGGCGGCGGCGGAGCGGAGCGAGTTCGCGGATTTAGGGTTACGTCGCCGCTTGTTTTTCTTTTTCTCTTATCCGTATCGTTACTGTTCAAAAGTACCTGAGTATAAATACTGTAGGATTCTCAAATATGACCGTTTGTGGGACCCACAATTGAGATCCCCAAAATCCGGTTCAAACAAATCCAGAAGCAGAATCTGGTTCAGCAGCATTCTGAGAAAACGCCAAGTCAAAATCGGCGAGAATCGCAGACGATTCTCGACGAATCGGCGAGAATCACCAAGTGATTCTCGACGATTCGTCGAGAATCGTTTGTGATTCTCGTCGAATCACTTGTCGATTCTCAACGAATTTTACTTTACACATGGGCTGCTTGACCACTGGTTCGGCGGGAATCACAAGTGATTCTCGCCGAATCTTACTTGGCACCGTCTTGAGATGGCCAAAAGGAGTCGGCGAGAATCACTAATGATTCTCGTCGATTCGGCGAGAATCACTAGTGATTCTCGCCGAATCGGCGAGAATCACTTGGTGATTCTCGTCGAATTTGCCTTGGAAGATTTTTCGTCTTCCACCCCAGGAGCTGCTCCTTGATCCTCCATGCTCCTTGTCTTCTCTTGCATATGAGCGGCCCTGTGCTTGAAAATAAGTGCACTCCAATAGAGAGAGTACACGTAGGCCAACACACTGATCTGCTCAACGAGGGATTACGTCGTGCAGACCCGTGTATATTGACCTACTGCACCCTGACATTGGTGTGCACTTAGCGTGGAGAAACTATAAGCACAACTGGAAATGTTTCATCAAATACATTGTGAATTCATCTTAGCTTGACAGGGGGCTTCCTCAAATCTAGGTAATCGTGGATACAATACCCAACAATCTCCCCCTATTTGACGAAGCCAAAACCCTACTAGCTAAGATGAATAACACCTATCAAATAATAATAATAGCATTTAAAGATTAAATATGCGACACAAGGGAATATATGCAATCAGAACAGGACTTGAGTCATTCACACATTCAAGTATATATATATATACCAAGAGAAATATATTCACATGAAAGTCAGAATTGTTCACACGACAGTAATAATTGTTAAATGTTCTTAATACACCGTGACCAGCTATAATATAATGACTATTTGTCCTTAGCTCCGTCACCCTTAAGAGTTTGCGCCAAGTACTTTTTGCTCTGCCTTTCCATGTATTCCTTGGGCTTTGGGTAGTACCTAGGAGGAGCAACTTTGTCTGGATCCTTGTTGTTTCTGAAGAAAATGTTGCGTTTCGCTTCAAATGCTTTGTGTGTCTCCCATTCATACTGGCTATATGCTTCATTTTGATTTATCTCTCCTCTTTCTTGCAGCCGGAAGGTGTCTAGGATGATGTTCCTTGAGACTGGGCTCCACCTTTCGTTTCTTACCTCCTCCTCACTTAGTCTGATCCTCTTTTGAGTTGGTGTCTCCTTTGATGTCCCTTCCTGAATTTTCCTCTTTTCCCTTGCTTTAGCTAAGGCCTCCTGGTCAAACATGCTTCTCAGCTTAGATTTGGAGATGGCCCTAGCGTCAGCTTCATCAGTAAAAATATCAGCAGCACTTGTACTTACATTCTCAGCAATATGTACTTCCTCGGCAGCCGTAGAAGTCTCAGGAGCCTGAACACCGGCAGGTTGGTCAGGTAGGACGACTCCTAACGTGCCCAGTGCCTGTTGTAGCATCCACCAGCAACTCTCATAGACGTAGTTGCTTGATTTCACAAAGTTTGCATCCATGCTTTTCTGGAGCTCGGCCATCTTAGCGATATACTCCTTCTCCCCCTTTTTGGCTTCTTCAGCTATGCAATTGGCATATGAGTGCAAGGAGTCATCAATGTGCTTAGTTGTCTTGCTGAATTCAGTGACTAGGGCCTGCTGATTTGCATTTAAAGTGACCATGTTGCCATCAAATTTCTGAATATTATTGGCCACAACGTGTGCGTTCTGATTGACAACAGCCAGAGTATCAGTAGTCTTTTTCAAGCCGGCCATTAACAGTGTGACAGCTTCGCCGGCCGCAGTATACTTTTCTTCGAATTTCTTTTCCATCACATCCAGCTTATGGTTGATTTCCACCATATTTTTCAACATGAGATCTTCCGAAGTCTTGATCTTTTTCAACAGTGTTTTATGAGCTATATCAAAAGAATCTTTAAGCTCGTTCACTATTCCTTGAATGACAGTGATGGTGTGAGTGGCCAGCTCATCTCGTAGTGGAATACCCGGAGGCACCTCTTGGCCTTGCTCTGGCTCGGCAGCAGAAGCATCAGTAGAGCTGGATACAATCACAGCCTCTATGGGAGGAACGTTGGTGGCCTCATTTACCTCCCCCTCCACTGGTGCAGACTTATCAGTAGGAGGTTCATCAGTATCTGGAGATTCAACCACTTCATGGCCCTCACTGACCTCGTCCTCTCCGTCCTCATCCAAAAACTCATCCATATCAGCATCTTCTTCCACTTCTTGATCAGCAGAGTCCAGTGTTTCAGCTTCAGTTCCGAGGGTGTTTCTGTTCAGGACCTCCTCATCCTCCAACCCAGGTTCACTTTCTTCATGAACTTCTGCCACCGCATCCCTTGCCACCTGGGCGATTTCAGATATTATATCCAGATGAGTGGGTAGAGTCTCCCCCTCGATTCCTGCAGTCACAGTATCAGGAATTTCACGGGGGGAGGATGCTGGAGATACTTCCTCTTGCTCTTCCACAGCCGGCTGCCCGATGCGCCGCTCCCATCGATCAAATACAGTAGCATCCATCTTTTTCAAGTAATGTAGAGGAACTCCTTTGCTCATGTCGAATTTATCTCCGTTGAGCTGGTTGAGATATAGACTGATGATGCGGCCGAAGCTCGGAGTGCCCAGAGTGTCCTTGATCTTTTGAAACATCAACTCTCCCAAGTTGAACCTCTTTCTGCAGACCACGGCTATGAGAATTTTGAACATATCTCCGGAGATATGATCATGGGAGCCTGGCTTACAGATGAGTACTTTTCCTATGATGTCGGATAGGAGCTTCCCTTCTTCATTCATCTCTTTTCGTTTTACTGATCGTGTGCCTCTGGGTAGACCGCAGAACAGGAGGGTTCTGGCTTTGTCCTCGTCCTCCAAATAGTCTTCCTGCTCCGCACTTGAGAGCTGCAGGTAGCGTGTTAGCTTACTGGCAGACATCTTTACTTTAGTCCCCGCCACCTTGCTCTTGATGATGGAGTCTCAGTTTCGAAGCCTTGCTGTAGAAAAGAACTCCAGCACTTCTTTATCTAAGACTTTGCAAGGATGCTCCAATATGAAGGTTAGCCCGGCTTCTTCCAGCATGAGAACGATGTTCCGGAACTCGTCCGAGGCATGAGAAAAACCAGTGCGAACCAGTTCGCAACCAGAAATCAAACCTGCGGTCGTCCTTGGGGCCATTGAGGATCTAGAAAGAAGCCCGACTCTAAACATTAGTGAACATTCAAAAGGAGAACATCACTTGGGGTTCGGCCTTGGAGCCATTGAGGAGGAGGTTACCTAAAGGATTACTCGCAGGAGAGTTGACGAGCTTCGGGAAAATCCGCGGTGGAGAGAAGAGTGTCCCGAGGGGTGCGGCCTTGCTAGCACCTTGAGGAGAGAAGATGGTCACACACAGCAGCGATTCGACGGCGTCGACAAGAGCGTCGGAGGGCTGCGGGTGTCGGCGAGTTCGCGGAAGTGCTCGTGCGCGAGTCTTGGTGAGTTCTCTTGCGCGAGGGTCGTCGGGTGTGTTCTTGCGCGAGTCGAGAGGAAGGCGAACGGGCGACGGCTGTGAGAGGGATTCGGTTTCGGCGGGATTTATATCAGTCGTCGGGATTCTTAAGGAAGTCGAGCGGTCGGGAGCTTCTTCGGCGGGATTTGTCTAATTCGGCGAGATGTAAAATGGGTCGGCGGGATTCGGAGTAAATATTGATGTTTTTCTTGATTACTTTGGGAAGCATTGCACCATTTTAGATTTTCCGATGTCAAGTTACTAAAAGGAATGATAAATGCAAGTATATTCTAAAGTCAATCTATTTGAATTTTACTGAGGTTTTTGCAAAGTCTTCTAAATGTCAATTGTATGTTGTCGAAATTTACAACGACATGTCCTCGAATGTCAAGTTAATACAGGATTAATACATACATGTTTGTTATAACGACACTTTATTAGGATTAGAACGAGACCTCTTCAGACCCTTCTTGATGTCAACTGTGATGTGTCAAAATTCGCAATGACATATCTTTGTTATCCTTTTATCGATGTGTAATGGTTTGCATGCCTCGAGGTAATCTCTCCTTAAAGGTGCACACATATATGATAAGCATAAGTATACTTATACACAAGGATAAAAATATATATATATATATTTAATTTGAATGAGGATGCATCATGACACAAGTCCTTGAACTGATCAAAGTTACCTGGGATGAGGAGAGTCATCGTCTTAGTCCCACAGGTAGAACATATCAGTAGCTTAAAGTGATTATGCTCAACAGGTAGCACGTCTGTTATTGTAGACGCTTGTTCCAAGTTAGCCTTGAGCCACGTACTGTCTAGTTCCCAAGTATTCACGGGGATCTAGACTACCCTGCAAAACAGAATTACTTTACCTTAGGAACCCAAATCATATTGGGTCCTAGGTTTCTATTAGCATGAACACGCAACTGCCTTCCGTGAGAAAACCTGTCTGGAAGACTGCCTCTGTCCCTATAATGTGGAGAAGCCCTTGCTGTGGGCACAGAGAGGTTGTGCCAACAGTCAATGGCAAAGTGTCCCACTTTGCCGCAGCACCAACAAGAGTGAATGTTGTATCGCCGTTTTTGACCTGATCTAGTGACTGATGTAGTCACGGTCCTAGGTCTCAAAGGGATAGGGCATGTTCTTGTTGCACAAATTCCTCTTCCATCGAGGCATGATGAAGGGTGGAATGAATGCATGATGTGAGCGTTATGAGGCCGAGAAGGTGGTGCCATTCTTTCAGGCAGCTTCCTTGCTGAGGCTCCATGACGCCTGACATCATGACTTCTATTTTCCCTATCCCGTGTCCTTGAATGGAGAGAATTCTTCTGTGAACCAGGACCTGCAGATCCACACTTTGTTGTGGCAGTGGCCGTGAATACAAAGGGCTCAGAATGAGCCTTAGGTATTTCTTCATGGGTGGCCATGATGCCTCTTGCACTATGGACATTTCCACATGGGGACAACTCACCCTTACAGTGACCACGATTATTCCTGTGGTCATACCTGAAGGCATGATGAGTTGCCTTCCCGCTTGGAGTGGGAGGTCGGAACACCGTTTCCCCATTTCTCCATCCCTGGATAATCCGGGAGATCCACCCGGTTTCTTGTTTTCTCTTTATAGCATCAACTTTGGAGAAGTTGGATACTATACGTTTCTCATTTTCTAGACTATTCTCTAGAGCTGAGATCTTAGAGTCCTTGACCTTGTTGGACGCCAATTGGAGAACCAACAAGATCTTCAGTTGAGCAATCTCTCGAGCTTGCTCCTCAGCAAGTAGATTGCTTTCCTGAAGGGCTCTCTTCAGGGAATCAGTATTTTCTGGAGGAGAGCAGTTTCTGTCTTCAGAAAAGTCAAAAGATGTGGGACAGGATGAAGATGATACCTGCTCATCTGGGTTATTGTCATTAGAATCAGTGACCAATGTTTCGTCCTCGTCGGAGCTGCTTTCCTCACTATCTTCTTCAGTCTCTGACAAGGATACTGGAGCTCTGATGCAATCCGAAGGATCTTTGCATTCATCTTCAGAAGTGAGAACCCCCACATAAGCTTCATCCTCAGATTGGCAGCAAATTTCAGCTTCCTCTGACCCCCCCATCAGCTCTGAGATCATCATCCATAGAGATTTAGCCGTTTTACATTTTTCCAACCTGGAGCGAGAGGCTCCAGACCAGACATCCATAATAATTTGTCGAATCCTCTGGTCCAGTTGGAAAAATGAGAGTTCCATCTCTGTCATCTCAGGGATGCACACGGGCACTTGGGTCCCCGAGTCGGTGGTCTTCATGGGGATAAATGGACCCTCTTCCAGGATGAGGGATGCTCGAGGATCGATGGCATCCAGGTGAAATAACACTCTCATCTTCCAGATAGGATAATAATCCTTTGTGCATGCAGGGAGTTTGAGTGGCAATACGTCATAATCCAGATCCATGCTTCTGACACTGGTGGCAGGATTCACCTCAAGGTGTTAGCCTTTTTGTTGAGGAACCTGCCTCTGATACCACTTGAAAGTCCACCTAGTGTCGGCTATGTGCACCTATGGGGGGGGGGGGATAGGTGACGTGTGGTTCTTTTGCGGAATTTACAGATGTACCTGCACAATAAAAACAACAAACACAGCACACAGAAAACACAGCAAATTTATAGTGGTTCCCCGACTTGGGTACATCCACTTTCCCCCTTCGACCTATCTCCCCAACAAGGGACGACTCGGTCACTTCACCAACGGGATTGAAATCCAATCCCTTCACTAACGGAAGGAGCCCTTCCACACATGAGAGTCAACACTCCCACAAATCGGGTTGCACCCAACCCTTACAACACGGAACAAAAGTTCCTTTACAATAAAATAAAAGTAGAATGTACACGTGATACAAACTTCTCTTGGAGACTTCGGTGTTCCTCTTTGTTCGACGACGTGTTCTTGAAGTCGATGAAGAGTCTACGACCTTGGTCTCTCTTGGAGAAGATCTCCCCGGAACCGGCGGCGGCACACGAGCGGCGGCTAGCTTCGAGATCGGCGGCTACGATGAAGAGTGGCTGTAGAACTTGGAGATCTAAACTTCGTAGCGAAGCAAGCTAGGTCTACCAACGGTCACTCTAGGATCAGTCGTCTCGATCGATTCGGACGGGGGAGTTTTTCCCGGTCAACGAATCGAGAGACAAGAGATCTCCGGATAGACGCGTGAGACACAAGCCTTGCTAAGCTTCTGTCACCGGAGATCGGGAAGAAGAGTGATCAGCAGCGGCGACCACTTGACGCGAGCGGCGGCGGCGGAGCGGAGCGAGTTCGCGGATTTAGGGTTACGTCGCCGCTTGTTTTTCTTTTTCTCTTATCCGTATCGTTACTGTTCAAAAGTACCTGAGTATAAATACTGTAGGATTCTCAAATATGACCGTTTGTGGGACCCACAATTGAGATCCCCAAAATCCGGTTCAAACAAATCCAGAAGCAGAATCTGGTTCAGCAGCATTCTGAGAAAACGCCAAGTCAAAATCGGCGAGAATCGCAGACGATTCTCGACGAATCGGCGAGAATCACCAAGTGATTCTCGACGATTCGTCGAGAATCGTTTGTGATTCTCGTCGAATCACTTGTCGATTCTCAACGAATTTTACTTTACACATGGGCTGCTTGACCACTGGTTCGGCGGGAATCACAAGTGATTCTCGCCGAATCTTACTTGGCACCGTCTTGAGATGGCCAAAAGGAGTCGGCGAGAATCACTAATGATTCTCGTCGATTCGGCGAGAATCACTAGTGATTCTCGCCGAATCGGCGAGAATCACTTGGTGATTCTCGTCGAATTTGCCTTGGAAGATTTTTCGTCTTCCACCCCAGGAGCTGCTCCTTGATCCTCCATGCTCCTTGTCTTCTCTTGCATATGAGCGGCCCTGTGCTTGAAAATAAGTGCACTCCAATAGAGAGAGTACACGTAGGCCAACACACTGATCTGCTCAACGAGGGATTACGTCGTGCAGACCCGTGTATATTGACCTACTGCACCCTGACATTGGTGTGCACTTAGCGTGGAGAAACTACAAGCACAACTGGAAATGTTTCATCAAATACATTGTGAATTCATCTTAGCTTGACAGGGGGCTTCCTCAAATCTAGGTAATCGTGGATACAATACCCAACAGTGTCCTAGAACCCGTGCAGTGCTCGGGTTGTTTTCTGGTTAAATCGATGGCGGTACACGGCCGGCCACACGGCCGTGTCAGGTGGAACATGGGCGTGTCAGGTCGAACACGGGCGTGTTCGATGCCCGTGTGTTGTTCCAGGCGAGTCAATTTTGACGGCAAATGAGGCACACGGCCCTGGACACGGGCGTGTGCCAGGCCGTGTTCGGTCCAGATTGGACATTTCAGTCCCGAATCAAAGCCGTTCGTTTCTTTAATTGGTGATCCAACGGCTGTGGGTTGTTCCTGATGAGATATACCCGGGATTGGGCCTTATAAACCCTCACTTTTCATGAGTGGTTGTCTTTCTAAAACTTAGAGAGAGAGGAGAACCAAGCAAGGAAGGAGCTAGATCCGGCCATTGGAGGAGCTTCGAAGCTCCAAATCGCGCGCCGACTCCGGATCCACGGAGGCAAAGCTAGTGCGGTGCTTTTCATATGCTTACTTTTCCATGGCGCCAAAGAAGAACGTAAGGGTAACGATTCTCTTCTTGAGCATGTGTAGCTCTCCTTCTTTGCATAGGAAGCCTGCTCTCGCGAGTTTGCGGTGAGTCGGAGGCGTTCCTTCAGGTAAGTATGTGAAGTCCCCGTTGTGTAGAGTCCGTAAGCGAGAACGGACATAAGCATGATGTGTGAAGCCTATCCGGACATGTTGGTCTTGATCGGTGATGTTGCATTGCATAATGCCGGAGAAGACTCCGTGCTATTGGTTGTTTTTCGGGTTTTCTACACGGTAGATTGCAACAGGGAGCCTTGGGGATTAACCCAAAGGTGCACCCGAAAAACTGGGCGGATGCGTGATCTTGACAACTTGGTGGCCTGAGAGCCAACTTGAACATAATCGGGTTATGTGAAATGTGATGGAAACGGGACTCGGGAGAAGTTTGACCTGCGCATATGGTTTAAATTACCGTTGCGGGCGCATATGGTTTAAATTACCGTTGCGTTGTGAGCACGGGTTAGATGGAACTGTACCCGTTCTATGTCGTTCGTATTAGAGCCGTTGGCATAGATGAGAGTCTTCGGCGGTCTATGGTTTTAATTACCGTGACCCATGCCGGGAAGACAAACTGCTCATTGATTGGCCGTCCAAAGGGATGGTGTTGAGTCGGCAGACTTAGACTGCGTTCATCGAGAATGTGCCCTAAGTGCACGGGGTGTGTGGCCGTATGTGCCTACGCCTGTGTTGAAATGAATATTGTTATATGGCTAGCTTATGCTAATGAAATGCAGGGAAGGAGCATCGCCGCCCCGAGTTGGGGGTGAGATCGTTATAATTTGGTCAGCATTGATGACCGTTGCCTTGTTTGCCACCGTGCGGTGGTTTTGTTGTTGCTTGCAGGTGCAGCTGAACCAAGCGGTCAATAGCGGGCTAAAGCCCAAATTGCAAAGCCGGCCCTCGAAGGCCTAATTGGAGTGTTTACTGCTTTATTCATGTATGACCGGCCTGCGTGCCGTGGTTTGTAAAACATGTAATATCAAGTGAACCATTTTGTAAGGCCTTAAGGCTTGTACTGGTGTATGTATAACATTCCTATTTGGTATTAGTTGACATTCATGCTTTAATGCTGGGTTCTTTGTTACAACGTATTAATCTGCTTCCGCTAGAATGCTCTGTGTAGGACGTGGTGATTGGTTGGATGGTTTCCATGAGAAACCACCCAGTCTGTCTGTGGTATATGGCGTCAGGCCCCGGCCGGACCTACTGCTATATGCTATGCGACAGATAGGGGGTGTTACAATCTCTCCACACACAAAGTTATAGAATACTTGAGAAGTCACCTTGGCTAGTGCCTTGACCTCCAAACACTTCGAGAAGTAGTCCATCATGGCTAGGAGGAACCTCCTCTGCCTACTTGCTTGAGGGAAAGGTCCTACCAAGTATATTCCCTAAATCGCTAAGGGCTATGACACCATGATGCTCCTAATCCTCTAGGCTGTCAAAAGGTGGAGTGGTGCAAACAGTTGGCACTTTTGACACCTTTTTGTGAATTCTGTTGTATCCTTGCTCAAGGTCGGCTTAAAGTACCCATGCCACATCACCCTCCCCTCCAAGGTTTTGCTTCTCGAATGGCTACCACACTCACCTGAGTGAACTTCCTCCAAGATCTTAGGGACCTCCTCTTCAGCAACATACCTTTTTAGTAGCCCCGATAGGGTCTTTTCGTATAAACTCCCCTCGTAAAGTAGGTAATATGCTGACTTGCACCTGAACCATCTTTTGTTAGGCATCTCCTCTGGAAACTCCCCTGTGGTCAAGAAGGCCATAGAGGGGTCCATCTACAAGGAGCGCCTATCAACCTCCATTAGTTATGCTTCTTCGATGGACAGGTAGAACAAATCTGTTAGGGTCCCTCCTGCCCGAGGTCTGAACTTGGGAAGTTGATCCGCTGGAGCACTCTCTTCCCATAGCACATGTTGAATGGAGAATGTTTGAAATAACCTGATGAGGCTCCTCACCTTTGCCAAGTACTGTATGAGTGTGGGTTCCCTTGCCTCGAACTCACCCCTGACCTGGCAAGCTACCACCATTGAGTCTGTTAACACCTCCACATTATGCACCCCTAACTCCTTGGCTAGTCGCAACCATGCAATTACTACTTCGTACTCTGCTTGGTTGTCAGTGATGGGAAAATGTATCACCATGACTTTCTCTATCTTCGTTCCCTGGGGGATTTCTAACACCACCCCTCCTAGAGAATGTCTTCCTTGAAGCTCCATTTACCAACATCTTCCAGGTAACTTGCCGAGGAGGTCCTGTCTCATCTATGTCAACCACATAGTCGGCCAAGAAGTCCGCTACTGCCTGATCCTTCATCGATAGGTGGGGTAAAAATGAGATATCGAATTTACTTAACTCCACTAACCATATGGCGAGTCTTACTGAGTGATTTACCCCTTCGAAGATGTTGCAGAGAGGATGGTCAGTCACTACTTGGATTAAGTATGCCTGAAAGTAAGGTCTGAGTTTCTGGCGGTGAGAACTAGGGAAAATGCCAACTTATCCAAAATCAGATATCGGAGCTCTGCCTTCTTTAAGACCCTGCTTACATAGTATATCAACAACTGCTGCTTTATCTCCTCCCAGACTAGGACAGAGCTTACTGCCTCCACTCCTACACTATGGTATAAAGTTATGTCCACCCCTCCTTTGGTCATTTGAGAAGTAGAGTTTTGGTGAGTTGATTTTTCAAACCTTGGAATGCCTTCTCGCACTCCTTAGACTACTCAAATTTTTAATTGACTCACAACACTTTGAAGAAAGGTGAGCACTTCTCTCCTACCTAGGAGAGGAACCCGCTCAACCCCACAAGCTTCAATGTCAGACACTTGACCTCCTTGCTGCATCGTTGCAACTCCAAATCCATTCTCGCTTTCACCTTTTCAGGGTTAGGCTCCACTCCCGCTGAGGTGAGGAGATGACCCAAAACTTTCCCTTGCTGGCACCGAAGATGCATTTCAGATGATTCAGCCTCATCTTAAACTTCTGTAGGGTGGTGAAGGTTTCATCCAGATTTTGGAGGTGGGAGTTCACTTCCTTGCTTTTCACCATTATATCATCCACGTACACATCCAAGTTTCTTCCTCTCTACTCTCGAATGACTCAGTCCATCATTCTTTGGTATGTTGCCCCTGTAATTTTAGCCCAAAGGGCATCATCCTGTAATAATATCACACATCTCTCATGATGAAGGAGACATCTTTGATATCTGAGGGGTGCATCCTGATCTGATGATAACCTAAAAAGGCATCTAAAAAACTTATCACAGAAAAACCGACGGCTGAATCTACCAGCACATTGATTCTAGACAAAGGATAACAATCTTTAGGACATGATTTATTAAGAAGGGAAACGTTCACACACATTCTCCATCTACCGTCACCCTTTCTTACCATTATCATATTGGAGACCCAACCTAGATATTATATCTCTGCTACAAATCCTGCTTTGAGAAGCTTTTCTACTCCTCCCGGATGGGCTCCTCCATCTTGTCGGTGGTGGCTCTCACTTTCTGGCGGATTGGACGAGATTTTGGGTCGAGGTTGAGAAGATGGCATACCACATCCACGTCGATGCTCTATATATCTAGCGCACTCCATTCAAAGATAGCCACACTCTTCTAGATGCACTCCAACACCTTTCTCCGGTCTTTTGGGCTTAGACCTTCGTTGACACAAACCTTATCAATCCTCCTTTCATGGATAAAAACTTCCATCTCCACCACCTCTTCCACCGCCTCCAGCCGAGAACGCTCCTCCCACTCACCCCGCCATCTCTCCTTAGGAGAGAGCTCTTTCTTCCAATACCTACTCTACCTCCATTAGCTCGGTCTGCTTCTCCAGCGCTTCCTCCATCCCCTGACCTGGGCAATGACCTCCTTCTCATCCGCTCCTTCCACAGCCTCCTGCATAGAAAACTCCTCTATCATCTTCTCCATCTCCTCCGCTCCTTCCACAACATCCTGCCTGGGCAACTCCTCCATCACCTTATCCATCTCTTCTACTTCCTCTTGCTAGGAGATGGTGTTGACGACAGCGATGTATCACTGCCTCGCCACTTTGGGATCTCCCCAAAACCAGTCCTAGACTCCGTTGTTGAACTTGAGGCACTGGTGGAAAGATTAAGGTACGAAACGGAAGGCACTAATGAGGGGTTGCCCTAAAATAACATTATAATGACTAGGAGCATCCACAATGACGAATTAGTAGTTCCTGGACTATCTCCATAAAGTGACATGGAGCCCTACCCCTACTTCTACCTCATTCCTCCCCCCCAAGATCCAAACATGGGTCCATCTGAGACCATCACTCTCCTAGCCTCCACCTTCATCTCATCAAAGGATTTCTCGAAGATCACGTTCTGAAAGTGCAGATTAGATCTGAAATACTCTAGAGGGGGGGGGGGGATAGAGTATTGTGCTTTCTTAAAAAATTCTTACAACTTTTGTTGTATTCCTAAGTGAACAGGGAAGCAAATAAAATAAACTAAGCACAACAACCTATTAATCACAGAACAACACAGCCAAAACAAAAGAAGGTCAACCAGACGACACAAGAAATTTTATAGTGGTTCCCCAACCTGGGTACATCCACTCTTCTACCACCCTGGTAGGAATCCACTCAGGTTTTTGATCAGGTGCCTGACACCAATGAGCTTTTGTTCAGGTGCTCAAAAACCAAAACCTGAAGTCTTTTGGAAGGAGACTTGCAACCAGGAATAATTTTGAAGGGAATTAAAACCCTGTACAGGAATTGGAAATAAGGTGATGTGGTCTTCTCTTTCTCAAAGCAACTGAGAAGACTTGTGGATTGATGTTGGCAGATTTTGCTTCCCTTGAGATCTTGAATGTATCAGGAATGCTGGAGCACTGCTTCAGGGTGATAGGTCTTCAAAGACCTAGAATGCCGGGATCAGAAATGCTTCAGTAACTTTTTTGATAGATTAAGATTTATTGTCCTTCTGAAGTATCCTGAGAATTGACAGAAGAAGACTCTTGATAGAGATGTGGTGTTCTTCTTCTTCTTGATGAAGTTTTCCTCTGGCCAAGGTTGACTGCAGTAGAACTTTTGATTTGAGTATGATTGTTCTTCTGTGCAATCTAAGTATGTGTCTGTCTCATTGACTGTATTTCTTGTCTGTCTATGTAGTGGTGCTTGATTACTTTCTTTTCTGTGTGTCAAATTCTTTCTCATTGAGGAACATTCAAAATTTGAATGTTTAGCAGTAACTGCAGTCGGCCTTGGAAAGAAGCGACAATCAATAATTTCCCTAACTGTCCCATTGAAAAATGACATGTAATAATCCATAGCCAATGCGCGTTCCAACGGTAACATTTCGAGAAGATTTGACATTAAATGTTCAGGAATCAGCACCAAGAAACGGGACGGGAAACTGAAGAAGACCTAGTCTGGAATCGTCGAACGAAGAACACAATTCGTCGAGCTGAGTTTGAGTTCGTCGAGCTGAGCTTGAGTTCGTCGAGCTGAGCTTGAGTTCGTCGAGCTGAGCTTGAGTTCGTCGAGTTGAGCTTGAGTTCGTCGAGCTGAGCTTGAGAGAGTTCGTCGACCAGACAATCTTCATTCATCGAACAAACAATCTTCATTCGTCGAACTGAGAACCAAATTCGTCGAGCTGAGAACAGTTCTGGGCTTAGAAAAATTCTGAAGTTCTCCTGACTTTAGCTTGAAAAAGAATCTCAGTCTTCGTCGAACAAAGAACACAGATCGTCGAGCTCAGCACTAAGAAATGTCTCACGATCGTCGAGCGCAGAACTCCTTTTGTCGAGCTGAGTTCGACGAACGTCGAACTCACTTTACTTAGCTTTGAAAACTTCTAAGTCTGGAGTCTCTGAAGGTCTTGATGACAGCTGGTCCATCTGAATATGTCTCTAAGGACTTGGCCTAGACTCTAGGATACAAACTTGACCCTGGCTATACATGATGGGTCATATCCTAAGTCAGTGAACCTAGCCCAAATCAACTAAGGATCCAACAATCTCCCACTATTTGGGTGAGGTCACTAACAGAGACTCAAAATAGAAACAAACAAATAAACAAAGCAGGAAAAGAAATATATCTAGTAGAGAATTACCAACACATGCAGTAGATATATATATACAAAGCTTTGTTTAAGCAGATAGCATAGTTTGAAAAACAAAAACAGACAGAAATTGAAACAACAAGAAGACTACTTCTTAGGCTTCTTCTGCTTGGACCTGTCTTCAGTTGGTTTCTCTCCTGGCTTCTTAAAGATGATTTCTCTCTTAGGATCTTGAGCCCGAGCCTTTGTCATAGTCATATCAGCTGCCCCAATAATATTCAACGATGTAGATCTGGGGACAACTGCTTCTAGATGGAGCTTCATATAGTCATCAATATTAAACAATTTATTGCCTTTGTCAAACCTTTTCAATTCTTCTTTTCTGTACTTTGACATTGTTGAAAATCCAGAGATATCTTTTCCTTCTGCTTTGGCTTTATTGATCAAGGATAGTCCAATCAGTTCCTAGTACCTAGCCATTCTTACAGTATTTGCAGTTTCAGGATCTTCAAATCGGATTGGAGGAGAGTAGGGTCTTTTTGGACTTTCAGCTTTTTGTACTTCAGAAATTTGTTGCTTCTGCTGCTGTTAGTGTTGATATCCTGAAGAGGATGGCTGCCTCTACTGGCTACTTACAGAAGATCTCCCTGACTATCTCTGATATGTTTGCATTGGGGCAGATCTCTGAGAGCTAGAAGAGCCAGAGGCACCAGCTGCTGGAGGAGGAGGAGGAGGTGGATCCTTTCTGAACCTGTGGACTAGAGGAGGGGAATATCTCCTACTTCTATTTCTTTCCTTCTGCTAGTTCTTGGATAGCCACATCCATGCTGGCATACCCTTATAAGGAGCTACATTGTGCAGAATATAGTAAGGGGTGTCTGTAGTGGGATTTGGCTTAGGAGCTGGAGGAGGAGGAGCCTTTCTCTTCTTTGACAACAATCTCTTTTTATTACTGGCAGCATCTTCATCAGAATCATCATCATCATCTTATTCTTCACTATCAGAATCAAAACCCTGAGGGTTATCATACAAGGCATCCAAAGCTTTTAAAGGTTTATCAGAAATAACAACCTTTTTTGTAGATGCAGGGGCGGAAGAAGAAGATTCAGGAACTTGAATTTCAGCAACAGGAGAGGAGGGAACTGTACAGGAAACAGAAATGATGGGGAAAGAGCTTTCAGCTGCTGCCTTATTCTCCTCTTTAATATCAGCCATGATTAACTCATCCAAATCAGGCATTGGTGAGTCATCCATAACAAAGACTGGGGCTGAAATCTCTTCTGGAAAGACTGAAGATGATGGAGTAACAACTGAAGGAGCAAAACTGTCACAGAATTGCTTAGCAACTGCTGGACTTATTGGGGAGGTGTAGGGTACAATAGCCAAACTTGGCTTAGTAAAATCAGCTGGAAGAAACTGCATAAAGACTGTATCAAAATTGCTCAACAAATCAGACAAATTTACTGTGGGATTTAAATAGAAATCACCAACATGTTTTATTTGTTGTACTGACTCATCTAAATCAAAGTCAGTATACATAAACTGAATCAATTCAATCATCTCAGAATCAAAATCTGTCAAAATATCTGCATCTTCATCTGAATCTGCATCTGCTGTAGAGAGAACTGCTGCTGTGACTGCTGCTGCTGCTGCATCTGCATCTGCTGCAACTTCATCACTGAGCATCTCCCCCTACCCGGGTTCAGGAGAACCTAGAGCCAGGCCCCTGAATGAAGATGGGGCAGCAGAGAGAAGAGAAACTTGTGCAGATAAAGAATTGATGGAAGTCACAAGAGGGGTAATGGCCTCTTGGATGAGTGATTTGATGAGGGGAGTGAGCAAGGAGATGATGGTAGATGGATCAAATGGGGAAGGGGAAAAAGATGGAATGGAGGGTGGAATAACAGATGGAATGGGGGCATCTGGCATGATAATGTCTGTAGGTATGTTGTAAGATGGAATGGTGGACAAATGAGGGGGAAGTGGAGACTGAGGAGGTGAAGGAAAATGAGTGTCTTGAGGTGAAGCTGGATGTGTAGGTTGTTGATGTGCTGGCAGAGGAGAAGATGGGGATGGAGATGGGATGTTGGTGATGTCTATAGGTGGAGATGAAGGAGGGGTAGGCACATGAGGAGGCTGCTTGGTTGGAAGGGGTGCTGGAATAGATGGTGGAGATGGAATGACCTCTTCAGCAGGGTGGGGAGTGGCCTTCACATCCCTTGTGCTCTCTGAAGCTGGGATGGAAGAGGAGGAACCCTTGGAGGGTTTGGAGATAGTCCTCTCCCATCTGCCAAACAAGGCGCAGGTGAGGCGCTTGCTGGCATTGATGAAAATGGTCGGGGAGACCATTAATTCACCAGCCTTCTCCTAGAGGAAGATCCCCAGGATTCTCCCGAAGCAGACTTCCTTCTTGCCGTTCTTCTTCTTAATCAACTCGAAGAAAATCTTACTCCAATCAACCGCATGCTTATTCACCACAACACACATGATAAGAAATTGATGACGGGTAATGTAGTCATGCGCTGAGTGCTTTCCCATCAGTATCTTTCCCGCAATGTCTGCCAGAAATTGGTAGGCGGCGGACAGTTGCTTCTTCAGCAACTTATTAGGGTTGCTGCCTGAAAACTCCATTAGCTTTAGCATATCACTGTATTCCTCAGAATCCATTTCCATGTCATCTTCTCCGTTGACCAAACCAAAAATCTCAGAAAGAACTGCGGGAGACAACAGAACAGCAGTGCTCCCGATATTGCCTGTCAAAACATTTTCTTCAGAAACTGACGATGTGTATACCCATTCTCTGATTTCCATTCCATGGAGTTTAATCCTTCGGGTCATGAAGTCTTTGAGACCGAGTTCCTCTAACAGTTCCATAATATAGAGAAAAATGGTGTCTGAATGTTGGAAGGAATCGAAATCCATGTCGAAACCAGTATCAAATTTCATTGCGGCCAAAGCTCCTGCTGGAATCGCCATTGATGACCTGCAAGAAACACAGAGAAAAACGGCGATCAAGAGCAAAAGAACAGAAAGTGCGGGACGGAGGTCGAAGAAAACCTAGATATAAGATTTTCAGAATATGAATCGACAATCTCCGTTCCACGAAAAAGAAACAATTCTTCGAACTGAGCTCGACGAAATAAATTATAGACAAGTAATTCGTCGATCTCATCCTGAAGAATCGAAAACAGTTCGTCGAACTCCGTTCGACGAAATATCTTCTGAAGCAAAGTTCGTCGATCTCCGGTCGACGAAAAATTATTTCCACACAGAGAATTCGTCGATCTCCGTTCGACGAGAATCTCTCAAACTTTCCCTAATTCGTCGAACTCCGTTCGACGAACTCTGGAAAATTCGTCGAATGCAGACAGAAACTAAGTTAACTCTTCTCCATTAATCATCCCCAGTTGATTTATAAAGAACAGATGAGTTTTCTCATCCAAAGGCTTGGTGAAAATATCTGCTCTATGTAGATCAGTAGGAATATGGATTAAGTTAATTTTCTTTTTGTCTACATTATCTCTAATGAAATGATGTCTTATTTCAATATGTTTAGTCCTAAAATGGTGAACTGGATTCTGTGCTATAGCAATAGCACTAGTATTATCACAAAATAGTGTTGAATTATTTAAGTTGACACCATAGTCTAGGAGTTGGTTTTGTATCCATAGCATTTGTGAACAGCAGCTGCCAGAAACCATATATTCTACTTCAGCAGTTGATGTAGACACAGATGTCTGCTTTTTACAAAACCAGGAGACAAGTCTCATACCCAGGAACTGGCAAGTTCCAGAGGTATGCTTCCTGTCCACTCTACATCCAGCATAGTCAGCATCTGAGTATCCAGTTAACTCAAACTCTGACTCTGCAGGATACCAGAGTCCTAGATTAGGGCAACTCTTTATATATCTTAAAATTCTTTTTAGGAAAATAAGGTGAGATTCTTTAGGGTTCACTTGGAACCTAGCATGAAGGCATGTGGCAAACATTATATCAAGACTGCTAGCTGTTAGGTATAATAGGGATGCAATAATTGCCCTATAATGTTTCTGATCTACAGATTTCCCTGCTGCATCAAAATCCACAACAGCATTTCTAGCCATAAGTGTTTTCATTCCTGAAGCATCACCCATCCCAAACTTTTTAATAAGCTATTTAGCATACTTAGCTTGTGAGAGGAAGATACCATTAGGGAGCTGCTTCACTTGGAGACCAAGGAAGTAGGAAAGCTCACCCATGCTACTCATCTCAAATTTAGAATGCATGAGGTCAGCAAACCTCTTGCACAATTTGGGATCAGTAGACCCAAAAATGATGCCATCCACATATATTTGTACTAATAAAATTTGGTCCTTATGATGTCTAGTGAAAAGTGTTTTATCTATGGTTCCTCTTGTAAATTTATGCTCTAAAAGAAAGCTTGCTAAGGTCTCATACCAAGCTCTTGGAGCTTTCTTTAAACCATAGAGAGCTTATGCAACTTAAATACAAAAGAGGGTTGAGTTGGAGAGATAAAACCTGGAGGTTGTTCTACATAAACCTCTTCTTGAAGCACTCCATTCAAGAATGCACTCTTGACATCCATTTGGAAGACCTTGAATCTCCTGTGAGCTACATAGGCAAGGAATATTCTTATGGCCTCTAACCTTGCAACAGGGGCAAAGTTTTGGTCATAATCAATTCCTTCCTCTTGCCTGTAGCCTTAAGAAACAAGCCTAGCCTTGTTTCTCACTATGTTCCCTTGAGCATCCAACTTGTTCCTGTAGACCCATTTGGTTCCAATAACTAGGTAGTTATGGGGTCATGGAACCAAATCCCAAACTCTACATCTCTCAAACTGATTTAGTTCCTCTTGCATTGCAATGATCCAGTGGGGATCTTGCTCTGCTTCATATATGGTGGGAGGTTCAATCTGAGAGAGAAAACATGCATGCATCAAGTCTTGGTTGAGTTGATGCCTTGTCTGTACACCTACTGAAATGTCTCCAATCACTTGAGATCTGGGGTGATCTCTAAGTGCGACAAGATTAGTTGGTGGAGTTGGTTGAGCAACAGCTTCTGTATTTAATTCCTCTTGAGGAATGGTACTAGCTGTTGAGGGAAGTTCAGCCACTTCCTCTTGAATTTCTTCTTCACTATCTTCAGCAACCTGTGGAGTAGGATGGGTTGATACCACTTGGGTAAGGTTTAGTCCATCCATAGACTCACACAGTTGTGGAACCTGCAAAAAGCTATTGGTAGAAATCTCTTTCTCCTTATCAGACATGTTAGCTTCATCAAAAGATACATGAACAGACTCTTCAATTTTAAGGGTGGATTTATTAAAAACCCTATAGGCCTTGCTTACTTGGGAATATCCTAGAAAAATCCCTTCTTTAGCCTTAGCCTCAAATTTTCTAATGTATCTCTTATTATTAGTGTGAATATAACAAATTCAACCAAAAACTTTTAAATAAGTGATTTTAGGGTTCTTCCCTTTAAGTAATTAATAGGGGGTCTTATTTTTTAGCTTATGTATAAGACTTCTGTTCAGGACATAGTTAGTTGTGTTTACAAATTCTGCCCAAAAGGATAGAGGCATGTAAGCATCTGCCAATAATGTGCCTGCAGCTTCAATGAGTGTCCTATTTTTCCTTTCAGCTACCCCATTTTGTTGGAGAGTTCTAGGAGCTGAGAAGCACTGCCTGATACCTTCCTTCTCACAGAACTCATGCATAAGAAGAGACTCAAACTCTGTGTCATGATCACTTCTAATCAATGCAACATGAGTAGAGAACTCAATCTGTATAGTCCTGAGAAAATCTGTAAGAACCTTGAATGTATCTGACTTAGCTCTCAGAAAGGCTACCCAACTGAATCTGGAGAAGTCATCAACAATCAATAAAGTATAAGACTTCCCTCCTATGCTTTGTACTGCAATGGGTCCAAATAGATCCACATGAAGCAAATACAATATCCTAGGTGAATCACTTTTATTAATGGATTTAAAACTAGTTTTGGTTTGCTTGCCTAATTGACAAGCCCTGCATAGACTTTCCTTCTTATAGGGGCCAGAAGGTAAACCTCTAACAAGGTTGTCTTTAGTTAACCTAGCTATATTCTTAAGATTTACATGTCCTAATCTTTTATGTCATAACTCATTTTGGTTACTAGTGATATTGAGTAAACAAACATCAGTTTGGGCAGAAATAAAATCTACTAGATATATGTTACCTTGTCTAAGTCCAATTAAAATAGTTTGGTTTTTATCATTAATAATAGAGCAAGAAGTAGAGTTAAAATGTACCTGATAACCTTCATCACATAATTGACTTATGGATATAATGTTATGTTTAAGTCCTCTTACATATGTCACTTTCTTGAAGGTCACTGCTCCAATTCTCACTGCTCCATATCTTTCTGACTAGCCACTTTTTGAATCTCCAAAAATCACCTTTGGTCCTGGCTTGGACTTGTAATTGGATAAATTTGCCTTGCTGCCTGTCATGTGCTTGGAGCAACTACTGTCCAAGTACCAGGTTTGACTCACCCTTGGGCAGCGCTTCACCTGTACCTGCAATGAAAAACAAAACTTAATTATTCTTGACCCAGGTTACCTTGGGTCCTTGATTTGGTTGAAAAGAAAAACTGGAAATAACTGATAGTGCTGGTTGAGACTTATAACCTAAGGGATGATATCTCCTAGGTGGAATTACCCAATCAGCTACTGGATTAAATGTCTTATTAGTTGGTTTAAAATTTCTGTAAGAGAAATAGTTTAAGTTTGGTCTTTCTGGGTTCGACGAATTGTTGTAAGTTCGTCGACCAGAGTTCGACAAATAGGGATGAGATCGTCGATCTCTGCTCAGAGAATGACAATAGTCATTTTCTGCGCCCCAAGTTCGTCGACCTCTGCTCGACGAACCATACACAGTTCGTCGATCGCAGTTAGATGAATTGTTATAACTAAACTTTGCGTTCAGCATTCTTCGATTTGGGTTCGACGAACTGGCCACATTTCGTCGATCTGAGTTCGACGAATGCTGCTGAACTTTGTTTTTATTAACTGTTTTCTGTTTTCTGTTTCTCTTGTCTAGGGGTTTTGGGTTGTTTCCTGTCATTGGTTTATCTATTAACTTTTCTTTTCCCTTGGCAGAGATAAACTTGATGGGGGTTGTAAGAATAATTTTCTTTATTATGAGGGGTAAACTTGATGAAGCACCCAAACCCAGCTTGCCATTTAATCTGGTATTCACTATGCTTGTAATGTCCATCAGCTTAAGGCTTCTCCCATTGAGAGATTGCTCAAGTTGTTTGGCCTCACATAATTCAGATTTTAGTTTAATTATTTGTTCATTAGCTAAGGTTAATTGATCTGTTAGCTTTATGTTTTCTGAGTTAACTGATTCAAGATTTCCTAATCTTTCTCTAAGAGCTTTTATTTCTTTTTCTGAGTTGTTTAAGTCCAAGCACATAGTTTTGAATTCAGTTTTAAATAAATCAGAACTAAAATCAAAACTAGAAATAACCTGATCTGCCTCTGAGTCTGAGGCTGCTTCATCTTCAGATTCTTCTTCTGATCCAGAACAGCTCCTGGAGGCATCAATTGCCATTAGTCAAACCTCCTTGGATCTGTCTTCTTCCTCTTTTTCACTTGAACTGGAGGAAGATGTTTCTTCTTATGTATCACTCCATGTCTCAGCAACAAAACCCTTGTCTTTCATTTTGTATTTGCTGGAAGAGGGTCTGCTGCTGTGCTTTCTTCTAGAGTCCTTTTCTCTGCTCTTGTCCTTCTTCTGATTTTCTGGACATTCTTAGATGTAATGTCCAGGTTTTCTGCACCCAAAGCACACAACCTCCTTGGTTGGTGTCTTGTCAAACTTGGGCTTATCATCCTGTCTGGATGATTTCCTTCTGAAATCCTTTCTATCCATCTTGTAGAACCTTTTTGCAAAGAGGCTCATGAGTTCCTCATTGGATGTTGATGTCTCATTTTCCTCTGATGCTTTGAAGGCTATGTTGTGCTCCTTTCTAACTGGAGTTGTTGCCTTCTATTCTGCTACCTCTCTTGACTTGATCAGCTGCTCATAGGACTTTAATTTGTGTTGGGTACATTGGTCAAATGTACCTGATTTGAAGAAGCCTCACCCAACTCAATGATATACATCATAATGTATTTGATGTATGTTGAGTTTACTTGTGCAGGTTAAGAAATCACTGGACTGAAGCAAAAAGTTTCTAAGTCCATGTGTCGACACCTAGAGGGAAAGTGTCGACACTTAAGAAGACTTGTGTCGACACCCAGACAAGCAGTGTCGACACTTGGAGTCATTGTGTCGACACCTGGGATGCAGAGTCGACACCAGACAGTAAGTGTCGACACTTGGAGCTGTGTCGACACTTAGAGAAGGAAAGTGCAGACAGAATGTGTCGACACAAGGAGCTGTGTAGACACCCAGTGAAGCTGTGTCTACACCAGAAAGTGTCGACACTTGGAGCTGTGTCGACACTCAGCAAAAGTCTGCAGAGACTAAGTTAAAGTGTCGACACTCAGAACAATGTGTCGACACTCAACAAAAGAGTCAGCATTTGAAGTATGTGTCGACACCCAGCACAATGTGTCGACACACAACCAGAAGAGTCAACACATGAAGTAAGTGTCGACACCCAGCACAATGTGTCGACACTTAGCTAAAGACTCTACACTTGAAGAAAGTGTCGAGACAAGGAGCTGTGTCGACACTTAGCAAAGATCAGAAAGATCAACAAAAATATTCTAAGTACAAGTGTCGACACTAAGGGAATGTGTCGACACTCAGCTGAAGTCTCAACAAGAAGAAGGTGTGTCGACACAAGGAGCTGTGTCGACACTCAGCAAATATCGACATTGAAGACTATGTGTCGACACTTGACAGATTCAACACAAGAAGTTGTGTCGACACAAAGGAGATGTGTCAACACTTAGAAGAATTCAGCAAAAGCTAGAAGAACAAGTACTTGTGTCGACACTCAATTTCAGTGTCGACACATGCAGAAGAATCTGTGTCGAGACATACAAGGAGTTGTGTCGACACCTTGTAGACTTGTGTCGACACTTACACAACATGTGTCGACACTTGGTCTATAAGTCTCGACACTATCAGACAGTTAGAGATTTTCAAGAAATGACTGGATGACTTGACAGCTGCCATTCCAGCCGGTCTACAGCAACTGTCAGAGATGTCAGAAGTCAGTTATGGACCGGACCAGCCGGTTACCATGAAGAAGGCCTATAAATAGGCAACTACAGTTTACAGAAAGTGTTGTTCAAGAGTGGTTCAGATAGTTGTTCAAGTGGATCACATTATTGAAGAACAAGTGGTACACAGAGTGTCAACACAAGAAGATCTTGCAGTCCAAGTGCAGATCTAAGAAGTTGGAGAGAGGGCTCCATCCAAGAAATCAGCCTCTAGAACTAGGCTGAGAAGAAGGATTCAGATTCAATTCTGGATCTTAAGTGGCAGAGGTCAAGGAACAACTGCAGGAGGATTCAGTCTTATTCAGTTCTACTCAAGAAGCTTTGAAGAAAGCTAAGTCAGAGTGAATCCAGCTGAGTTCTTCCAAGAACTCATCAAGAAACTCTCAACTCCCCTCTTTTATTTCTGAGTTGTAGAGTTAATATCTGTAATACATTTTTTAACTTGTAGGATCCTTTGGATCTGAGTGAATTGTAAGCCTATATTTATAAAGGCTGAGGGTAGGGCTTGAGAGCCTGAGAGTAGGAGATTGAGATCTCTGAGTGTAGGCCTTGGTTGGCTGAGTGTAGGCCTTGGTTGGCTGAGTGTAGGCCTTGATTGGCTGAGTGTAGGCTTTGGGATAAAGCTGAGTTGTAAGGCTTTGGGCCTGAGGTGTAGGAACCAATTTGAGTTCTGAGACAGTGGAGGAGTTTGGCCGAATCTAGTACACTGCTAGATAGGCGAAGGGGGAAAGTGGATGTACCCATATCTTGGGGAACCACTATAAACCACTGTGTTGTGCTGTGATTGTGCTGTGTATGCTGTGAATGCTTTGTGATTGCTGTGCAAAAGTTATAAATCTGTGATAATAAACTGTTTGCTGCCAGTAAAGTTAGAAAAGGATTAGGTCACCTATTCACCCCCCCCCCTCTAGGTGTTTAGGTACCATATCTTTCAAGTGGTATCAGAGCCAGGTTCCTCAAAAAGGACTAACAGTCTAAGGAGATCCTGTTTGGCAGATTCAGTGTAAGGCAATACACAGATTCAAGAAATTCAAGAAAATCAAGAAACATGGGTTCTTCTGAGAATCATAAGGAATTGGGTTCCATGAAATTACCAATATGCAGAAAGGAAATTTTTGGGATCTGGAAGGAAAGGGTAAGGCTGTTTATGGAGGCCTCAGACCCTAGAATCTACATCACAGTAAAGGAAGGGCCTTATGTGCCCATGAAGATTTCAGTTTTGGATGCAAATCAGAGAACTCCAAAGGATTTCTCTGAGATGACTAAGGATAAGATTGTCCTAGCCACTATGGACAAGAGAGCACAGAACATAATAGTGAGTGCCATTGATGATGCAACTTTTCAGAATCTTATACACTGCAAGACAGCTAAAGAGATGTGGGACACTCTTATAGTGTATATGGAAGGATTTGAAGAAGTTAGGCAAGATAGAAAATCCTTGCTAAATCAGGAGTATGAGAGTTTTAGACAAGATAAAAGTGATAGCATAACTGAGTGCTACAAAAAGTTCTACAGAATAGTTAATGAACTCATGTCTTATGGAAGAGAGTTCAGTAACTATGAACTAAATGATAAGTTCTTAAGGTCCCTAACCAAAGATTGAGACACAAAGATCTGTGCCATAAGAGAAATGGCTAAGTTGGGGGAAATTCCTCCTCCTACACTGTTTGGCAAGTTATTATCATATGAGATGCAGTTGATAGTGAGGAAAGAGGAGGAGAAGTCAATAAGAATTGAACACAAAGAAAGATCAGTTGCTTTCAAGACAGAAGTTCCCAGAAAGTGCAGGAATAAGTCATCAACTCCACCTCCAGAGGTAGTTGATTCAGAGTCTGATGAGTCAGTCAGCACAAAGAGTGAGAGCAGTGAAAGTGATGAAGACTTTGCTGCCTTCACTAGAAACGTTCAGAAATTTTTGAAGAAGAAACAGTGGAGGTCAAGACCTTCTTCTTCAAAGGGAAAGGAAGTCTTTTATCAGGAGAAAAAGCCTTCAAAGAAAGACAGGAAGAGGACAAAGTCAAGCAAGGCAACTAGATCAAAGATAGTGTGTTATTGCTGCAATAGACAGGGCCAGGTTATTGTAGATTGTCCAGAGAAGAGAAAGGAATCTGGTGACAGGAAAAAGACTCACTTCAAAGGAAAGAAAGAAAAGTCTTTTGTTGCCAAGAAGGAGAAGACTCTATCAGATATCTCTTCTTCAGAAACTGAGTCTGAGGCTGAAGCCTACATAGGGCTGTTTGCTGAAGAAGAAGAGGAAGAATTTATGCAGTTAATGGAGTCTATTTATGAACAAGAAGACAGTCAATGCCAAGGGCTAATGGCTTTGACAGAGAGTGCCAAAATCCTGGAGCAGCCAGGACCCAGTCAGGTACAAAGTTTAAGTTTAAATTCAGTTTCTTGTTCTAATTCAGATTCAGATTCTTCTTCATCAAGTGATGAGAATGTATCTGAGTCTGAGGATGATATTCATCAGCTTATAGATGAATATAAGGTGCTGTTGTAGGCTTACAAGAAAAGCAAGACCCTAGCCAAAAGTCAGGCAAAGGAAATTGCTATTCTTAAAGCTGCAGTAACAGATTTTGAGAAGTCTTTTGATCAAAAACTGAATGAGATAGCCAGGTTGAAGCACATAACAGTGATTCAGATGGGTACTATCACTTTTAAGAATGATCAAATTAAGAGTCTGGAGATCAATCTTTAGAAGGAGAAGGACTTAGTTGCTAGGTTTTCTAAACCTAGGTCAGTGTTACCTTTAATTGATGATTTTGTTCATCATAAAGGCAAGGCTGGACTGGGCTTTATTAGACCTGCTAGGACTGAGCAGTCCAAGTCCAAGTCTAAGGGCAAAGCCCCAACATTCAATAAGTCTGCTGTAGATAAGACAGCAAAGGTTGTACCTAAGCAAAGGTACAACAAGTTTGAATGCTGGTGCTGTGGCAAGGTTGGCCACTTTGCAGTGGACTGTTGGCACAATGTTAGTGCCAAAGTGAGTAGTAAGATACCTGGTGGAAAGCTAGTAGGTAGTTTTATCAGATTGCAGACTAACAAATACCAAGGACCCAAGAATTCTTTGGGTTCTAAGGTCCATTAATCTATTTTGCAGGTAAGTCCAAGTGGCCATACCCTAACATGGTACTTGGACAGTGGATGTTCCAAACATATGACTGGAACAAGAAGATTACTAAAGGACTACATTCCAGTAAAAGATGGTCCAAAAGTAACCTTTGGTGGTTCTGAAAAAGGAATCATCAAAGGATTTGGTAACATTTCTACAAACTTAGTTACCATTACTCAAGTGGCTTATGTTAAAAGGTTGAAACACAACCTAATAAGTATAAGTCAATTAAGTGATGTAGGGTATGACATCTCATTTGTTAAAAATGGTTGTCATATCAGGAGGTCAAGTGATCAAGAGATCATTTTGACAGGTTATAGGAAGAGGAATGTCTACTGTCTAGACATTATGGTTGAGAACAATGGTTCTCCAGTTTGTCTTGTAGCTGATGAGACAGTCTCACAGTGTCAAATGGAACAAGAGGCTTGCCCATCTTAACTACAAGACTATTAGCAAACTCTTTAGCAAAGAGTTAGTGAGGAATGATCCTCAAGTTAAGTGTGTTAAAGATGGTATTTGCTCAGCTTGTCAAAAGGGCAAGCAGACTAAATCCACCTTTAGAAGCATAGAAAACAAAGATGCTGTGAGGTGTTTATACCTCTTGCATATGGATCTCTTTGGTCCAATGCCAGTTCATAGCTTAGGTAGGAAGGTCTATACCTTTGTAGTTGTAGATGACTACTCAAGGTTTTCCTGGGTGTTCTTCTTAAGACAAAAATCTGAAACACCTAGTGTCTTCTATAGCTTTGTCAAGCAAATTTAGAATGAACTAAATAGTACAGTGGTCAAAATTAGAAGTGACCATGGTAATGAATTTCAGTCTGATAGCATGACAAAACTGTGTGAAGACTTTGGGATATTTCAAGAATTCTCTTCACCTAGAACACCTCAGCAAAATGGCATTGCTGAGAGGAATAATAGAACCTTGATAGAGGCTAGTAGGACCCTACTAAGTGATACATCACTGCCAGAATATTTCTGGGCTGAAGTAGTTAATACTGCATGCCATGTTATAAATAGGGCCACCATCACTAAAGGGCTAAACAAGACCCCCTATGAAGTTGTGAAAGGCAGGAAACCAAACCTATCCTATTTTAGGATCTTTGGTTGCAAATGCTTCATACTTAACAATGGAAAGTCTTACTTAACTAAGTTTGTTGCCAAGTCCCAAGAGGGAATTTTTGTTGGGTACAACAATAATAGTAAGGCTTATAGAGTCTACAACTTGACTACACAAGTTGTAGAAGAATCAGTGCATGTAGTTCTTGATGAGACTAAACTTATTAATAATGAGTTGTCTAGCAGTGTATGCAGCCCCACAGGTTTGACAAAGAAAATGGATAAGCTTACTATAAAAGAAGTGCCTGCTGCAAGACAACAAGTAGAAGAAAGTAGCTGTTGTCCAGGGGGAGAACTACATGTGCTAGTTGCTGAAGAAATCCAAGGTATACAGCATGATGCAGATGCTGAAGTGGTTCAACCAGAAGTTAGGATGCCTCCAGCCCACATGCATCTTAGAGATCATCCAGTAGAGCTGATTATTGGAGATCCAAGACAAGGAGTTCAAACTAGGAGCAGAAATCAGAATGCTACAATCTATTCCAGCTTTCTGTCACAAGTTGAACCCAAGAAGTTTGAAGAAGCAATACAAGATCCACAATGGACTGAAGCAATGCAAGGAGAGCTTAATCAGTTCAAGAGGTGCAAGGTCTGGGAATTAGTTCCTAAACCTAAAGACCACAATGTAATAGGAACTAAGTGGATCTACAGGAATAAGATGGATGAACAAGGGGTCATCATTAAGAATAAGGCTAGACTGGTTGCTAAAGGATATAGGCAAGAAGAAGGTATTGATTTTGATCAAACCTTTGCTCCAGTAGCCAGACTGGAAGCCATAAGGATGTTCTTGGTCTATGCAACCTATCAAGGATTCAAGGTGTACCAAATGGATGTCAAGTCAGCATTCCTAAATGGTAATCTTAAGGAAGAAGTCTATGTGGAGCAACCTTCAGGTTTTGTTGATCCAACTCTACCTCATCATGTCTATAGACTTAGGAAAGCTTTATATGGGTTAAAGCAAGCCCCTAGGGCTTGGTATGAAACCCTATCTAGTTTCCTCATTGAGAACAAGTTCTCAAGGGGGAAAATAGATAAGACTCTATTCCTTAGGGAATCTAGAGGCAAAGTAATACTAGTCCAAATATATGTAGATGACATTATATTTGGGTCTACTGAAAGCAGCCTTTGCAAAAAGTTTGCAAAACTTATGCAAGGTCAGTTTGAGATGAGTAGTATGGGAGAGCTGAAGTTTTTCTTGGGTCTCCAAGTTAAACAGACCGAAAGTGGTTTATCCATATGTCAGTCCAAGTTCACCCTAGAACTCATAAGGAAGTATGGTATGGATTCATCCAGTACCATGAAGACTCCTATGGGGTCAAGTATGTCTCTTAGCAAGGATGATGCAGGGAAACCTGTAGATGAAACCTTGTATAGAGGGATAGTTGGCTCCCTATTATACTTGACTGCTAGTAGACCTGACATCATGTATGCTACATGTGTTTGTGCCAGGTATCAAGCCTGCCTTAAAGAGTCTCATTTGACAGCAGTCAAAAGAATATTGAGATATCTAAAGGGCACTCCCTATCTAGGCCTCTGGTACCCTAGGAATGGAGATTTTGATCTAACAGGTTATTCAGATACAAACTTTGCAGGATGCAAAGAAGATAGAAAGAGCACTACTGGAACCTGTCAATTCCTAGGTGGGAGACTAATTTCATGGAGTAGCAAGAAGCAAACCAGTGTGGCTATCTCCACAGCTGAGTCAGAATATGTGGCTGCAGGAAGTTGCTGTGCTCAACTTCTGTGGATACAACATCAGCTAGAGGACTATGGATTTCAGGTAAGTAGAACTCCACTTTTCTGTGATTCTACAAGTGCTATTTCAATAGCTAATAACCCTGTATCTCATAGTAGAACTAAACATATTGAAATTAAATATCATTTTCTTAGGGAGCATGTAGAAAGAGAAGATATTTTACTTGAATATGTTAAAACTGATAATCAGATAGCTGATATGTTTACGAAGCCCCTAGAAGAAGCTAAGTTCAATAGATTCAAAATTGAACTAGGAATGTTAAACTTAGAATAAGTTTACAGAATTAAAATTGGCTAAGTAAAAAGGTGTCGACATATAGACAAGTCTATGTCGACACAGAATAGTGGTGTCGACACTTCAGGAAAAAGGTGTCGATACATCTAGGATGTTGGTGTCGACACTTCAGAATGTTAGTGTCGACACATGTCCAGTAGGTGTCGACACATCCAAAGTAGTGTCGACACTTATGTTTTACTCAGAATTTTCTAAGTAAAGTCACGACAATGTGTCGAGATATGTTGTGTCGACACATAAACAAGTGTCGACACATAAAATATGTTGACTAAACTTGTGTCGACACATGTGTGTCGAGACATTATAAGTCAGTGTCGACACTTATTGCTAGTGTCGACACATTTTAAGATAGCTGTCCCGCCTGTTCATCTTCAAAATTAGACAGGTATAAATAGGGTTCTGTCTTTGTTTGTCGACACGCTTTCAAAGTTTCGAGACCAAAACTACTGTGTCGACACCACTCTTTTCTATAGACAAATTCTACAAACCCTAATGGATCCTAAGCTTAAGGAGAACGTTAACGAGGGTTATGAGCTTGTGCGCGATGCGTTCGGCGATGCTGATCCAGAACTCAAGGCAGTAGTAACCCTAGTCGCCGATTCAGGGTTAGAATACTTAGTGTCAGAACCTACAAAGATTTGGAAGAAGGAGGTCTTGAATTCCTTAATGGAGCTGCAGTAGATGAATCTGGATTCAGAATCAAATCCAGAGTTCATGGAACTAAGGTCAAGGTTTCACCTAAAAATCTGAGGAAGGTGCTTCAGCTACCAAAAATTCAAGATGAAGAAGAGGTTACTGCATCCAAGACCAGGGAAGCTCTAACCTGGTGTGGTCTTGATCCTAAGATGAAGATAGGATTTGTTTTCAATAGAAAAGGCATGAATAATCAAGGGAAGTTCATGTCTGAGATTGTGGGAAAAGTCTTACTCAGCAAGTCTGGAGGGCATGACAGAGTGTCTGCCTATATGTTTGGAATCATGACTAGAATTATCTTTACTCTAAGAACTGACTAGTCTCTAGTGGTTTATGAGAAGATTAAGGAGAGCTTGAAGAAGCCCAATCTGGGCAGGATCCTTAGTCTCTACCTAGCTGGTACCATACCAGAGGTGATGAGTACTGCTGCAGGCAGCAAGATAAACCACATGAGGAAGATGGATCAAAGGATCTTTTCAAGATGGGACAGGGTATTGTCCAAGGACATGCCAACCCCAGAGAAGACAGTTACTAAGAAAGTTACTCCTCCAAAGAAAAAGAGAAAAACTGCTCCAGTTGAACAAGAGTCCTCCAGCAGTTCAGGGAGTGAAGAACAAGTTGTTTTCACTCCTGATAATCATGAGGAAGAGCTTGCAGAGAAGACTCCTACTCCTCCAGCTGATGCAGAGATCCAGGGGGAGCTACCACAAGCTAGCCCCCTCCACAGGGATCCAAGCCAGGGGGAGCCACCAGTTGTAGAAGAAACATCTACACTAGCCAGTGAGCAAGCCACCACCATCATCCAAGAGGTACTCACAGACCTAAATACTTTAGAATATCTTATAGAAGATGCTGATTTGTCTAATGTTCCTCAGCAAACTCAGCTGCATAGTCAAGAACCAGATGTTGTTATCAAAGACACATCTGCTGTTCCAGAAATTCCTGATCCAGAAGTTGAAGAGCAAAGAATATCTCCAGCTCAATCACCTCAAGAGTTCACCATGGAAGATTTATTTCTAAATCTAGATCAAGCTGATTTTGACATGGACAAAGAAGCTGCTGGAAGAGATACTGCTGCCGCTGAGGGGGAGCATGTACAAGAACTGGAAGAGCCTATTAGGCTGGAAACTGAGAAAGCACCTGATGTGCAAACTGAGAAGCCTCAAAGCCCTAAGGATAGGGTTGACATAGCCAGCACTTCTGCCTCTGAAGATGAGGAGAGTGCTAGGGCTAAGAAGAAGAAACTGTATGTTTTTAAAAGGAGAAGTCAGAGTTATAAGAAAGCTCTGCAATCTATAGCCCCACAGCCTATAGTTCAACAAGCTCCAACTGTTGATTATAGTGCATTAATGATTGCAATGCAGATAAAACTGGATGAACAGAGAAAAGTAATAGAGGCTTATGTAGATGAAGGGCACAAAGCTTTACAGTTTGATCTTTCCCAAGATATAAAATCCATAAGGTTTGAAATGAACCTTAACAAGAAGGAAATGAATGAATGCTTCCACAAAGGTGGAAATGCAGTGGTGTATTTGGCAACACACCAAGAGAAAATCAAAGCCCAAGTTGATGATATAGCATTGAAACAAGGATATGTTCTTGAGAATCAGTTACGAATGAATGACAATTTAACTGCCTCCCATAATGCTATAGTCACTGAGTTGAAGAACAAGGCTGCTGAACCTTCTACATCTACTGCTGCTGCTAAAGCTGATTTTGATAAAGTATTTCAAGAGGAAATTTCTGCTGTGAAGACTGCAATCCAAGCCTCCCAGAAAGCTATCTCTGAACAACTTCAAAAGTTGAAAACATTCTTTAAAGAGGGAATCAGATATTTGGATAGTCAAATCAGGTTTCAAAAGGATGATGTCAGAGATCACATGGCTAGAGAAGTCATAAAGGGGGAGAGAGTACTAGTCAAGGCAAGTTCTGATCATGCAAAATGGATATCAAATTCAATCAGGGCTACCCTTGGATATCCTCCTCTGTGTGATGACCAAGATGTTGCTGAATCAGGCATTAACCCTGCTTATTTTGGAGGTGAGCCACCAGAAGTAGCTCAAGTCATTTATCCACCTCCAGACTTTGAAATGATTCAAGCAGATGTAAGCACCATGTATAGCCCACCTGAGGGCAAGGACAATGTCCATATTGAAAAGGTTGTTCAACCTATTACTGAAGCCATGCAAGAGGCATTACAGAAGGAAGAAGAGACAAGGTTGTCCAAAAAGAGGTTTAGGGAACAAGCAGAACAAAGGCCAGATTTTGAACAGTGGAGCCCTACCTCTAGGAATATAATTTTAACTGCCTGGAAAGCTGCCAAGGACAATACTCATGACAGAAACAAATGGTTTTCTGAAGCTGAATGGAGAAAGCATGAGATCAGGCAGGAAGCAATAGTTCAGTATAGAAGGAAGGCTAAGATGGGAAAGCTACCTCCTACTGCAGTGGAGCCTAGCAAGTACTTCCCTAAGCCATATCACTACTTTGAGAGGCAGAAGATCAAGACAGAAGAACTCAAAAAGAAAGATCTAAAAGGCAAGAAGCCTGCTGTTGCTGAAACTGCTGAAGCCCCTGTCAAAGCTCAAGTCCAACCTGGCAAAGGCATAGTTATCAAAGAACCAGACCAGAAATAGATTAAAAATTGTCTTGAAGATTGTTGTAATCTTTTGAAAGTAAAACATTTTTGTAAACCACTGAAGATGTATAAGAAAAATGTTAGAACAATTTATGATAAATATATTTCATGATTGTTCTGTGAATGTGTCTATTTCTTGTTTGTTCTGAAATGATGAATGTGTATACATGTGTGAATTAATACATGTTTATGTTTACCCTGCTGAATATAATCTGCTTTACATCATTGCGTAATTTTTAATTTTGAATGGTGTATATCATTGACTAAGGGTTATGACTTCTCCAAATAGGGGGAGATTGTTGGGTACATTGGTCAAATGTACCTGATTTGAAGAAGCCTCACCCAACTCAATGATATACATCATAATGTATTTGATGTATGTTGAGTTTACTTGTGCAGGTTAAGAAATCACTGGACTGAAGCAAAAAGTTTCTAAGTCCATGTGTCGACACCTAGAGGGAAAGTGTCGACACTTAAGAAGACTTGTGTCGACACCCAGACAAGCAGTGTCGACACTTGGAGTCATTATGTCGACACCTGGGATGCAGAGTCGACACCAGACAGTAAGTGTCGACACTTGGAGCTGTGTCGACACTTAGTGAAGGAAAGTGCAGACAGAATGTGTCGACACAAGGAGCTGTGTCGACACCCAGTGAAGCTGTGTCTACACTAGAAAGTGTCGACACTTGGAGCTGTATTGACAGTCAGCAAAAGTCTGCAGAGACTAAGTTAAAGTGTCGACACTCAGAACAATGTGTCGACACTCAACAGAAGAGTCAGCATTTGAAGTATGTGTCGACACCCAGCACAATGTGTCGACACACAACCAGAAGATTCAACACATGAAGTAAGTGTCGACACCCAGCACAATGTGTCGACACTTACCTAAAGACTCTACACTTGAAGAAAGTGTCGAGACAAGGAGCTGTGTCGACACTTAGCAAAGATCAGAAAGATCAACAAAAATATTCTAAGTACAAGTGTCGACACTAAGGGAATGTGTCGACACTCAGCTGAAGTCTCAACAAGAAGAAGGTGTGTCGACACAAGGAGCTGTGTAGACACTCAGCAAGTATCGACATTGAAGACTATGTGTCGACACCAAGAAGCAGTGTCGACACTTGACAGATTCAACACAAGAAGTTGTGTCGACACAAAGGAGATGTGTCGACACTTAGAAGAATTCAGCAAAAGCTAGAAGAACAAGTACTTGTGTCGACACTCAATTTCAGTGTCGACACATGCATAAGAATCTGTGTCGAGACATACAAGGAGTTGTGTCGACACCTTGTAGACTTGTGTCGACACTTACACAACATGTGTCGACACTTGGTCTATAAGTGTCGACACTTAAAGACAGAAAGTCTCGACACTATCAGACAGTTAGAGATTTTCAAGAAATGACTGGATGACTTGACAGCTACCGTTCCAGCCGGTCTACAGCAACTGTCAGAGATGTTAGAAGTCAGTTATGGACCGGACCAGCCGGTTACCATGAAGAAGGCCTATAAATAGGCAACTACAGTTTACAGAAAGTGTTGTTCAAGAGTGGTTCAGATAGTTGTTCAAGTGGATCACATTATTGAAGAACAAGTGGTACACAGAGTGTCAACACAAGAAGATCTTGCAGTCCAAGTGTAGATCTAAGAAGTTGGAGAGAGAGGGCTCCATCCAAGAAATCAGTCTCTGGAACTAGGCTGAGAAGAAGGATTCAGATTTAATTCTGGATCTTAAGTGGCAGAGGTCAAGGAATAACTGCAGGAGGATTCAGTCTTATTCAGTTCTACTCAAGAAGCTTTGAAGAAAGCTAAGTCAGAGTGAATCCAGCTGAGTTCTTCCAAGAACTCATCAAGAAACTCTCAACTCCCCTCTTTTATTTCTGAGTTGTAGAGTTAATATCTGTAATACATTTTTTAACTTGTAGGATCCTTTGGATCTGAGTGAATTGTAAGCCTATATTTATAAAGGCTGAGGGTAGGGCTTGAGAGCCTGAGAGTAGGAGATTGAGATCTCTGAGTGTAGGCCTTGGTTGGCTGAGTGTAGGCCTTGGTTGGCTGAGTGTAGGCCTTGATTGGCTAAGTGTAGGCTTTGGGATAAAGCTGAGTTGTAAGGCTTTGGGCCTGAGGTGCAGGAACCAATTTGGGTTCTGAGACAGTGGAGGAGTTTGGCCGAATCTAGTACACTGCTAGATAGGCGAAGGGGGAAAGTGGATGTACCCATATCTTGGGGAACCACTATAAACCACTGTGTTGTGCTGTGATTATGCTGTGTATGCTGTGAATGCTTTGTGATTGCTGTGCAAAAGTTATAAATCTGTGATAATAAACTGTTTGCTGCCAGTAAAGTTAGAAAAGGATTAGGTCACCTATTCACCCCCCCTCTAGGTGTTTAGGTACCATATCTTTCAATTTGCCTAGCAGATATTCAGTTGATATCTCATTTAGGATTCTGGCTTCTTTTATTGGCCAGATTCTGGAGTCCCAAGAGCTAGGGAAGCACATCAATATCTTGTCATTCACCTCTGTCAGGGTGATGTCTTTATCCAAGATTTTGAGCTCATTGATGATTAAGCTCAACCTGTTGTACATATCAGCCACTGATTCTTTCTCATCCTTTTTGAAGTTCTCATACAGGGAGATGAGGTTGGATCTTCTGTCTTTTCTCTCATCTGCTGAGCCAGCTACCATTTGGTTGAGGGAATCCCAAATGGCCTTGGCTGAGGTGCACTCAGTCACCTTCTGAAATATGTCGTCTGACATAGTCTGAGCTAAGATATTCATTGCCTTAGCATCTGCCATTTTGGATTTCTTGTATGCATCATTGTTCTCTGGAGGAGGAACTGCAGTCATGTTGGTAGAAGTGCTTGTAGAAGCTGCAGGTGCTGGAGGTACACTTGTCAAGATAACAAAAAAAAATATCCTCATCAATAGAATTCATGTATAACCTGATTCTTGCCTTCCAGATGGAAAACTTGTTAAGATTGCAAACTGGAGGTCTGATGCTTGCATAATCTTTATTTTGGGTCATGTATGTGAAGCAATAAATCTAATAATAAAATCAAAACAAATAGATCTAACTGGAGGGATCTTTGTGGTTCAGGTGTTATCCTGTACAACCAGTTAAGGTGTGGTATTTTAACCAACCTCTCTCTGATACCAATTGAAAGTGCAGATTAGATCTGAAATACTCTAGCGGGGGGGGGGGGGGGAATAGAGTATTGTGCTTTCTTAAAAAATTCTTACAACTTTTGTTGTATTCCTAAGTGAACAGGGAAGCAAATAAAATAAACTAAGCACAGCAACCTATTAATCATAGAACAACACAGCCAAAACAAAAGAAGGGCAACCAGACAACACAAGAAATTTTATAGTGGTTCCCCAACCTGGGTACATCCACTCTTCTACCACCCTGGAAGGAGACTTGCAACCAGGAATAATTTTGAAGGGAATTAAAACCCTGTACAAGAATTGGAAATAAGGTGATGGGGTCTTCTCTTTCTCAAAGCAACTGAGAAGACTTGTGGATTGATGTTGGCAGATTTTGCTCCCCCTGAGATCTTGAATGTATCAAGAATGCTGGAGCACTGCTTCAGGGTGATAGGTCTTCAAAGACCTAGAATGCCTGGACCAGAAATGCTTCGGGAACTTCTTTGACAGATTAAGATTTGTTGTCCTTCTGAAGTATCCTGAGAATTGACAGAAGAAGACTCTTGATAGAGATGTGGTGTTCTTCTTCTTCTTGATGAAGTTTTCCTCTGGCCAAGGCTGATTGCAGTAGAACTTTTGATTTGAGTATGATTGTTCTTCTGTGCAATCTAAGTACATGTCTATCTCATTAACTGTATTGCTTGTCCGTCTATGTAGTGGTGCTTGATTACTTTCTTTTCTGTATGTCAAATTCTTTCTCACTAAGGAACATTCAAAATTTGAATGTTTAGCAGTAATTGCAGTCGGCCTTGGAAAGAAGCGGCAATCAATAATTTCCCTAACTATCCCATGGAAAAACGACATGTAATAATCCATAGACAATGCGCGTTCCAACGGTAACATTCCGAGAAGATCTGACATTAAATGTTCAGGAATCAGCGCCAAGAAACGGGATGGGAAACTGAAGAAGACCTAGTCTGGAATCGTCGAACGAAGAACATAATTCGTCGAGCTGAGTTTGAGTTCGTCGAGCTGAGCTTGAGTTCGTCGAGCTAAGCTTGAGTTCGTCGAGCTGAGCTTGAGTTCGTCGAGCTGAGCTTGAGTTCGTCGAGCTGAGCTTGAGAGAGTTCGTCGACCAGACAATCTTCATTCATCGAACAGACAATCTTCATTCGTCGAACTGAGAACCAAATTCGTCGAGCTGAGAACAGTTCTGGACTTAGAAAAATTCTGAAGTTCTCCTAACTTTAGCTTGAAAAAGAATCTCAGTCTTCGTCGAACAAAGAACACAGATCGTCGAGCTCAGCACTAAGAAATGTCTCACGATCGTCGAGCGCAGAACTCCTTTCGTCGAGCTGAGTTCGACGAACATCGAACTCACTTTACTTAGCTTTGAAAACTTCTAAGTCTGGAGTCTCTGAAGGTCTTCATAACAGCTTGTCCATCTGAAGATGTCTCTAAGGACTTGGCCTAGACTCTAGGACACAAACTTGACCCTGGCTATACATGATGGGTCATATCCTAAGTCAGTGAACCTAGCCCAAATCAACTAGGGATCCAACACGTTCACAGAACTCCCATTGTCAACTAGAATCCTGGATACCGTGAAGTTTTCGATGGCCATCTGGATCACTAAAGTATTACAGAACAGATCCTCATAATCTGGCATATCCCTTAACGAGGAGATCCTCTCCTCAGGTTTGGGGTTGGGGGGGGGGGGGGGGGGGTTAACTGGCATATCCCAGATCCTCATAATCTAGCATTGCGAAGGCTCCCCTTATGACTGACCTCGATCCCGACTCCCCCATGGATCACCCCAATTCCTCATCGAGTACCTACATTGGCCCGATCTTTGTATTTGTCTTCCTCTCCTATTCTAGGTAGGACCTCTTCAACTCGCACTTACTGCTATTGTGGCTGTTGTGGTGGACCCCTCGCTCCCGTCAACTCCAAGAACTCCAGGCAGGTGTCTATTGTGTGACCTTCCTCCTGATGAAAGTCAAAATAGGGCAACACCACCCTGACCGCTTGAAAGATAATCCTATAAGTAGATTATCACCTAGAGGGGGGGGGGTGAATAGGTGTCTTTTAAAATACTTTATCAATTCTTTGTCACTTAAATGCTCAGTAGATAATATACTTGAGAAATTAACTTCATAATAACTCAGTACAATTGAACCACAGAACACAACACATGCAAATCTCAGAATACAAAACAAGAATAAACAAATCACAACACACAGAGAATTTATAGTGGTTCTCCTATCTAGGGTACATCCACTTTCCACCTTCTTCCTCACTAGTAATGTTCTAGATAAGGTTATAACTCCTCTTCTTCAACTCAGATCCAAAGATCTTACGGGCTCAGTTTCTGTTAAGAAACCTACACTCAGACCAACTAGTCCTACCTCAGAGATTCACCCAATCTCCCACCTCAGGTCCCTGAATAATCCTACCTCAGCCTTTATAATACAGGCTTACTCCTCAGTGATCCCACTCAAATCACCTACCTCAGGTCCCTCAAGAACCCTACCTCAGTCTTTATAAATTAGCCTTATAACTCAGAGATTAACTATCCTACCCACTCAAATCTTACAGAGATCTTACAAAAATGAAGAGGTAAATATAATCAGAAAACAAATCTGTAATCTGACTTATCTAAATGAAATTAGATTCTTCAATTAAGCTTCACTTGATTAAATCTTGATGAATAATCTGGCTGAAGAGATTCTTCTCTAGATCTGCAATGTTCTTGATGATCGGCTTGATTTCCTTGAAGAAATTGCAGGTCAGATCCACCTTAATCTTCAGATCAACTTGATGAAAGGATCTGCAGATTTTCTTAAAGACCTTCGTCTTCTTCCTTCTTCTCGGGATTGTCGCCCTACTCTGATTTAAAAAATCAGAATGAGAAAATGGAATAATTTGTCTGATTAATTTTTCTATGTAGACAACCCCTCTATTTATATCCTTCGTGGATTGCTGGTTTCTGATTGATGACATCAACATGTGACATCATACTTCAAATTCTCCTTTAAATGATTTCTGTTGAGAAACCACGTTACTGTAGCTGATGTGACAATTCTGACTTGTCTTGACACTTCAGTGTTGACTCTGCACATCTTTAGAAACATAAGTGTCGAGATGTCCAGAGTGTCTCGACACTTGTTCTTAGAAGGTGTCGAGATATCTTAAGTCTCGACACAATTTTACTTAGAAGAATTTTCATCTGAACTTGAAAGTGTCGAGACAGTTGACTTGTCTCGACACAACTATCATCTATGTCGACAACTTTAATTCTGCACTGTGTCGAGACAGTTGAATTGTCTCGACATAACTGTCTGTTGGGTGTCGACACTTCTGTGTTTGCTTTATTTCTTCACTGTGTCGAGATAGTTGAATTGTCTCGACACTCCAGTCTGCCAGTGTCGATACTTTTATACTTTCTTTATTTCTTCACTGTGTCGAGATAGTTGAATTGTCTCAACACTCCAGCCTTCTTTGTGTCGAGACAGTTATATTGTCTTGACACTATTGTCTTAAATCTTCTAAATGTCGAGTTAGCTGACTTGTCTCGACATAGTTGACTTAGTCTTCAAAGTGTCGAGTTAGCTGACTTGTATCGACACTGTTGACTTAGTCTTCAAAGTTTCGAGTTAGCTGACTTGTCTCGACACTGCTGACTTAGTCTTCAAAATGTCGAGTTAGCTGACATGTCTTGACACTGCCCTTGTAAAGGTGTCGACACAGTTGAAGTGTGTCGACACTTTTGTACTTAGCCCTTTTTCTACAGTACAAGTTGCTAGATGTAGACTATGCTGACTTCACTCAGCACTGTGCTGACTTCACTCGACACTTTTATACTTATACAATTTTCTTCACTTTCTAGTCAGCTTCTTTGAGTCCATCTGTCAGTATGACTTGAACTACCCGTCCAATCAATATGAAATAGGCAACCTGCATACATAAACTGAAACATACATCAAATACATACTTGTGTATATAATTGAGTTGAAAGAGCTTCTTCAAATCAAGTACATTGTGTCCAATGTACCCAACAATCTCCCCCTATTTGGAGAAGTCATAACCTCAATTCAATGATATACAGTACAATACCAAAATATAATAATTATGATGTATAAGAAAAATACTGAACAAAATATAAAGAAACATAATAATAATAACATAGATATTACCAAGTGCAATTAAATTTTTCATTTATTTTTGTTCAAAGATTACAATTTTCAATTTGTTACACTGTTATTATAGCAAAATTACATAATGCCTAGAAAATATATTCTAAGAATCCTCTAGCTCTCTAATGACAATGCCTTTTCAAGATTGAATTTTAGCTTTAACTTCTGGCACTTTATCATCAGCCACTTTCTCCTTTCCCTTGTCATTCTTGGCTTTAGTGATTTCTTCTTGCTTGATTCTTTGACTTTCATGATAATGATAGGGCTTGGAGAAATACTTCCTAGGCTCTATTAAGTCAGCTGGAATCTTCCCTGCCTTCAGATCGTTTCTGAATTTTTGGATGATCTCCTACTGCTTTGGGTGCTTGGTCCACTCTTGCTCTGAATACAATTTCAACATGTTAGTTGCATTATTATTGACTGTTTTCAATGCAGTAACTATAATTGATCTAGATTTTGGACTCCACTGCTCAAAATTAGGCTTAGCTTCAGCTTGCTCCCTGAATCTTTTTTTTGATAGTTGAGCTTCTTTTTACTTTAACAATGCAGAATCAATTATCTCCACCTCCTCACATACTAGATTCTGAATTTGTGTTGGAGGACTATACATGAATTGGACAGCAGTTTGAATAGCCTCTGTAACATCCCTCAAACAACTAGACCCCTAGGAGTTGTTTTGTCATGAATAGGTCATGATAAAACACTAGGAAGCCAAAGAGGACTAAGTGAACCTAGGAATGAAGGTGAGATCACCATGATCAGCAAATAACACTTTCTAATTACCTAACCTATGGTTTGACTTTAGGGCCTCACCTTGACTCTCTGACCTCACCACAACATCCCTAGCCCTTTAGAAGGTTCATTGGGTCACCAAGGACCCATTGGGGTCAATTAAAAAGGTCAAGTTGACCAAAGTCAAACTTAACCCTAAAATTGTCAAAGTGACCTATCTAGGGCCAGAGGACCTTCCCATAGCCAATTTGACCCCCACCTAAACATCCCTAACCCTTTAGGAGGTTCATTGGGTCACTAAGGACCCATTTCGGTCAACCCAAGTGGTCAAGTTGACCAAAGTCAACTTAAACACTAAAGTGGTCAAAGTGCCATAAATAAGGGTCGAGTGGCCTACAAGGTGCCCAACCAGCCCTACCCAAGTCTTCCTAGACCTTAGGGGAGGCCAATGAGTCACCAAGGACCCATTGGGGTCAACCCAAGAGGTCAAATTGACCAAAGTCAACTCAACCTTAGTTTAGGTCAAATTAGCTCAAGTTAACCCAACCTAGCCCAATCCACTTGGGCTAAGCCAAATTGGAGTGGCCCACCAACATTAGGGGCTGATATTTACATGGAAAGCCATTCATTTTCTATAAATGATGACTAGGAGAGAGAAAGCTCATTTTTTCTTTAATGGAGGAGAGAGAAAGAGAGAGAAAGAGGGTCATTCATGGCAAGGAAGGCCAAGGGGCTTCCTCTCTTCATCTCCAAGGCTAGATTCATCTTCCCACATCAGTTAGAGGAGATCAAGAGTCTTCCCTAGCCATATAGGGGCTTTATTCAGAAAATCCACCATGACCGAATTTTTTCCATTAATGGCCATTAATGGCTTTGAATCTATGACCCTTCCCCTTCCCCATTTGGATTTTTAAAAAGCTTCACCAGGCTGAGAGGAGAAGTTTCCACCCTTCCCCTGAAAAAACCGAGCTAGTTGGTTGTGTAGTTGTAGAGCACCGAAAGCGCCACCACCATCCATGGCAACCCGGCGATCGGCATGACAACAACCCTCCACTAAGGTCTTCCTCTACTCCTTTTCTTCGTGGGCTAGAATCCTATATCAATTAGGAGAGAAATCGGGTTCAATTGAGCCCGATCGGGTGAGCAAAATTTCTGAAATTTCATGAATTTTACACCTTGCGGGTTTGCCGGAAACCGTCCCTCCGGCGGCTGTGTCTTCGCTCGGCGATAGCCCCCACCTCAACGGAGGTGGTAGCCGGCCAGGGAGGTGGCTGGGTGGCCGGCAAATGGGCTTGGAATATGCTCCCGGTTCGATCAATAATGGACTTTGGCTGGAGGAAGAAGAGATTCCATGGCCATCCGATCATGATTTAAGATTCATGTCATTAATTCATTTTATTTAATTTTCTGTCACAGTTATTGGGCTGTTTTAAATTAATTATTATAAATACTTAGGCTCCCATATAGTAAACATGATCTACATGAAAGTTGTAGCCCTATGAGTCTAGTTTATTTTAAAATTTTTGAATCAATTTGGAGTTCAGGTCAGACCACAACACTCATTTTGGTGAGGTCTATACCTAGGCTTAATTAGAGATTGTTTTGAGTGCCCCCAACAATCCATCAATCCAAATCACTTAAAATTTTGGCTGGGGGTCACTCTTACATATACATATAACATATACAAAAATGGGAATTTTTGGAAAATATTTTCCTAAGGTTTTTGTAGAAATTTAATAAATAATGTATGAATTATTTAAGGGCTCTAATGACCTCTAAACCCAACAAAATTTTGGTGTCTGTCTCTTTGGGTCATGGCATGACTATGATAAAAATCTCAGCACAATTGGGTATGTTTTGAGTAGGTTTTGGTGAGACCAAAGTGTGTCCCTTTAATGGTTAATTAGGGCAAGAGTGAGCTTGGGGTATGGAGGGGCCAATTCTCACCCAAAGGTGTTGGGACTTTGGACAGAGCCCCAAGGTGAGTTATAACACCCTCTCATGGAGTTGGAGATGGTTTGGTGTGGATTTTACCTAGGACCCTAGTTCAAATCCTAAGGTTGAACTTTGGGGGTTTGTGAAGGACTTGGAGTGATATGTCCTTGTATGGACTTGGAGTTTTGTCCATGATGTCATAGGGTGGTGAGTAGCCCTAGGAAGGATTTTTGTGATAATTAGACTTAGGCACACAACTTAAATCAATTGAGAATTGTTTAGGACTATACATTTATTAGAAAATTTGAAGGGTCATATGACATTGGATCCTTATGAAATTTTGGTAGAAGAGTTTTTATAATAGTATGAGTCTCTGGAATTTATTGTAGGATATTTGGAAGAAATTAGCTCATACTTGTAGTTATAACATTTATGTTTCCCCTATGGATGATTTTGATAAAATCATGGTTAACTTAACTTAGAATATTATGAAACTTAGTCAGTGATGATTTATGATCATATTAAAGCCTTGGTAATTTTTGGATAATATTTTGAGGTATTTTTTCTCTTTAATTCTATTTATTGTATTTATATTGAATTAATTATTTAGGGGTTGATATTTTTATGAAAGTTTATGAAACTTAGTATTATTTGTTATTTTGGCATCATATAGTGATGATAATTTTTGGGAAGGCCATAACTTAAGAAAATCTAGTACTTCATGTTCAAAATTACCCATGGCCTAACATTTGGGAAAATTTAATAAATGCCAAATTAATTAGGAAAATTACAAGTTTCTGGATTTAGGCTTTTTGATGAAAATTCGGAGTACCTTCTATCATGTACATCACATAACTTAGAATGGTTTGCATATAGTAAAACTGCAGAAATTGTGATAGCATGTGAAATTGACATAGGGAGATTGGGTTAATAGTTTACTGACTTTGGTTAAGTGAAAATAAGTTCATCATTAGGAGTCATGATGTGGAAGTATTGAGTTGACTGATGTTAAATGGTGCTCGGGGTCGACGTAACATCGTCCTTCCTGTGGAGAGAGAAAAGCGTCAAATGCATCAGGGTTAGATTAAGTATAACCTTAAATGGGGTTTATTATGGGTAGATACTAATAATAATAAGTACCTTGTGAAAGGGAGCTTTGGGCTTCAGCCCATCGTAGTTACTAGTTCCCTTGAGAGCCCTCCACAAGGAATGCCTTGGGCAGTCCAAGGTTAACGTAAACCGTAAGACTAAATGGAATACAAGAGTAATTTGAAATACTCTAGGATTGTACTTACACTCACACTTACTGGTGTTATGGGAGTTAGGTTGGGTCTCACGAGCGATAGGCTCGGTAGTTTTGGTGGTGGGCAGGTTAGCCCGGCGAGCCGATGGCTATATAGATATTTGTGTAAGACGGCTTAGTCCAGGGAGCTTTGGCTCTGTAGACATTTGTGACGGACGGGATGGTCTGGGGAGCTCTAGCTCGGTGGGAAAATACATTAATGTTGTATGTGCATAAGTATAAGGTGGTTTGTCTTCGGTATTGGAGGGTTGTCGTACCGACACCAATACGTTTACTCGGCAAGTGTGGTTTTGCACTTAGCCAAATAAAGTCCGGTGCGCCAGCCGGCAAGAGTAAGCAGGAGCTCCGCTTAGTGCACCAGCATTGAGGCGTACGATAGGTCTGACTGGTAGTGCTGATACCGATTTATAGGTGGGCGAGGCCCAACCCACCGCTTCCATTTGCCACTATGAAGTTATCCTGCGAGGTTAGGCTCCAAAAAGGGGGAACTAAAGATCTGTGTGCACAGAGTCGGGTGTGTGAGTTACACTTGCATGTTCATACCATAGAATACTTGTGTGACATTGCATAGCCATTTCACATAACCCATGACACCTATTGTATAAATTGGTATGGGATACTTTATACAATAGGACTTGCAAAACGACCCCTTAGTCTATAGGTTTGTATAAGAATTCATATAGGTCATGGTTAATTACTTAGTTTACCTTCTCATACTTTAATTGCTCATCATTTCATGTGTATTCTTATACTGCTTACCTAATATTTTCTTACTTATACTAGTTGTGATTTTATGCTCATGTTAGACTAGTTCTGCTGTCACCTGCTTACTTTGTTACTCTCCACCTTAAATACATTCCCTTTCCTCCTCCCCGCTCGGTGCCTAGGAGCCATGAGGGAGTGGTGGGGGATGATAGTACTTAGTCTTTTAGACTAACGGTCTTTGAGCAAATCATTTTAGGGGATTGTGGAGCCGAACCAGGAGGTGCAGCCTCAGATGTCGGTGCGTTTGGAGACAGTACAGTCTAGAACGAGAGTTCACGTTGCAGGGACAGTGTGTCCCGATTATTAGCACTTATTATAGATTTTCTTCCGCGATGAGTGACTTTTAGCGAGGATCATGATGTATCGGGCAGGAGCCCTTTTTATTAGTACTTTGATTTATCATTACTGTGGACTCTCCCTTTGTGGAGATTTATTTATATTCATGTGATTTTTATGGACCAGCAACTGAATTTCTTTTACTCTTGTACTTACTCTTCTCTTCTATGATCGGTATGACCGGCAGGATAAGCGTTTTGTAGTGACGACCTTACCAGACATGTTGGTGTCACCGCAAAGCGGCGGTTCTGGGCGTAAGACCCCAGTAGTTTTGCAAAAAAAGAGGGTCTTACAAACTGGTATTAGAGGGAAACCTCGATCAGAAGAGTAGAAGTCCACTAACCCTGGGTCACCCCCGCTTGAGTTTAGTTTGGGGACAAACTAAGTAGCAGAAGCTGTGGTGTACCCATAAGGGGAATCACATGCAAAGGTCCATCTTTTTTTAGTTCCACTTGTACATTAGCTAACAATTGGAATTCTTCTTTGTAGCCAGCGGCAAACCCTGCCCCCAGCAGGGAGCACCTCCGGCTGCGAAGATCTCATCTTATAATTCTCTAGTCAACGAGTTAGACTCAACCCATTGGGAAATATGACTAACCATGATAACTTATAGTATGCCCTATTCGAAAATAGACCTTCGGTATGAACTTGGTTAAGGTAAGGAGATACCTAAAGAGAATAAAGGAGGAGTTTAAAACGAGAATGGCTACCTAAGACATAAACTCAGGTGTCCCTACGGTCCCTATCAAGGATTTGTCTCAACCCTCATACCAATAACAAGATTACTCGGAGAAAACCACCAAGACAAACACCGAGGGTCAGATAGGAATTCAAGTTCGGAAGAGACCCATTTGGGATTGGGAACATTTTGACCCTGATAAGGTTGTCATAAATGAGACTTAATGGGTTTAAAGTATGGTGTATATCGACAATTTTCAGGATGGAATCCCAAATCTAGGGTTGATGCCCTAGGGATTGTGCACTCAGCTAGAACAGATATAATATGTAATATCAAAGATACTTACCCCAAGATAGTAGGGGCTTATCTTTTGTTTATTGGAGGCTTGTCTTTTGTTTATTGGGCAAATTAGTTATTGACTTGGGTTTCCTTAGACCTAATTTAGAAAATGTGGTGTCACAAACATAGTGAGATTGAAGTTGATCTTTGTCGACATTATTCAGGAGAAGATAAGGTTTTGTAAAAGCATGTTTGAAATGATGATCTGTAGCATTACCAGGGCAATGACATGGAAAAAAGGAGGAGTAATTACGAGATTTAACTATTACAAGATATCACGTGAAATTAGATGATGGGTAACAAGATTCAGGATATCTGGGAAGATAAGATTAAATCGCTATGTTGTAACATCGAAAGAATGATGACTCTAGGAAACTGCAAGAAGTTAGCATACAATATATTGAAGGACGTAGGCCTTAGATATGACTCCTAAAGTTGAATTGATTGATTACTCGCGCGTACTCGAAGGAATAAGAACCTGATCTTGTAGAGAATGTTTATAGAGTCGATGTCTACACTCACAAACAAGAACACAAATCACCAGAAGAAATTGTGTTTATCAGAAAATGTAATTCCCTAGAATAAAGAAAGATGTCAAGGATTCAGTGATGCATGGTGAGGTTTATCGAATGGAGGAGGTCAAGTGCTCAAGACGATCGCGTCGGATTACGATGGACAGTTTATGTACAAGGAAAGAAGATCAGTCTAGGCTTATCTGGGCTCTCGGTCGATATTCAACACAGCTCTACACCCTCAGACGGACGGGTAGACATAGCGTACCATCCTGTCAACGAAGGATCTTTTACTCTTATACACTCTGGACCACGAAGAGCCATGAGAGAGACTTTTGCCTTGATCAAGCTCTCTTATAAGAACAGTCATCAGTCCAGCATAGGCATGTCCCTCATGAGGAATTATATAGATGGAGGTACAGGACTCCACTGTATTGGATCTAGGATGAGGATCCAAAGGCACTCAGCTCGGAATTTGGGGAGGACACAGACACTAAGGTGTGACTGATTCGAGATAGGATGTTGGAGGCCCAGAGCAGACCGACCAAATATTACGAAGCATGGCATTTCCAAGTAGAGTCTTAAGATGGAGACCATGAGTTCCTGAAGATATGTCTGATGCATGGAGTCTCGCGGGTATTCAGGCGAAAGAAGCTCAGTCAGAGGAATATGAGGCCCTACAAGATCCTGGGGTGGATCGACTCATTGGCTTACAGACTGGAGCTACCGCAAGAGTTAGTGAGTTTGCACGACATCTTCCACGTCTCCTATCTTAGGAAGGCTCTACTACGACCGGAGCAGCAGGTTACTAATATAGATGGCTCGACAACTTCTGATCGATCAATTCGCTTAGAGCCAGTCAGGATAGATGATATGACAGCCCGAGTCTTGCGGTGCGAGAAGGTTCCGACGGTCAAGATCATGATGTCAAATCATGACAGGAGGAGCATGTAACACCCCCTATCCGTCGTATAGCATATAGCAGTAGGTCCGGCCGGGGCCTGACGCCATAGACCACAGACAGACCGGGTGGTTACTCAATGGAAACCATCTAACCAATCCAACGTCCTACACAGAGCATTCTAGCGGAAGCAATTAAAATTGTTGCATTAATAAAGAACCCAACACTAGCATGAATGTCCAATAATAAGCCAAAAGGAATGAAGTACAAATACACAAGTATTGGCCTTAAGGCCTTACAATTGTTTTCCTCATATTACATGTTTTCCAAACCTCGGCATGCAGGCCGGCCATACATGAATAAAAGAAAACACACAAAAATTAGGCCTTCGAGGGCCGGCTCAGCAACTTGGGCTTTAGCCCGCTATTTACCGCTCGGCTCCGCAGCACGTGCAAGCACAATCCACCGCAACGGTGGCAAACCAAAGCAACATTCAGCAATGCTGACTAAATTATAACGATCCCGCCCCCAATTCGGGGCGGCGATGCTCCTTCCCTGCACTTTATTAACATAACCAAGCAGTATATAAATACATTGCATCACAGGCATTGGCACACACGACCACATGCCCCGTGCTCTCAGGGCACATTCTCGGTGATCACGGTCAAAGTCCACCGACTCACCACCGCCCCCAGGACGACAATATCTCGTGAGCATCTGGTCTTTCTATCCACTGCCTAAGACCCTCCATCTATGCCAACGGTAAGTGCCAAGTAACTTTAGGTCTCTTTAACCGAACGACATAGATCGGGTACGGTTCCACCTGACCCGTTGCTCACACCGTAACGTCAATTAAGTCGTCTGCGCGGGTCAAGCTTCCCCGAGTCCCGTATCTCCCATACAATCACATAACTCAGTTATGTTCAGGTTGGCTCCCAGGCCACCATGTTGGCATAACCACGCATCTGCCCAGTTTTCCGGGTGCACCTTGGAGTTAATCCCCAAGGTTCCCTGTTGCAATCTACCACGTAGAAAACCCGAAAAACAAACATTCGCACGGAGTCTTCTCCGGCCATTTATGCAATGCAACATCACCGATCCAGACCAACTTGTCCGGGTAGCCTTCATACATCATGACTATATCTGTTCTCGATTACGGACTCTACATGTACACAACGGGGACTATTCATGTCTACCCGAAGGAACGCCTCAAACTCACCGCAAACTCGCGAGAGCGGGCTTCCCTATGCAAAAGAAGTAGAGCTTCACATGCTCAAGTAGAGAATCGTTACCCTAGCGTTCTTCCTTGGCGCCATGGAAATGTAAGCAGATGAAAAGCACCGCACTCTCCTTGCCTCCGTAGATCCTAAGTCGGTTCGCGATTTGGAGCTCCGAAGCTCCGCCAGTGACCGAATCTAGGCTTCTTCTTCCTCCTTTGCTCTCCCCTCTCTCTAGACTTAGAAAGAGAACCACTCAAGTGAAATGAGGGTTTCAAAGGCCCAATCCCGGGTATATCCCAGTAGGAACAACTCCCAACCATCGGATCCCAAAATAAGGAAACGAACGGCTACGATCCGTAGCTAAAATGTAAAACCTGGACCGAACACGGCCTACGACACGCCCGTGTCCAGGGCCGTGTCCCTGATTCGCCGTCAAAATCGATGTGTTTCGAAAAACACACGGGCACCCGACATGCCCGTGTTCGACCTGACACGCCCGTGTCAGCCAATACACGCCCGTGTTCCCAGGCGTGTTCCCCCATCGACACAGGACCAACACCAAACCGAGACTCACACGGGTCTTGGACACGCCCGTGTCATACCCGAACACGCCTGGGCTCCAGGGCGTGTTCACTATCTCGAAACTTCGTCGAGCGCAGTTCGTCGACCACCCGACACGGCCTTGGACACGACCGTGTCCTAGGCCGTGTTCCCTGTCTCGACACATCGTCGAGCGAAAATGTCGACTTCCCGGTCCGATCGTCGAAATGAGCTTGACACTCCCTGAGATACGCCCGTGTCTCAGGCCGTGTTCACTGCTCGACGATCGTCGACTCCAAAATTTGTCGACCTCTCTTCCAAATCGTCGACTCGAGCCTGATATGCCCTGGGATATGCCCGTGTCCCAGGCCGTGTGCCCCCTGTCAAATTCCAAATTTGGCCCAAAACGCTTCCCGTCGCTCTTTTGAGTTTCGGGGCGTTACAACTCTCCCCCTCTTAAAAGAATTTCGTCCTCGAAATTACATAAAGGAAAGAAACATAAAACTTAAACTGTACCTGAGTGAAACAACTCCGGGTACTCCTCAAGCATAGTCTGCTCTCGCTCCCAAGAGAGCTCCTCCCGACCGCAATTGTCCCAACGGAGCTTAACCATCCTGATCTCTTTATTGCATAGCCGCTTGACTTCCGAGTCCTCAATACGTACGAGCTTGACCTTCATCGTCAACCCACTATCAACCGACACTTGATCGACCGCGATCACTTGCGTAGTCTCTTGCACCGCCTTCCGTAGCACCGATAAATGGAATACATCATGTAGACCACTAAGCTCCACTAACAGCTTCAACCGGTATGCTGCTTCACCAATCCGATCCAGAACCTCAAACGGTCCAAGGTACCTCGGGCTTAGCTTCTTCAAGCGCCGCACCTGCGAGACACCCTTGAACGACTTGATCTTCAAGTACACCCAATCGCCAACAGCGAAATCCACGTTCCTGTGCTTGGCATTATAGTACTTAGCATGGATGTCCTGAGCGATTAGAAACCTCTCCCGAATGGTTCTCACCAAAAAAGTAGCATCCTCCACCTCTAGTCGCTTTTTCAAATTTGATTCACCTGTTTCCAACCAGGACAATGGCGTGCGACATTTTCTACCATAAAGGGCCTCGAATTGCGCCATTTGAATGCTCGCCTAGTAGCTATTATTGTAATCGAATTCCACCAAGTATAGGTGATCTTCCCATTGTTTTCCAAAGTCCAGGACACACATGCAAAGCATGTCTTCCATTGTCCTATTAACCATCTCGATCTGTCCATCCGTTTGCGGATGAAAGACTGTGCTAAAACTCAGCTTTGTTCCCAACATCTGCTGCACCAGCCTCCAATCATTGGACGTGAACCGTCCATCTCGGTCACTCACGATGCTGCGGGGCACACCATGAAGCCATACAATATTATCCACATATAGCTTTGCCAATTTCTTAATCGGATCATCCTTCCTATGCGGAATGAAATGCTACACCTTCGTTAGACAATCTATGACCACCCAAATGGCGTCGTTCCCCTTTTGCTACCTTGGCAAACCATGCACAAAGTCCATAGTAATGTCGTCAAACTTCCACTCTGGAATAGGCAAGGATTTCAAGAATCCTCCCGGCTTTTGGCACTCCGCTTTCACCAAGGTGCAAGTTTGACACTTCGCGACGTAGAGCGCCACATCCTTTTTCAGTCCTGGCCACCAGAACAATTTCTTAACATCGCGGTACATCTTCGTGCTCCCCGGGTGAATTGAGTACTTGGTATGATGCGCTTTGTACAACAATTCCACCAGCAAATTGCCCACGCTTGGGACGCACAGACGACCGTCTTTCCAAAGTAATCTGTCCTCCACAACGAATTGGGAATTTGACCCATCCAGAGCCTCTATCATGAGTTGCTTCATGTGGACATCCATATCCAATGCCTGCCGAATCCGATCAGCCAGGTCATATTGGACTTCAGTCCAATTCAATACTGCTTCAGCACTTGATTGATTATCAACGCAAAAGATCTCCAATGCCTCAAACTCCCGAACCAACAGCTCGTCATGGACCGACAGCCAATTGGCTTGGGCTGGGGCCCGACGACTCAACGCGTCCACCACCGCATTGCCCTTACCAGGCACGTAATGGATCTTGAATGTATAGTCCCCCAGGAACTCCATCTATCTACGCTGCCGCATGTTCAGATCTTTCTGATCAATTAAATACTTCAGGATCTTATGGTCGGTATATATATCGACCCTTACCCCCATACAAGTAGTGCCTCCACAGTTTCAAGGCAAAAATCACGTCCGCTAACTCCAAGTCATGGACCGGATAATTCCTCTCGTGCACTTTCAGTTGTCTCGAGCCATAGCTATAACGCTTCCATGTTGTAGTAGCATGCAACCCAAACCACTGCCCTAAGCATCACTATAAATCTCATAACCTTCGGTCCTACTCGACGAACTCAACACAGGCACCGTGGTCAACCGACATTTCAACTCCTCAAAAGCTCGCGCGCACTCCGGCGTCCAAACGAACTTCTGCTCCTTCCTCGTCAAAGTAGTGAGAGGTAACGCTATCCGCGAGAAGTTCTCCACGAAGCGCCTATAATAGCCGGCAAGCCCCAGAAAGCTCCGGACTTTCGCTACCATAGAAAGCTCAGGCCACTCTCGTATCGCAACAATCTTTGTCGGATCCACTGCAATACCTTCCCCACTCACTATATGACCGAGGAACGCCACTGAGGACAACCAAAACTCGCACTTCGAGAACTTGGCGTACAATTGATTCCTCCTTAGCGTCTCCAAAACCAAATGAAGATGCCTGAAGTGATCTTCCTCACTCTGCGAGTACACCAAAATATCGTCGATGAAGACGATAACAAAATGGTCAAAGTAATCCCAGAAAGTCCTGTTCATCAAATCCATGAACACTGACGACGCACTCGTCAGCCCAAACGGCATGACCGAAAACTCGTAATGCCCGTATCTTGTACTGAACGCTGTCTTAGGGATATCACTCTCCCTTATCCTCAGCTGATAGTAGCCAGACTTGAGATCCAACTTAGAGTACACCGTCGACCCGACCAACTGATCAAAAAGATCATCGATCCTTGGGATTGTGTACTTGTTCTTTTCCGTTAGCTTGTTTAACTCCCGATAATCAATACAAAGTCTCAAGCTCCCGTCCTTCTTCTTTACAAAGAGGACTGGTGCTCTCCAAGGCGACGAACTTGGATGCACAAACCCTTGCTCCAACAACTCTTGAAGTTGCACTTTCAGCTCCGCCATTTCCTTATGCGCTAGCCGATACGGATATCGTGACAGAGGCTTTGCACCTGGCATTAGCTCAATAGTGAAATCTATCTCCCGTTGAGGCGGGGCTCCAAGAAGATCTGCGGGGAACACATCAGGGTACTCAGCTACCACTGAAATACTATCCAACGTAGGCTTTGGCTTTGCAACCTCCACTAGTTTAAAGACAGCTCTGCACCAGCACGAACTGCCTTCACCACCTGAAGAGCAGACATCAACGTCTTATTCGACCCTTTCAAGCCCGTAAAAGTCGTCTCACGACTTGCTCCCAACTTGACTTCCTTGCGACCGCAATCAATATAGGCTTGTTGCTCCGAGAGCCAGTCCATGCCAAATATTACGTCGAACTCCACCAGCGGTAGTAACGACGCTAGCAAATGGAACTCCTGACTTCCAATACGAATCTAAACACCACAGATTCTCTCCGCACGCATTGAACACCCATTCGGTAACAACACATCCAACTTGTCCTTCGCCATCGAAGAAGGTACTCCGATGCGCGATATGAATCCTTCAGACAAGAAGGAGTGTGAAGCTCCCGTATCAAAGAGTGCTCTCGCCGGAAACTCAAAAATCAAAACAAATCCTAAACAAGCAGTGGTAAGGTAACATACACATAACAAGTATTTAAAGAAAATTAACTTGCTACAAATTAAACCATACCTGTCACCACATCCGCTTGTTTGATGGCCTCCTGTTGGCCAAGATTATAAACCCTTGGTTGAGCCGGAGCATAATGGGACGTAGTTGACTCCACCGCCTTGCCCTTCTCTTCATAAGTTGCTCCCGGCTTCCTCTCGGACTTGGGACGTCCGCTCCAACAGTCACGGGCAAAGTGCCCCGGCTTCCCATAAGTAAAACATGCACCCGGGGTCCGACCCGTAGTCCCCCCAGAAGCATCGGAAGGAGCTGGACCCGAAGTCCTAGCCTTCTTAAAGAACTTACGGTGACCAGACTTTGAGTTAGCCGGCACCTTGAACTCAGTCCTCTTATCACCCAAGCTTTTCTTCGCTTGAACATTCTTCATGTCCTTCTCCAAGGACCAGGTCGTATTGACCAAGGTCAAGAAACCCTGCGTCATCGGCCCCGAGAGTAGTAGCCTCAAGTCATCTCTTAGACATTCGTAGAAACAGTTGGTCTTATGCTCCTCATCCGCGATGGTGGACCTAGCATACCGACCCAACCGAGTAAACTCGTGAAGATACTCATCCACGCTACTCTCTCCTTATACCAACCTCTGGAACTCATTCTCCAAAGCAATCCTCTGAGTCGAAGGGAGGTACCTAGCCAAGAACAGTCTCGAGAGCTCCTCCATCGAGACGTCTGTAAGTTGCCTTCCTCTCAATAGATGCAGCTCCAAACCCTCCCACCACAGCCTATCGTCTCCATCCAACAGGAACATATATATAGTGGTCATCTGTCATTCCTCCGTCTCCGTCGCTGTCAAGACTCTCTTCACATGAGAGAGCCAGCCTTCAGCTTGAGATGGGGTTCCCAACCCCGAGAATACTGGAGGATTAAAGCTCATGACATGTTTGAGCTGTCTCTTGGTTGCCCTCCTTGGCACCAACGGCTCCACTACTACCTGCTCCACTCTTCACGGCTCAACCTCTAGAAGAGGTACCTGCTCCATCACAGGAGTGGGCTGCAGCATTTGCCTTGTAGGCTGTGCATTGATCATGGCAAACACTGCTTCGGCCACCAATCGTATGGTCTCAGCCGATGGAGGTGTTGCAGGAGCATCATTTGGTGAACTACTAGCCTCTGAAACTTGGCGTTCCGACGGCCCAACACCGCTTCTTGTCACCTATAGTGGTACAAAACACCGTTAAGCGACCAAAAAAATTGCAAAACGCAATTATAGGAACGCGCAGGTTCCTCAAACATGTGTATTTTTCAATCCTAAGTGGACATTCATGGGTTCTTTTACTGTTATAACGATGACGCACACACATGTGCTCACCACCCCTTAAAAGAATTCGCCCACGAATTCATTTTAAGCCTGACCGAAACCAGTATTCTGATACCAAATTGTAACACCCCCTATCCGTCGTATAGTATATAGCAGTAGGTCCGGCCGGGACCCGACGCCATAAACCACAGACAGACCGGGTGGTTACTTAATGGAAACCATCCAACCAATTCAACGTCCTACACAGAGCATTCTAGCGGAAGCAATTAAAATTGTTGCATTAATAAAAAACCCAACACTAGCATGAATATCCACTAATAAGCCAAAAGGAATGAAGTACAAATACACAAGTATTGGCCTTAAGGCCTTACAATTGTTTTCCTCATATTACATGTTTTCCAAACCTCGGTACGCAGGCCGGTCATACATGAATAAAAGAAAACACACAAAAATTAGGCCTTCGAGGGCCGGCTCAGCAACTTGGGCTTTAGCCCGCTATTTACCGCTCGGCTCCGCAGCACCTGCAAGCACAATCCACTGCAACGATGGCAAACCAAAGCAACAGTCAGCAATGCTGACCAAATTATAACGATCCCGCCCCCAATTCGGGGCGGCGATGCTCCTTCCCTGCACTTTATTAGCATAACTAAGCAGTATATAAATACATTGCATCACAGGCGTTGGCACGCACGGCCACACGCCCCGTGCTCTCAGGGCACATTCTCGGTGATCACGGTCAAATTCCGTTGACTCACCACCGCCCCAGGACGGCAATATCTCGTGAGCATCTGGTCTCTCTGGCCACTGCCTAAGACCCTCCATCTGTGCCAACGGTAAGTGTCAAGTAACTTTAGGTCTCTTTAACCAAATGACATAGATCGGGTACGGTTCCACCTGACCCGTTGCTCACACCGCAACGTCAATTAAGTCGTCTGTGCGGGTCAAGCTTCCCCGAGTCCCGTATCTCCCATACAATCACATAACCCAGTTATGTTCAGGTTGGCTCCCAGGCCACCATGTTGGCAGAACCACACATCTGCCCAGTTTTCTGGGTGCACCTTGGAGTTAATCCCAAGGCTCCCTGTTGCAATCTACCATGTAGAAAACCCGAAAAACAAACATTCGCACGGAGTCTTCTCCGGCCATTTATGCAATGCAACATCACCGATCCAGACCAACTTGTCAGGGTAGGCTTCACACATCATGCCTATATTCGTTCTCGATTACGGACTCTACATGTACACAACGGGGACTATTCATGTCTACCCGAAGGAACGCCTCAAACTCACCGTAAACTCGCGAAATCGGGCTTCCCATTGCAAAAGAAGTAGAGCTTCACATACTCAAGTAGAGAATCATTACCCTAGCATTCTTCCTTGGCGCTATGGAAAAGTAAGCGGATGAAAAGCACCGCACTCTCCTTGCCTCCGTAGATCCGAAGTCGGTTCGCTATTTGGAGCTCCGAAGCTCCGCCGGTGACCGGATCTAGGCTTCTTCTTCCTCCTTTGCTCTCCCCTCTCTCTAGACTTAGAAAGAGAACCACTCAAGTGAAATGCGAGTTTCAAAGGCCCAATCCCGGGTATATCCCAGTAGGAATAACCCCCAACCGTCGGATCACAAAATAAGGAAACGAACGGCTACGATCCGTAGCTGAAATGTAAAACCTGGGCCGAACACGGCCTGCAACACGCCCATGTCCAGGGCCGTGTCCCTCATTCGCCGTGAAAATTGACGCGTCTCAAAAAACACACGGGCACCCGACACGCCCGTGTTTGACCCGACACGCCCTTGTTCGATCCGATACGCCCGTGTCAGCCAGTACACGCCCGTGTTCCCGAGCGTGTTCCCCCATCGACACAGGACCAACACCAACCCGAGACTCACACGGGTCTTGGACACACCCGTGACCTTTTTGACACGCCCGTGTCATACCCGAACATGCCTGGGCTCCAGGCCGTGTTCACTGTCTCGACACTTCATCGAGCGCAGTTCGTCACCACCCGACACAGCCTTGGACACGCCCGTGTCCTAGACCGTGTTCCCTGTCTCGACACATCGTCGAGCGAAAATATCGACTTCCCGGGACAATCATCGAAACGAGCTCGACACGCCCTGATACACGCCCGTGTCTCAGGCCGTGTTCGCTGCTCGACGATCGTCGACTCCAAAATTCGTCGACGTCTCGGCCAAATCGTCGACTCGAGTCTGACACGCCCTTGGACACGCCCGTGTCCCAGGCCGTGTTCCCCCTGCCAAATTCCAAATTTGGCCCAAAATGCCTCCCGTCGCTCTTTTGAGTTTTGGGGCGTTACAGAGCATACCTGGGAGCCACTAGATCTGATGTAGCAGAAGTACCTGGAGCTCTTTGCATCAGGTATAAGTTCAATTTCTGAGTTATGTTACATTCAGTTACTCTTAAAAGAAACCCTGCACAACTAACTTGAATTTCGGGGACAAAATTATTATTTTTGTTTATTGAGATTTGTAACATCCCTCAAACAACTATACCCCTAGGAGTTGTTTTGTCATGATTAGGTCATGACAAAACCCTAGGAAGCCAAAGAAGACCAAGTGAACCTAGTAATGACAGTGAGATCACCATGATCTGCAAATAACACTTTCCAATTACCTAACCAAGGGATTGAGTTTAGGGCCTCACCTTGACTCTTTGACCCCAACACAACATCCCTAGCCCTTTAGAAGGCTCATTGGGTCACTAAGGACCCATTGGGGTCAATTAAAAAGGTCAAGTTGACCAAAGTCAACCATAACCCTAAAATGGTCAAAGTGTCCTATCTAGGGCCAGAGTACCTTCCCTTAGCCAATTTGATGCCCACCTAAACCTCCCTAACCCTTTAGGAGGTTCATTGGGTCACTATAGACCCATTTGGGTCAACCCAAGTGGTCAAGTTGACCAAAGTCAACTTAAACACTAAAGTGGTCAAAGTGCCCTAAATAAGGGTCGAGTGGCCTACAAGGTGCCCAACCAACCCTACCCAAGTTTTCCTAAACCTTAGTGGAGGCCAATGGGTCACCAAGGTCCCATTGGGGTCAACCTAAAAGGTCAAATTGACCAAAGTCAAATCAACCTTAGTTTAGGTCAAATTAACTCAAGTTAACCAAACCTAGCCCAATCTATCTAGGCTAAGCCAAATTAGGGCCTGATATTTACATGGAATGCCATTCATTGTTTTGGAAATGGTGACTAGGAGAGAGAAAGGTCATTTTTCCTTTAATGTAGGAGAGAGAAAGAGAGAGAAAGAGGGTCATTCATGGCAAGAAAGGCCAAGGGGCCTCCTCTCTTCATCTAAAAGGCTAGATTCATCTTTCCCCCATCAGTTAGAGGAGATCAAGAGTCTTCCCCAACCATATAGGGGCTGAATTCAGAAAATCCACCATGGCCGAATTTTCTCCATTAATGGCCATTAATGGCTTTGAAGCTATGACCCTTCGCCTTCCCCATTTGGCTTTTTAAAAAGCTTCACCAGGCTGAGAGGAGAAGTTTCCACCCTTACCCTGAAGAAACCGAGCTAGTTGGCTGTGTAGTTACATAGCACCGAAAGCGCCACCACCGTCCATGGCAACCCGGCAATCGACAAGGCAACAACCCTCCACTAAGGTCCTCCTCTACTCCTCTCTTCGTGGGATAGAATCCTAGATCAATTAGGAGAGAAATCGGGTTCAACTGAGCCCGATCGGGTGAGCAAAATTTCTGAAATTTCATGGATTTTACACCTTGCGGGTTCGCCGGAAACCGCCCCTCCGGCGGCCGTGTCGCCGCCTGGCGATAGCCCCCACCTCAACTCAGGTGGTGGCGGCGGTGGCCGGCCAGGGAGGTGGCCGGGTGGCCGTCAATTGGGATTGGAATATGCTCCAGGTTGGGTCAATCATGGCCTTTGGCTGGAGGAAGAATACGATGCCAGGGCCATCCGATCATGTTTTAAGATTCGTGCCATTAATTCATTTTATTTCATTTTCTATCACAGTTATTGGGTTGTGTTAAATTAATTATTATAAATACTAAAGCTCCCTTACAGTAAACGTGATCTACATGAAAGTTGTATCCCTTTGAGTCTAGTTTATTTTTAAATTAGTTTGAATCAATTTGGAGTTCAGTTCAGACCACATCACTCATTTTGGTGAGGTCTATACCTAGGATTAATCAGAGATTGTTTTGAGTACCCCCATCAATCCATCAATCAAAATCACTTGAAATTTTGGATGGGGGTCACTCTTACCTATACCTATAACATATCCAAAAAGGGGAATTTTTGGAAAAAAATTCCTAAAGGTTTTGTAGAAATTTAATAAACCATATATGAATTATTTCAGGGGTATAATGACCTCTAAACCCACCAAAATTTTGGTGTCTGTCTCTTACGGTCATGACATGACTATGATAGAAATCTCAGCCTAATTAGGTCTGGTTTGAATAGGTTTTGGTGAGACCAAATTGTGTCCATTTAAGGGTTAATTAGGGCAAGAGTGAGCTTGGGGTATGGAGGGGCCAATTCTCACCCAAAGGGGTTGGGACTTTGGACTGAGCCCCAAGGTGAGTTATAACATCCTCTCATGGAGTTGGAGATGGTTGGGGTGGATTTGCCCTAGGACCCTAGTTTAAACCCTAAGGTTGAACTTTGAGGGTTTGTTGGAACACCCTATTACTAATTTGGGTCAGGATCACTATGTCTCTAGGAACCTTTGCTTGACCTTCTGTATAGCTTAATTAGTCAATTAGAATTGAGTCGAAGGGTTAGAAGTCTAGGTTTGGAAGCTGCCCTGAAAGACCAGGATTCTCTGTCTGAAGACCAAGTCATATCGTCGAGCTCAGCACGACGATTCGTCGAACTCCGGTCGACGATCGTCTAGCTCAACTTCGACAGATCGTCGAACTCCATTCGACGATCGCTGAGCTCAACTTCATAATATCGTCGAACTCCATTCGACGATCGGTGAGCTCAGGTCGATGATTTTGACTCTGCTTTGGATCTTTATCTCTGAGCTCAGTTCGACGATCTTTGAGCTCAGATCGACGATATTTTGCTGCTGTGTGTTTCCAGATCGCTGAGCTCAGCTCGACGATAGCAGAGCTCAGTTTGACGTCTTCAGATAACTTCCAGAATTCAAATTCAAAATCAGTTAGGAGTTATTCTGCAATTAATTCAGAGATTTGCTAGCCATTTTCATTTATTTCTGGACCAAGTTTCAAGGGATTTTTCAAGGAATAATTCTGTGGACTTTCCTCTAGAAGAGATTATGCAATTAAGGATGCAATTAATGCATGCCAACGGCTATACTTGACAGATAATGATATTCTATTCTGGACCAGAGAATAAAAGATAGAATGTTTTTTGAATCTCCAAGAGAACAAGAAGAACACACACAATACAGATTACAGAGACATGCAAAAATCTTCTGTCACAAAGAATTCTGAAGAACACTCATCCAAGGAGATCAAGCTTTCTTCAGATCTCTGTAGTTTTCAAAGTGTTCAAGGCCAACATATTTCCAGACTCCAGACACTCAACATTTCAACAATTGCTGAAATCATCTATTGCTGGAGTTCAACCTTTGAAGGCCTATCACCCTCAGCAAAGCTTTTCTTCCTGAAGATCTCAAGGATTCAGGGGGAGCTTTGACATCAATCCACATAGTCTTCTCAGTTGTTTGAGAAAGAGAAGACTTCCATCACTCTCTCACCCCCACTCTGTAAAGGGTTTTTCAAACTCCCTTCAAAAGTTTGAACCTGGTTTTTGAGCACCTTGTCAAAAGCTCATTGGTGGCAAGACACCTGATCAAAAAATCTGCGTTGGTTTTTGAGCACCTTATCAAAAGCTCATTGGTGCCCAGGACACCTGATCAACTCATCCTGCAGTGGATTCCTACCTAGGGTGGTAGAAGAGTGGATGTACCCAAGCTTGGGGAACCACTATATTTCCTTGTGTCTTCTGGTTTTGCTTGCTTTTATGTTTGTTTCTAGCCTTGATTTTTCCTGTGTTTAGTTTTTGTTTAACCTTGTGCTGTGATTAGATTTATTATTTCTTCCCTGCTCACACATATTACAACAATAGTTGTAAAAGTTTTTAAAGCACCATATACTCTATTCACCCCCCTCTAGAGTATATCAGATCTAGTTGCACTTTCAATTGGTATCAAAGCGAGGTTGGTTAAACATACCATACCTGATTGGTTGTACAGGCTAACACCTAAACCCAAAGATCCCAAACTGGATCTGTTATTCTTTTGTAGTGTATTATTAGATTTTGTTTGCTCAAATCATGGCCCAAAACAAAGATTTTGCAAGCACCAGACCTCCAGTGTGCAATCTTTCCAAGTTTGCACTTTGGAAAGCAAGGATTAGGCTTTACATAAACTCTATTGACGAAGATATCTTTAACTCTGTTTTGACAGTGTGTCCAAGACCCCCAGAGAACACAAGCACAAATGCTGTGCCACCTCCATCAGGAACAGATGCTGACATCAAGAGATGGAAGGTAGCTGATGCTAAGGCTATGAACATCCTAGCCCAGACAATGTCAGATGACATATTTCAAAAGGTAGCTGAATGCAATTCAGCCAAGGAAATTTACGACAAGCTCTCAGAAATAGTCTCAGGCTCAGCTGATGAGAGAAAGGATAGAAGATCCCATCTCATCTCTCAATATGAGAACTTCAAGAAGGGAGAGACTGAGTCAGTGGGAGACATGTACAACAGACTAAGTCTAATTGTCAGTGAACTAAGGACATTGGACAAAGAGATCTCTCTAACTGAACTTAATGACAAGATCCTAATGTGCTTCCCCAGCACTTGGGATTCAAGAATCTGGCCAATTAAGGATGCCAGAAGTCTAAATGAGATCACCACTGAAGCTCTATTGGGTAAGCTCAAATCTTATGAGCTACTCATCAAAAATAGAGAGGAAGAACAGAAGGCTGCCTCACCAGCCATAAGAAAAGAGAAGACCATAGCATTTAAAGCAACTGAAGATCTGCCTGAAGATAAAGCCACAGACAATGATGAACTACTCAGCTTGTTGGCCAAAAGATTCTACAAGATGGCCAGAAAGGACTTCAGAAGAAGATCATACAAGGAGCAGGATAAGCCAAGGTATGACAAGTCCATTGGTAATAACAAAGACATTATTTGCTTTGGTTGCAGGAAACCAGGGCACATAGTTTCTGACTGTCCAGAGAACAAGAACAAGGACAGAAGGGACAGAAAAGAAAGAAGAAAGGAGAAAGACTCCAAAAGGAATGGAAATGGCAAACCTTCTTCAAGCAAAAATAAGCATACAAGAAAATGGTTTGTTGCTGAATCCTGGAGTGAGACAGAAGAGGAGTCAGAAGACTCATCCAGCTCCAGTGATGATGAGGATGATGCAGAAGAAAAGGAGTTCTGCATGATAGCAATTAATGTCTCACAGCACAATTCAGAGGAAGAAGAGTCAGAGTCAGACTCAGAGACTCAACCTGAAGAAGATCAGGTAATTAGCTCTTTTGATTTTAGTTCAGAAGATTTTAAATCTGAATTTAAAGCACTGTGTTTAGACCTGCTAAAGTCTGAGAAAGAGATTATCTCTCTCAGAAAGCAATTATCTGAACACAATGCTCTAAAGTCAGAAAACCTCAAACTCTCTCAGGAGTTGGAGTGCTGTAGGGAACAGATAGCTTCACTGAAAAGTGAGCTCTCTAAGGCCAAGAAGCTTGAAGAATCCCTTAATGGGAGAAGCATCAAGCTGATGGACATCACAAGCACAGTGAACTCTAGATTTAACAGTACACTGGGCTTGGGTGCTTCATCCAGCCAACCTATAGTCCTAACAACTCCCATCAAATTCATTTCTGACAAGGGAAAGGGAGTTGTAGAGGTTGCTAGGAAAAATTCTGATCTGCCTCAGAAAATTAAGTCCCAGCAGAAATCGTCGAACGGAGCTCGACAATCGTCGAACGGAGATCGACAATCGCCGAACGCAGCTCGACGATCTCAGGCACAATCGTCGAACGCAGATCGACGATCTCAGCCAAAATCGTCAAACACAGGTCGACGATCTCAAATACCTGACCTCACCCATAGTCGACCGTCGAACGGAGCTCGACGATCTGACCCAAGATCGTCGAACGCAGCTCACAGATCGTCGAACAGAGGTCAGAGCTCTGGAAAATTTTTCAAAGGCAAATCAAAATTGAATCCTAAGGGTTCTTCATCCCAAATCTTTAACCCTTATACTGAATGGATTATACCTCCAAGGAGATATCATCCTGAAGGATATAAGAGTCAACCTGGGATGTCTTTCATTTTCAGAATTTAAAGGCTATCAACCTAGGCCCAAGGTAAACTAGGTCAAAAACAAATGAATTGTCTTATGTGCAGGTGAAGACCTATCCAACATCCAACCAGCAATGGTATTTGGATAGTGGGTGCTCTAAGCACATGACAGGGAACAAGGACAACCTCACATCCTTCAGAGCCAAACTTGGACCCAAAGTTATCTTTGGTGATTCAAACTTTGGACAGACTAAAGGATATGGTGCAGTCCAGATTGGTTCAGTAACTTTTAAGAAGGTATCTTATGTGGAAGGACTGAAGCACAACCTAATTAGCATCAGTCAGCTGTGTGATGAAGGCTACCAGGTGACCTTCAGCAAAGCCTTATGCAAAATCAAGTCAGAGGACAACACAACTGTGTTGACAGGTAAAAGGAAAGGTAACATCTACCTAGTAGATTTTCTTTCAACTGATGTAGATATTTGCTTGTTTAACTCTGTCTGTAAACCAAATGTTTTATGGCATAAGAGATTAGGACACCTAAACCTTAGAACTATTGCTAGGCTATCCAAGGACAACCTTGTTAGAGGACTACCTTCTGGCCCCTACAAGAAGGAAGGACTCTGCAGGGCTTGTCAATTAGGCAAGCAAACTAAAAACAGTTTTAAGTCACTTAATAAGAGTGATTCACCTAGGATATTGTATCTGTTACACATGGATCTCTTTGGACCCATCACAGTACAAAGCCTAGGAGGGAAATCCTATACTTTAGTAGTTGTAGATGACTTCTCTAGATTCACTTGGGTGTTCTTTCTAAGGAAGAAGTCTGATAACTTTAAGTGTCTGACAGAGTTTCTCAAATGCATACAGATTGAGTTCAATACTCACATTGCCCTGATCAGAAGTGATCATGGGACAGAGTTTGATTCTCTTCTTATGCAAGAGTTCTGTCAGAGTGAAGGGATCAGGCATAATTTCTCAACTCCTAGAACTCCTCAACAAAATGGGGTAGCTGAAAGGAAAAATAGAACCCTTATTGAATCTGCCACTACATTGTTGTCAGATGCTCATCTACCTCTATCCTTTTGGGCAGAGGCAGTGAACACCTCCAACTATGTGCTGAACAGAAGTCTGATACATAAACTAAAGGGAAAGACTCCCTATGAATTACTCAAAGGGAAGAAACCTAAAGTTGACTATTTTAGAGTGTTTGGTTGTATTTGCTATATTTATAATAATGACAAGAAATATCTAGCAAAATTTCAAGCCAAAGCTGATGAAGGAGTGTTTCTGGGATACTCCATGATCGGCAAGGCTTATAGGGTCTATAATAAATCATCTTTAAAAATTGAGGAATCTGTTCACATTTCATTTGATGAAACTAACATGTCTTTCAAGGAGAAGAATTCTTCTACCATAGAACCTTTGCAGGAACATTCTCTAGTTGAAGACTTGAACAAGTTACAGGTTGCTCAAGAGGATGAAAGCAGTGAAGATGAAGGGAATGCTCAACACATTGAAGCACAACCTGAAGAGCCAGTTGTTGTACCACAAGAGGAAACAACAACACAGGTTGGTGAACAATCAACACCCCCTATTGATTTAGTAACATCAAGAGACCATCCAATTTCCCAAATAATTGGAGAAATCTCAGCTGGTGTGCAAACCAGAAATCAGGTCAACCAAAACCTGTTGCACACCTGCTTCCTATCTCAAATTGAACCTCAGTCCATTCAAGATGTAGAGCAAGATCCACACTGGATCATTGCAATGCAAGAGGAGTTGCATCAATTTGAGAGGAACAAAGTATGAGAACTAGTGCCAAAGCCTAAGGATCATTCCATTGTTGGAACAAAATGGGTATTCAGAAACAAACTGGATGATCAAGGAGTAATTATAAGGAACAAGGCAAGGCTAGTTGCTCAGGGATACTCTCAAGAAGAAGGAATTGACTACGACCAGACCTTTGCACCAGTTGCAAGATTGGAAGCCATCAGAATTTTTCTAGCTTATGCAGCTCACAAAGGCTTCAAAGTATATCAGATGGATGTCAAAAGTGCTTTCTTGAATGGAGACATCAAAGAGGAAGTTTATGTCAGACAACCTCCAGGTTTTATCTCTCCAACTTATCCTGATTATGTTTTTAGATTAAATAAAGCATTATATGGTCTCAAGCAAGCTCCTAGAGCATGGTATGAGAACTTAGCATGCTTTCTCTTGGAAAATGGTTTTATAAGGGGTAGAGTAGACCAAACTCTTTTTATTAGAACCCATAAGTCCCATACCCTACTAGTACAAATTTATGTAGACGATATCATTTTTGGTTCTACTGACCCAAAATTGTGCAGAAGGTTTTCTAACCTGATGCATTCTAAATTTGAGATGAGTAGCATGAGTGAGCTATCCTTCTTCCTAGGATTGCAAGTCAAACAACATGCTGAAGGCATCTTTATTTCTCAAACCAAATATGCAAATGAACTGGTTAAGAAATTTGGTATGTCTGAGGCATCTTGTATGAAAACACCCATGCCTACCAATGCTGTATTGGATGCTGATGAACATGGGAAACCTGTTGATCAGACAACATATAGAGCAATGATTGGCTCTCTACTGTATCTTACAGCTAGTAGACCAGATATAATGTTTGCTACATGTATATGTGCTAGGTTCCAAGTAAGCCCTAGAGAGTCACACCTAACTTTAGTAAAGAGGATTCTCAGGTATGTTAAAAGTTGTCCAAATCTAGGTCTCTGGTATCCAAAACATTCAGCATTTGAGTTAACTGGATTCTCTGATGCTGACTATGCTGGATGTAGAATTGACAGGAAAAGCACCAGTGGAACTTGTCAGTTCCTTGGTGACAGACTTGTCTCTTAGTTTTGCAAGAAACAAACATCTGTGTCAACTTCAACTGCTGAAGCTGAATATATGGCTGCAGGCAGTTGTTGTTCACAAATCTTGTGGATACAAAACCAACTCCTAGACTATGGCTACAACTTAGAGAAGTCTAAAATCTTTTGTGACAACACAAGTGCTATTTCCATAGCTCAAAATCCAGTCCTCCATAGTAGGACAAAACACATAGAGATTAGGCATCACTTCTTAAGGGATAATGTTGAAAAGAATAAAATTGAATTACAATATATCCCAACTGATTTACACAGGGGAGATATTTTCACCAAGCTCTTGGATGAAAATAAACACACCTTCTTCCTAAATCAGTTAGATATGTTAGATGGAGGAAGCCTTACATAATATCCAAGATTTTGAAAGCTTAAAAATTGACCAATATTAGGCAAACATTCTGATTTTTCCTTAGTGTCTAGGATTTTTTTTTTCTGATCTTTGAACTGCGCTCGACGATTTGCCCCAAGATCGTCGAACGGAGATCGACGATTTCCAAACATCGTCGAACTGAGTTCAGCGCCTCTCAGATAGTATGAACTATCTCTTCCGGTCAACGATCGTCGAACGGCGCTCTACGATTCTGTTCTCTGAACGATCGTCGAACAGAGATCGACGCTCTCCAATATCGTCGAACGGAGATCGACGATGTTGAAGACTCTTCAGATTCCTTTAGAAGCCTCGATCGTCGAACTGAGTTCAACGATCTTTCCAATTCTGCGTCGAACCCTAATATAAAACTCTTTTTTCGCCGTCGTTCTCTTTTGCGCTTTCGATTTCTCTGCAAGAATTTTCTTTCCCTCCAAACAGTTCTGCACTTGGTCGTTTTGTTTGTTGAGTTTTTGCAGGTACCAATGGCCGTGTCAGTTGCTGTTCTTGCTGCAATGAAGTTTGATGCTGGGTTTGACATTGATCTGGAATCCTTCAGCACCACTGACCAGATTTTTCAAGACATACTGGGTTTGTTCAAGGACCAGAATCTGACAGCATTAATGACCACCAGGATCAAGTTGGCTTCTGATGAAATCAAGGAGTGGGTTTATACTGCTCATAATCAAGATAACAGCACTATAGTTGGGTCAATAGCTGGAAATCAGGTACCCTTGACCCCCACAATTTTAACAGAAGTTTTTGGATTAAGAAATGGAGAAGACTCTGCTGAATTATCTGGAGATGAGGTTTCTGAACTGCTTGCCAGAATGGGTCATCCAGAGGGAAACCCTAGCAAGCTCTTCAAGAGGAATCTGTTTGTTGAATATAGGTTCCTGGCAGATGTGGTAGGGAAAGTGCTGCTGGCAAAGCACTCTGCCCATGATACTATATCAAGATACCAGCTCTGCCTCATGGGAGCTCTTGTGGACAAGAAGAATCTGAATTGGGGAGAGATTTTCTTTGACCTCATCAAAAATAAAATACACAAAAGTTTTGTTAATTTTGGAAGAATTATTGGAGTTTTCCTGCAGCACAGGTGCCCTGCCTTGCTGGTCTCCTCTGGAGTTCATATCAATGCCTCCAAGAGACTGACCTGTGCCCTCTTTGGAAAGTGTGACAGGCAAATAAGCAAGCCTAGCAGGCCCTCCTCCAGCGCCCCTTCAGGCACAAGGACTCAAAGAGTCACTCCTCCACAGGTCTCTGCCCCTGCAGATGACCTGGCTACTGTTGTTGCTGCCTCTCCTCCTCCTCCAATTCCATCCCTTCCCTTACCATCCACCATTCCAGCTCCCTCCACCATCACCATATCTAGCCCATCTCCAACATCAACTCCATCTCCAGAACCCATTCTACCTCCACCAGCAGACCAATTCCAACCACTGTTCTCTTACCCTCCACCAGATGTGACCTCTTCCCCCTCTATTCCATCCTTCACCCTACTGGATGATTCCTTTATGGATGATTCCACATCATCTCCTCCTGATTTACCTTCCTCCTCCACTTCATTCCAAGACCTCCTCCACCACATCATAGACCAGCCAACATTCACTCCATCCATATCAATTCCCCCGTCCTCCATATCCACCCTCCCAACACCTGAGCCATCCCTTCCACAATTCTCCAGCCCTCCACTTCCAGAACCCTCAGCTGCTTCCATACCTTCTACCTCTGCTCTAGCTCTTGAGCAAGTAGACCTCTCAGCCCTAGCTGACAGGCTGTATGAGTTACTTGCCCCCAGGCTAACTCTGCTATTGGAGACCTCTTTGGCTCCACTCCACCTGTCAGTGGCAGCCCTTTCTGCCAGGCTCTCTTCCCTCTTCCCTCAGGCATCACCTACAGCAGTGTGCCTTGATCCAGATGTATCTACATCTAGGAAGGGGGAGATGCCATATGAAGAAAGCCTTCATGCTGTTGCTGCTGCTATTTCTGTGACTGCTGCTCCTCCTCTTGCTGATGCTGCTGTGCCTCCTACTGCAGTTCTTGCAATAGACCTCAGGTCTTTGCTATCTGTTTTTGATTCTGCCTACTTTAGTTGTCTGCCAGAGGTCCATGCTGTCCAGCCTCCAGAAGACTTATCCAAGGCACTTGTGCCTTTTTCTTGCTGTGACCCTAGGATGATCTCCTCCTTTGTAAATTCAGTCATTGCTGCTGCTTCTGAAGAAAGGACTGATTTTGCTTCTGAGATTACTGATACTGCTGCTGAAGTTCCTACTGCTTCTGATGAGCCAATATCCAAGGACATTCTGATGTCAGAGGCCACTGAATTTGAGCCTTCTGCAGACTTTGATGCTGTTTCTGCTGTTTCTGCTATTGTCAGTGAAGTTGTTGCTGCTATCAACTCTTCAGTTTCTGTTGCTGATAGTGAATCTGGTGTTTCTACTGTTGTTAGTGAAGCTGTTGCTGTTGTTGTCACCTGTCTAGAGCCTGCTGCTGCTGTTGTTGCTTCTACTTCACCTTCTCCATCTGCTGCTGTCCCTGCTGTTACCATCTCAACACCTGCTGCTGCTGTTTCAACTTCTGCCTCATCTGCTGTTGTACAACTGAAGAAAGATCTTATGAGGAAAATAGATGCTCTATATGATGATCAGAGTTCTGAATCTGATGAATTTAAAACAGACTCTGATGACTTATCTGCTACCATTGCCAGGAAAAGGAAGGCAAGGAGCAAAGCAATGAAAAGGGTACCTCCTGCTAAAGTCAAAGATAACAATGACATTCCATACAATATCCTTCATAACTGCCCAATCACTGAACACTGGATGCAATATTCTAAAAATCAGCTAAAAGCAATGAAGAAAAAGAGAAAATATGAGAAGGGTTCATCCCCATTCCAGCACTCTCATCCTCCTCCACCACCTCCTCCTAATGCAGGTGCAGGTGGAAGCTCTGCAAGTCAACCCCCAGCTAGAAGTCAGGCTCCCTATCAATCTCATGCCAGATCTTATCACAGGGAAAGCCAATCCAGGGGTTCACATTCTAGGAGAGGAGGATATAGAGGAACTCAAAGAGATATTCAAGTATATTCCAAAGGGTACTCCAGGCAGCACCCATATTCTAGGGGAGGACATATTTCATCTGATACATCATTAGGTCCTTTCCCTTACAAGCTGAAAGAGACTGTGTCTGCCAGGCCTCCTCAAGACAATCCTTCCAACAGGTATGAGCCACCTGTACCTTTTGAGGACCCTGAAAATAATCCATCTGCTTGGAATGCCAGGATGAAGGAATTGGCTGCACTGGATCAGATTAAGAAGGCCAGAGAACAAGGAATAGATTCTTCCAACATTTCTACAATGTCTGAGCAAAGACAGAAAGAATTAGAGAAATATGCTTCCAGTAAATTCTTTGATGCTGAGAGATACATGGAATTACATCCTACAGCTGTGGTTCCCAGGCCTACAAAGCAAACTTATTTGGGTGCAGCAGATGACACCAGGTCCAACAAAGAAGCCCTCAATCCAAACAGAGAAATTAAACTTGTCAAAGGCAAAGAGAAGAAATGACATTGTAAGGTGACAGTTTCTGTGAATTCTGATTGCTATCTGGATGATATATATATATCTCTGTGATTCTGCTTGTCTAGCTATTGTTTTTCTGCTTTAATACTTGTATGTTGTTATTTAAATTTTTCCAAAGTCTGTAAATAGTAATCCTAACCCAAATAGGGGGAGATTGTTGGAACACCCTATTACTAATTTGGGTCAGGATCACTATGTCTCTAGGAACCTTTGCTTGACCTTCTGTATAGCTTAATAGGTCAATTAGAATTGAGTCTAAGGGTTAGAAGTCTAGGTTTGGAAGCTGCCCTGAAAGACCAGGATTCTCTGTCTGAAGACCAAGTCATATCGTCGAGCTCAGCATGACGATTCGTCGAACTCCGGTCGACGATTGTGTAGCTCAACTTCGACAGATCGTCGAACTCCATTCGACGATCGCTGAGCTCAACTTCATAATATCGTCGAACTCCATTCGACGATCGGTGAGCTCAGGTCGACGATTTTGACTCTGCTTTGGATCTTTATCTCTGAGCTCAGTTCGACGATCTTTGAGCTCAGATCGACGATATTTTGCTGCTGTGTGTTTCCAGATCGCTGAGCTCAGCTCGACGATAGCAGAGCTCAGTTCGACGCCTTCAGATAACTTCCAGAATTCAAATTCAAAATCAGTTAGGAGTTATTCTGCAATTAATTCAGAGATTTGCTAGCCGTTTTCATTTATTTCTGGACCAAGTTTCAAGGGATTTTTCAAGGAATAATTCTGTGGACTTTCCTCCAGAAGAGATTATGCAATTAAGGATGCAATTAATGCATGCCAACGGCTATAGTTAATAGAGAATGATATTCTATTCTGGACCAGAGAATAAAAGATAGAATGTTTTTTGAATCTCCAAGAGAACAAGAAGAACACACACAATACAGATTACAGAGACATTCAAAAATCTTCTGTCACAAAGAATTCTGAAGAACACTCATCCAAGAAGATCAAGATTTCTTCAGATCTCTATAGTTTTCAAAGTGTTCAAGGCCAACATATTTCCAGACTCCAGACACTCAACATTTCAACAATTGCTGAAATCATCTATTGTTGGAGTTCAACCTTTGAAGGCCTATCACCCTCAGCAAAGCTTTTCTTCCTGAAGATCTCAAGGATTCAGGGGGAGCTTTGACATCAATCCACATAGTCTTCTCAGTTGTTTGAGAAAGAGAAGACTTCCATCACTCTCTCACCCCCACTCTGTAAAGGGTTTTTCAAACTCCCTTCAAAAGTTTGAACCTGGTTTTTGAGCACCTTGTCAAAAGCTCATTGGTGGCAAGACACCTGATCAAAAAATCTGCGTTGGTTTTTGAGCACCTTATCAAAAGCTCATTGGTGCCCAGGACACCTGATCAACTCATCCTGCAGTGGATTCCTACCTAGGGTGGTAGAAGAGTGGATGTACCCAAGCTTGGGGAACCACTATATTTCCTTGTGTCTTCTGGTTTTGCTTGCTTTTATGTTTGTTTCTGGCCTTGATTTTTCCTGTGTTTAGTTTTTGTTTAACCTTATGCTGTGATTAGATTTATTATTGCTTCCCTGCTCACACATATTACAACAATAGTTGTAAAAGTTTTTAAAGCACCATATACTCTATTCACCCCCCTCTAGAGTATATTAGATCTAGTTGCACTTTCAGGGTTTGTGAAGGATATGGAGTGATATGTCCTTGTATGGACTTGGAGTTCTGCCCATGAGGTCATAGGGTCGTGAATACCCCTAGGAAGGATTTTTGTAACAATTAGACTTAGGCACACAACTTAAATCAATTGGGAATTGTTTAGGCCTATACCTTTATTAGAAAATTTGAAAGGGTCATATGACCTTGGATCCTTATGAAATTTTGATAGAAGAGTTTTTATGACAATATGAGTCTCTGGAATTTATTGTAGGATTTTTGGAAGAAATTATCTCATACTTGTAATTATAACCTTTATGTTGCCCCTATGGATGATTTTGATAAAATCATGGTTAAACTAACTTAGAATATTATGAAACTTAGTCAGTGATGATTTATGATAAATTAAAGCCTTGGTAATTTTTTTGTACCTGGTGGATAATATTTTGAGGTACTTCTCTCTTTAATTCTATTTATATTGAATTAATTATTTAGGGGCTGATACTTTTATGAAAGTTTGTTAAACTTAGAATTCTTTGTTATTTTAGCATCATATAGTGATCATAATTTTTGGGAAGGCCATAACTTAAGAAAATCTAGTACTCCATGTTCAAAATTACTAATGACATAACTTTTGGAAAAAATTAATAAATTCCAAATTAATTAGAAAAATTACAAGTTTCTGGATTTAGGCTAAATGTGTCATGATAGACCCCCAATAATTATCTTAGGGCTTTTTGATGAAAATTTGGAGTACCTCCTATCATGTACATCATATAGCTTAGATTGGTCTGCATATAATAAAACTGCGAAAATTGTGATAGCATGTGGAATGGATATAGGGAGATTGAGTTAATAGTTCTCTGACTTTGGTTAAGTGAAAATGCGTTCATCATTAGGAGTCATGATGTGGAAGTATTGAGTTGACTGATGTTAAATGGTGCTCGGGATCGACGTAACATCGTCCTTCCTGTGGAGAGAGAAAAGAGTCAAATGCACTAGGGTTAGATTAAGTACAACCTTAAATGAGGTTTATTATGGATAGATACCAATAATAATAAGTACCTTGTGAAAGGGAGCTTTGGGATTCAACCCATCGTAGTTCCTAGTTCCCTCGAGAGCCCTTCATAGGGAATGTCTTGGGCAGTCCAAGGTTAGCGTAAACCGTAAGACTAAATGGAATACAAGAGTAATTAGAAATACTATAGGCTTGCACTTACACTCACACTCCCCGGTGTTGTGGGAGTTAGGTTGGGTCTCACGAGCGGTAGGCTCGGTGGTTTTGGTGGTGGGCAGGTTAGTCCGGTGAGCCGATGGCTCGGTAGATATTTGTGTCGGATGGCTTAGTCCGGGGAGCTTTGGCTCTATAGATATTTGTGACGGACGGGATGGTCCGGGGAGCTCTGGCTCAGTAGGAAAATACATTAATGTTGCATGTGCATAAGTATAAGGTGGTGGGTTTTCGGTATTGGAGGGTCGTCGCACCGATACCAATACGTTGACTCGGCAAGTGTGGTTTTGCACTTAGCCAAATAAAGTCTGGTGCGCCAGCCGACAAAAGTAAACAGGAGCTCCGCTTAGTGCACCAACATTGAAGCATACGATAGATCTGACTGGTAGTGCTGATACCGATTTAGAGGTCGGCGAGGCCCAACCCACCGCTTCCGTTTGCCACTACGGAGGTATCCTGGGAGGTTAGGCTCCATAAAGGGGGAACTAAAGGTCTGTGTGCACAGGGCTGTGTGTGTGAGTTGCACTTTCATGTTCATACCATAGCATACTTGTATGACATAGCATAACCATTGCACATAACCCTTGACACTTATTGTGTAAATTGGTATGATACTCTTTATACAATATGCCTTGCAAAAGGACCCCTTGGTCTATAGGTTTGTATAGGCATTCCTATAGGTCATGGTTACTTAGTTTGCCTTCTCATACTTTACTTGCTCACCTTTTCATGTGTATTCTTATATTACTTACCTACTATTTGCTTACTTATACTTGCTGTGATTTTATGCTCATGTTAGACTAGTTCCCCCATCACCTGCTTACTTTGTTACTCTCCACCTTAAATACCTTCCCTTTCTTCCTCCCCGCTTGGTACCTATGTGTCATGGGGGAGGGGTGGGGGATGATATGACTTAGTCTTTTAGACTAACGGTCGTTGACCAAATCATTTTAGGGGATCGTGGAGCCGAACCAGGAGGTGCAGCCCCAGAGGTTGGTGCGCTTGGAGACGGGACAGTCTAACACGAGAGTTCACACTGTAGGGATAGTGAGTCCCAATCATTTGTACTTATTATAAATTTGCTTCCACGATGAGTGACTTGTAGCGAGTATCATAATGTATCGGACAGGAGCCCTTTTTATTAGTACTTTGATTTATCATTACTATGGACTCTCCCTTCGTGGAGATTTATTTATATTCATGTGATTTTTGTGGACCAACATCTGAGTTTATTTTACTCTTGTACTCACTCTTCTCTTCTGCGATCGGTATGGCCGACAAGATCGGCGTTTTGTAGTGAATCCCTTCCCGGGCGTGTTGGTGTCACCACAAAGTGGCTGTTCTAGGCATAATACCCCGATAGTTTTGAAAACAAGAGGGTCTTACAGCCTCAAAATGAGATGGGTGGCAATTAGACTTAGCAGTTTAGTCTTCATCATACCAAAGGGGAGGATTATCTAGAGTGTCTCTTATGCTATTTGAGATCCAAGTAGCATGCTCAGAGCTTGCCTTTATCATCACTTTCTCCCCCTTTATGACTTCTCTTTCAACATGATCTCTTAATCATTCATGTGGAATCTTATTGACCATCTAGATAATTGATTCCTGAGGTTAAAGCATTCTTTACTTTGAGTAAATGTTCATCTAAATCTTTGTCAGAAGCCTTGATATTTTAATCAAAGAGGTTGAATGAGTTATCAGCTGAGTTTCAATTTCCTTGGAGGTAGAAGTTATCTTGGTTTCCAAAGCAGTAGTTTGTTCAGCCATCTTGACCAGTGAAGTATTATGCAATTCAATCATGTTTTCATTCATTCTATTTTGATTCTCAAGGACATAGCCTTGTTTTAAAGCTATTTCGTTTTCAGTTTTCCGTGATTCTTGTTGTTGTTTAGCAATGTATACCACAACATTTGCTTCTCTTGTAAAGAAATCTGTCATATCTTTCTTTAGCAAATTTACTTCAAATCTTATAGATTTGATGTCCTGAGCCAGATGAAAATGCAACTCTTTATTGCTTTCATCTACATACTTCTCAAGTTGAGTTCTTTGTTGGTCAAGCATTATTTGCAGTTGAACTATAATTGAGCTTAAATCCATTGCAGGAGCTGGTGTAGTCCAGACTGAATGATCTTCTTGTAGCTTTTACTACTCTTTTCGAGTTCAATTATTTTCCTCTTTTTCAGCTGAGAGGCTTCTTTCTCCTCAGATTCAAATGAACTCACCACCTCAACAAATGTAGGCTCTTTAGCTGTTTTAGTTGTTGGGGCCTGATCGGCTAACTCCCCCTCAACCATTATATTTTCTTCACCAATGTTGGTGTTTTCTAAGTTAGCCTCATCTTGCTGAACTTCCGCATCTGGAACAGGGTCATATGGAATAACAGTTATTTCCCCCTGGATATCTAGATTTGTATTCAGAATAATTTCTTCTTCAGTTTCTTTGGAGATTGCATCCTCAATCTCTCTCTCAGGCATATCTTTTTCAGGAACTTCTACTTGTTTCAGAGCTGTGTCTAGCTCTTATATTGCCTCCATTACTATGACATTTACAGTGTCCTTATCTAAGTCTGGCAGTATATTGAGGTTCTCCCCCCTCAATTTGATCCATCTCTTGTATTGTCTCCCACTCCACCTGATTACCAGTTCTAGGTGAGGGCCTTGGAGATTTCTCAGCTATTGTATCTGAAAGAATTGGTTTCAAGATTACCTAAACACCTAGAGGGGGGGGGGGTGAATAGTTACAATTATTTTTTATTGCTTAGGCAGACAAATTTATAACAATAAGACCTGTTATGCACACTGTAACAATAAGACATGTTATGCACACTGTCACAACACAGATAAAAATAAACACAGCACACACATAATACACACAGTTTTATAGTGGTTCCCCAAGTGATGGGTACATCCACTTTCCCCCTCGCCTATCTAGCAGTATACTAGATTCAGCCTAACTTCCTTCTTCCTTCTCAGATCCTCAGATCATATAACTCAGAACCCTGAATGGTTCCTACAACTCAGACTTCAGCAAGTCCTACAGCTCAGATTCTCTCAAAGAATCCTACCTCAGAGTGAGTCCACACTCCTACAACTCAGGCACACAGGCCCTACCTCAGCCTCTTCCACAGACCTACAACTCAGAGATATTAATCCCCTACCTCAGGCACTCAGCCCTACCTCAGCCTTTATAATTTAGACTTACAACTCAGATATATGATAGATCCTACTGTAAATTGATAATAGAAAAGAATAAATCCTTCACCCAGGTAGAGAGAGAAAGGGATGAGGTTTCTTGATCAGTTCTTGATAGAACAGATAACTTTAGAATCAACCTGTCTTAGCTTCTTCAAAGCTTCTTGAATTTGAACAAAGTAGGGTTGATCTTCTTGTGAAGTGGAGTTGATCCTCAATCCAGCTTCTTTATTTTTTTCAGAATTAAATCTGAATTCTTCTTGCAGACTTGTTCAGGAACTACTAGAGATTTGATGACTTCTGGATGAAAACTTCTCTTCTTCTTCTTAGATTGGTTCTGTCTTTTTATGCTTTAAGCTCTCTATCTATCTGATGATAGAACATATCTTTATATAGGCTTCATCCAAGGTTACCGGCTGATTCAGTTCATAACAACCTTCTGATAGCACTAACAGATGCAACAACCTTGTTGGTCATGATAGCTGTCAAGTCACCAGTTACTTCATTATACTTTGTCTCAGTCAGCAAAGTATCGAGACATTCCTTTAAATATGTCGACACAAAAAGACTATGTGTCGACACAATCCTTGGTGATGTCGACACAACTCCCATAATGTCGACACAACATACTTTAATCTTCTTGACACTACTCCTGTAAAATGTGTCGACACAAGTCTTGTATGTCGACATAAATATTTCTTGTCTTGACATTGTGGTTGTCTTGATACAATTCTGGAATGTGTCGACACAAGTCCGGTGTGTCGACACAATTGCTGTAGACATAATTCTGTGTGTCGACACAACCTGTGTGTCGACACAGTTGTTGACGACTGAGCTTTTTGTGTGTCGACACAAGTCCTGGGTATCGACACAGTTGTTGTCGACTGAGCTTTCTGTGTGTCGACACAAGTCCTGTGTGTCGACACAGTTGTTGTTGACTGAACTTTCTGTGTGTCGATACAAGTCCTGTGTGTCGACACAAACTGACTCCTAGTGTCGACATAGCCTTTCCCATGTGTCGACACAATGCTTCTCAAGTGTCGACACTTGTACTTAGAAAATTTTTTTTCATTTCCTTAACCTGCACATGGAAACTCAACACCATATCAAATACAACTTGATGAATATCATTGAGTTAGGTGAGGTTTCTCCAAATCTGGTACACATTTTCCAATGTACCCAACAATCTTCCCATATTTGGAGAAGTCATAACCCTTAGTCAATGACATACATCACTTATAATAAAACACAAAAAAATGATGTACAAACATTTCTCAGACAGGGTAATTTATAGACAGAAACAAAATACTATATCAACACAAAGTATGATAACATGTAATGAACATGAATCAAAGTTTTGTTGAATTACAAAAGTGTTTAACATTCAAATGATTACATAGATTTACACATTGTTAAAATCTAATAAAACTATCCTAAGGCTGATTAGGCTCCTTGATCACTATTCCTTTGCCAGGTTGAACCCTTGCTTGTACACTAGTTCCAGTGTCTTCAGCTAGCTTCTTTCCTTTAAGATCTTTCTTCTTAAGCTCTTCAGCCTTGGTCTTCTGCCTTTCACAATAATGGTAAGGCTTAGGGAAGTATTTACTTGGCTCCACAGCAGTAGCAGGTACCTTCCCAGCTTTTTGATCTCTTCTAAACTAATATATGACATCTTACCTCTGTTGATACTTGTTCCACTCTAGTTCAGAATACCACTTGCCTCAATCATGCATTTTATCTTTCACAGCTTGCCAGGTAGTGAGTATTATGTTCCTTGAAGTGGGACTCCATCTTTCAAAATCTGGCTTTGATTCAGCCAGTTCTCTAAATCTTTTCTTGGAAAGTTGAGCTTCTTACTCTCTCTTTAATGCAGCCTCAGGCATTTCCACTTTCTCAATTATAACATTCTTAGCAGCCTCTGGAGGGCTATACATCTGTTGAACCAGTTGTTGAATTCCCTCAAATTTAGAAGGGAGGTATATGATTTGAGCTACCTCCTGCTGACCCCTTCATTTCCTGCAGCTTGAATGCCTGACTCAGTTGTATTATCATCATCACACAAGGGTGGATATCCAAGAGTGGCTCTGATAGAATTAGTTATCCATTTGGCATGATCAGAGCCTGCATTGACTAACAACCTCTCCCCCTTTATGACTTCTCTCTCAACATGATCCCTGAGATCATCCTTTTGGAACCTTATCTGATTAGCGAGATAATTTGTTCCTTCCTTGTAGAATGCTCTGAACTTCAACAACTGGTCAAAAATTATCTTCTGAGATTCTTGAAGAGCAATGCTAACATCAGACAAATGTGCTTTGAGAAGTGTATCAAACTCAGTCTTATCGTTAGCAATGTTTGCAGTTAAAGCAGTTGTTGTATTCTGAAGTTCTGTGACAATCACATTATGAGATTCAGTAAGATTGTCATTCATTCTAATTTGATTTTCTAGGACATATCCTTGCTTTACCACTATATCATCAATCTGTGTCCTTACCTCTTGTTGCTGCTTGGCTAGATAAACTACAACATTACCTCTCTTATGGAAATAATCTGTCATCTCCTTATTATTTTGATTTACTTCAAATCTGATTGACTTAATGTCTTGTGCCAAGGTGAACTGGAGGTCTTTGTGACTTTCATCTATATATTTCTCCATGGCTGCTCTTTGTTCATCCAGTTTAACCTGCAGAGCCACCAACAGTGAACTGTATTCAACTACTGGGGCTGGTTGTTGAGTGACTGTTTGCAAAGCCCTCTTGTAGCTTAAGCTCTTCTTCTTGACAACCATAAGTTTCCTTTTCTTGGCTTTGGAGGCCTCATCATCTTCAGAAGCTGAGGAACTATCTATATCAACTGGCTCTTTAGGACTTGAGGGCAGCTCCTTCTCAGTCTTAGGCAACTCCTCCTCAGTCCTTGCCTCCTGAATATCAGGAAATAACTCTTCAAGAGTGAATTCTTGTTGAGTTTGTACAGGTGGAACATCTGTATCTTGTATAGTTAATGGGGCATCATCTAATACAGATGTGTCTTCCATTATTATATCCTGTACAGGGACATTGTCTTGGGCAGTCTGTACAACATCAGTCAGATGCACAATTAGTGTATCTGGCTCAGTATCTAGTGTAGTTTGATTAATATCATGTATTACCTCAAGAATAGTTTGAGTGGCTGTTTTACTCTATAATGCAGCTTGCTCGTTCTCATGAGCAACTTCTGAAGGTAATGTATCTTGTTGAGATGAAGCTGGAGAAAGCTCATTGGCTCCCCCTAGATGAGGCACTTCCTGGACTTGATCCAGTTGGATGGTGCTTTCTGGAATATGCTCCCCCTGCACCTGACTATTATCTACATGCTTAGGAGCAGGTGATTTACTTGTAGATTCTGGTTATTCTTCATCTGAACTGAAGGTCACTTGTTCTTCTGAATCACTAGAAGATTCAGGTTTCCTGAGGGTTTGTTTCCTTTTTTGCTGTGGTAGTTATTTTTGTGGAGTAGGAATATCTTTTGTTAGCACCCATTCCCATCTGGAGAGTATTCTTAAATCCATCCTTCTCATGTGGTTGATCTTAGATCCTACTGTCTGGTGCATCACTTTAGGTATAGTCGCAGCCAGATATAGACTTAGTATTATACCTAGGTTTTGTTTCTTGAAGCTTTCTTTTATCTTCTCAAATATTACTGTAGACCAGTTAGTGTTGATCTTGAAGATGACTCTGGTCATGAGGCTGAACATGTAGGCAGATATCATATCATGACCTCCTGGTTTGCATAGAATCACTTTTCCAACTATTTCAGAAAGAAATTTTCGTTGGGAGTTCATCCCCTTTCTATTCATAGAAGATCCAATCTTGGTGGTGGGATCCAGTCCAAACCATTGGAGAGCTTCCCCAGTCTTGGAAGATGCAACCTCATCTTCTTCTTGAACTCTGGGCAGGTGTAGAGTCTTTCTTAAATTCTTCAAGGTGAGTTTGACCTTTGTGCCTTGAACTGAGGACCTAATCTTTAGTCCTGTTGAATCCAGAGATGCTGCTGCATAAAATTCAAGGATCTCCTTCTTCCAAATCTTTATCGGTTCTGACACCAGGTATTCTAATCCATTGACGGTGATTAGGGTAATCACCGCTTTGATGTCGGGTTGCACTGTCAAAGGCATCACAAATGAGTTCATAGACCACGTTAATGTTGTCATCTTGTTTGGGCGCCATTGGGAATGAGAGAAATTTTGAATTAGAAAGAGGAAGAATTTGTCGACACAAGGATTTTGTCTCGAGAATTTGGAGAGCGTGTCGACATGGTTTGTTTTCGACCTATTTATATGTTTCTAGACACAGAAGGTCAAAAGGCATGATGAAATACACTTAATGTGTCGATACTGTTGAGACAGTATCGACACAGACTACTAAGGTCTCGATAGAGGTATTTACTACTATGTGTCAACACCAAACTGTGTGCCGACATAAATTTCTTGATGTGTCGACACAATTTACTTCAAGTGTCGACACCAAACTAAGTGTCAGAAATTCTCTGAGTCGACACCAAATTCTAAATGTCGACACAACTTTCTGGATGTGTCGACACAACTTTCTTGAAATGTTGACACCAACTACTAAGTGTCGACACAGACTTCTTCATGTGTCGACACAGAATTACTTAGTCAAATTTGTCATTCTATTCTATGTTCAGCATTCCTAATTTAATTTTGAAATTATTGAATTTAGTTTCATCCAGGGGTTTGGTGAACATGTCAGCAATTTGATAATTAGTATTGACAAATTCTAAACATATATCTTCTCTTTCTACATGATCTCTAATGAAGTGAAGTCTGATTTCTATATGCTTAGTTCTGCTATGTGAAACAGGATTTTTAGCAATAGAAATAACACTTGTAGAATCACAAAATAATGGAGTTCTACTTACCTTGAGACCATAGTATTCAAGTTGATGTTGAATCCATAATAGCTGAGCACAACAGCTGCCTGCAGCAACATATTCTTACTCAGCAGTGGATATTGCCATACTAGTCTGTTTTATACTGCTCTAGGACACCAATCTTCCACCTAAAAACTGACATGTACCAGTAGTACTTTTCCTGTCTTCTTTGCATCCAGCAAAGTCTGCATCTGAATACCCAGTCAGTAGAAAATCTCTATTCCTAGGGTACCAAAGGCCAAGATTTGGTATTTCCTTAAGATATCTCAAAATTCTTTTGACTGCAGTATAATGAGACTCTTTAGGGCTGGCTTGATACCTAGCACAGACACATGTAGCATACATGATGTCTGGTCTACTAGCAATTAAGTATGAAAGGGAGCCAATTATCCCTCTATACAAAGACTCATCTACAGGTTTCCCCGCATCATCTTTGCATATATGCATACTTGACCCCATTGGAGTTCTCATGGTGGAGGATGACTGCATGCCATACTTCTTAATCAACTCCTTGGTGAAATTAGACTGAGATATGGACAAGCCATCATCAGTCTGTCTAACTTGGAGTACCAAGAAGAATTTAAGCTCACTCATACTGCTCATCTCAAACTTCCCTTGCATAAGTGTTGGAACACCCTATTACTAATTTGGGTCAGGATCACTATGTCTCTAGGAATCTGTGTTTGACCTTCTGTATAGCTTAATAGGTCAATTAGAATTAAGTCTAAGGGTTAGAAGTCTAGGATTGGAAACTGCCCTGAAGACCAAGTTTTCTGTAGACCAAGTCTAAATCGTCGAGCTCAGCACGACGATTCGTCGAACTCCGGTCGACGATCGTCTAGCTCAACTTCAACAGATCGTCGATCTCCATTCGATGATCGCTGAGCTCAACCTCATAATATCGTCGAGCTCCACTCGACGATCGCTGAGCTCAACTTCACAATATCGTCGAACTCCATTCGACGATCGGTGAGCTCAGGTCGACGATTTTGACTCTGCACTGGATCTTTATCTCTGAGCTCAGTTCGACGATCTTTGAGCTCAGATCGACGATTGTTTTGCTGCTTGAATTTTCCAGTTCGCTGAGCTCAGCTCGACGATAGCAGAGCTCAGTTCGACGATTTCAGTTATCCTTCAGAATTCAAATTCAAATCAGTTAGAAGTTATTCTGCAATTAATTCAGAAGATCTGCTAGCCGTTTTCATTTACTTCTGGACCAAGTTTCAAGGGATTTTTCAAGGAATAATTCAGTGGACTTTCCTTCAGAAGAAATTATGTAATTAAGGCTGTAATCAATGCAGACCAACGACTATCTTTGACAGAGTGATATTCTATTCTGGCACAGAGAATAAAAGACATAATGTTTTTGAATGAAAGAAGAAGATATACAGAGATTGAAAAGAAGAATTCTGAAGAACACTCATCAAAGAGATCAAGCAATCTTCAAATCTCTTCAGCTCTCAAAGTGTTCAAGGCCAACATCATTTCAAGACTCCAGACACTCAACATTTCAGCTTGCTGAAATCATCTTTTGCTGGAGATCTATCTTTGAAGGCCTATCACCCTCAGCAAAGCTCATCTTCCTAAAGATCAAGGACTCAGGGGGAGCTTTGACATCAATCCACTTAGTGTTCTCAGTTGATTGAGAAAGAGAAGACTGCCATAACTCTCTCACCCCCACTCTGTAAAGGGTTTTTCAAACTCCCTTCAAAAGTTTGAATCTGGTTTTTGAGCACCTTGTCAAAAGCTCATTGGTGGCAAGACACCTGATCAAAAAATCTGATTTGGTTTTTGAGCACCTTATCAAAAGCTCATTGGTGCCCAGGACACCTGATCAACTCATCCTGCAGTGGATTCCTACCTAGGGTGGTAGAAGAGTGGATGTACCCAAGTTTGGGGAACCACTATAATTCCTTGTGTCATCTGGTTCTGCTTGTTTTCTTTTTTGTTTCTGGCCTTGATTTGTCTGTGCTTAGTTTTTGCATAGTTTGGTTCTGTGATAGATTTATATTTGCTTCCTTGCTCACACTCATTACAATAATTGTTGTAAAGCTTTGCAAAAGTTTTTCTTTGTGTTTTAAAAGCACCATATACTCTATTCACCCCCCTCTAGAGTATATCAGATCTAGTTTCCCTTTCAATTGGTATCAAAGCGAGGTTGGTTAAACATACCATACCTGATTGGTTGTACAGGCTAACACCTGAACCAGATCCCAAACTAGATCTGTTTTCTTTTGTATTTTATTATTAGATTTTGTTTGCACAAATCATGGCCCAAAACAAAGATTATGCTAGCACCAGACCTCCAGTGTGTAATCTGTCAAAGTTTGCACTTTGGAAAGCAAGGATTAGACTCTACATGAATTCTATTGACGAAGATATATTTAATTCTGTTTTGACAGTGTGTCCAAGACCCCCAGAAAGCACAAGTACAAATGCTGTTCCACCTCCATCAGGAACAGATGCTGACATCAAAAGTGGAAAGTAGCTGATGCCAAGGCTATGAACATTCTAGCCCAGACAATGTCAGATGACATTTTTCAAAAGGTAGCTGAATGCAATTCAGCCAAGGAAATTTGGGACAGGCTCTCAGAAATTGTCTCTGGCTCAGCTGATGAGAGAAAGGACAGAAGATCCCATCTCATCTCCCAATATGAGAACTTCAAGAAGGGAGAGACTAAGTCAGTGGGAGACATGTATAACAGACTGAGTCTAATTGTCAGTGAACTGAGGACATTAGACAAAGAGATCTCACTGACAGAACTTAATGACAAGATCCTAATGTGCTTTCCCAGCACTTGGGATTCAAGAATCTGGCCAATTAAAGATGCCAGAAGTCTGAATGAGATCACCACTGAAGCCTTGTTGGGTAAGCTCAAATCTTATGAGCTACTCATCAAGAACAGAGAGGAAGAACAGAAGGCTGCTTCACCAGCCACAAGAAAGGAGAAGACCATAGCATTTAAGGCAACTGAGGATCTGCCTGAAGAAAAGGGAACAGGCAATGATGAACTTCTCAGCTTGTTGGCCAAAAGATTCTATAAGATGGCCAGAAAGGACTTCAGAAGAAGATCATACAAGGAGCAGGATAAGCCAAGGTATGACAAGTCCATTGGCAATAACAAAGACATTATTTACTTTGGTTGCAGGAAACCAGGGCATATAGTTCCTGACTGTCCAGAGAACAAGAACAAGGACAAAAGGGAAAGAAAAGAGAGAAGAAAGGAGAAAGACTCCAAAAGGAGTGGCAATAGCAAACCTTCTTCCAGCAAAAATAAGCATACAAGGAAAGGATTTGTTGCTGAATCCTGGAGTGAGACTGAAGAGCAGTCAGAAGCCTCTTCCAGCTCCAGTGATGATGAGGATGATACAGAGGAAAAGGAGTTCTGTATGATGGCAATCAATGCCTCACAACACAACTCAGAGGAAGAGGAGTTAGAGTCAGACTCAGAGACTCAACCTGAAGAAGATCAGGTAATCAGCTCTTTTGATTTTACTTCAGAAGATTTTAAATCTGAATTTAAAGCACTATGTCTAGACCTGCTAGAGTCTGAGAAAGAGATCATCTCTCTCAGAAATCAATTATCTGAACAAAATGTTTTAAAATCAGAAAACCTCAAACTCTCTCAGGAGTTGGAGAACTATAGGGAACAGATAGCTACACTGAAAAGTGAGCTCTCTGAGGCCAAGAAGCTTGAAGAATCTCTCAATAGGAGAAGCCTCAAGCTGATGGACATCACAAGTACAGTGAACTCAAGATTCAACAGTACACTGGGCTTGGGTGCCTCATCCAGCCAACCTATTGTTCTAACAACTCCCATCAAGTTCATTTCTGACAAGGGAAAGGGAGTTGTAGAGGTTGCCAGGAAAAATTCTGATCTGCCTCAGAAAACTAAGTCCCAGCTGAAATCGTCGAACGGAGATCGACGATCGCCGAATGAAGATCGACGATCGCCGAACGCAGCTCGACGATCTCAGGAAAAATCGTCGAACGCAGATCGACGATCTCAGCCGCGATCGTCAAACGCAGGTCGACGATCCCATATACCTGACCTCAGCCATAGTCGACCGTCGAACGAAGCTCGACGATCTGACCCACGATCGTCAAACGCAGCTCCAAGATCGTCGAACAGAGGTCAGAGCTCTGGAAACTTTTTCAAAGGCAAGTCAAAATTGAATCCTAAGGGTTCTTCATCCCAAACCTTCAACCCTTATACTGAATGGATTATACCTCCAAGGAGATATCATCCTGAAGGATATAAGAGTCAGCCAGGGATGTCCTTCATTTCTGAATTTAGAGGTTATCAACCTAGGCCCAAGGTAAACTGGGTCAAAAACAAGTGAATTATTTTATGTGCCGGTGAAGACCTATCCAACATCTAACCAGCAATGGTATTTGGATAGTGGGTGCTCTAAGCACATGACAGGGAACAAGGACAACCTCAATTCCTTTAAAGCCAAGCTTGGACCCAAAGTTATCTTTGGTGATTCCAACTTTGGACAAACTAAAGGATATGGTGCAGTCCAGATTGGTTCAGTAACCTTCAAGAAGGTAGCATATGTGGAAGGACTGAAGCACAACCTAATCAGCATCAGTCAGCTATGTGATGAAGGGTACCAGGTGACCTTCAGCAAAACCTTATGCAAAATCAAGTCAGAGGACAACACAACTGTGCTGACAGGTAAAAGGAAAGGTAACATCTACCTAGTAGATTTTCTTTCAACTACTATAGATATCTGTTTATTCAATTCAGTATGTAGACCAAATGTTTTATGACATAAGAGACTAGGACACCTAAACCTTAGAACTATTGCTAGGCTCTCCAAGGACAACCTTGTTAGAGGACTACCTTCTGGCCCCTACAAGAAGGAAGGACTATGCAAGGCTTGTCAATTAGGCAAGCAAACTAAAAACAATTTTAAGTCACTTAATAAGAGTGATTCACCTAGGACATTGTATCTGTTACACATGGATCTATTTGGACCCATCACAGTACAAAGCCTAGGAGGGAAATCCTACACTTTAGTAATTGTAGATGACTTCTCTAGATTCACTTGGGTGTTCTTTCTAAGAAGAAGTCTGATAACTTTAAGTGTCTGACAGAGTTTCTTAAATGTATACAGATTGAGTTCAATACTCACATTGCCCTGATCAGAAGTGATCATGGGACAGAGTTTGATTCTCTTCTTATGCAAGAGTTCTGTCAGAGTGAAGGGATCAGGCATACTTTCTCAGCTCCTAGAACTCCTCAACAAAATGGGGTAGTTGAAAGGAAAAATAGAACCCTTATTGAATCTGCCACTACATTGTTGTCAGATGCTCATCTACCTCTATCCTTTTGGGCAGAGGCAGTGAACACCTCCAACTATGTGCTGAACAGAAGTCTGATACATAAACTGAAGGGAAAGACTCCCTATGAATTACTCAAAGGGAAGAAACCTAAAATTGACTATTTCAGAATTTTTGGTTGCATTTGCTATATTCACAATAATGACAAGAAATATTTAGCAAAATTTCAAGCCAAAGCTGATGAAGGAGTGTTTCTGGGATACTCCATGATCAGCAAGGCCTATAGGGTCTATAATAAATCATCATTGAAAATTGAGGAATCTGTTCATGTTTCTTTTGATGAAACTAACATGTCTTTCAAGGAGAAGATTTCTTCTACCATAGAACCTTTGCAGGAACACTCTCTAGTTGAAGATATGAACAAGCTACAGGTTGCTCAAGATGATGAAAGCAGTGAAGATGAAGGGAATGCTCAACACATTGAAGCACAACCTGAAGAGCCAGTTGTTGTACCACAAGAGGAAACAACAACACAGGCTGGTGAACAATCAACACCCCCTGTTGATTTAGTAACATCAAGAGACCATCCAATTACCCAAATAATTGGAGAACTCTCAGCTGGTGTGCAAACCAGAAATCAGGTCAACCAAAACCTGCTGCACACCTGCTTCCTTTCTCAAATTGAACCTCAGTCCATTCAAGATGCAGAGCAAGATCCACACTGGATCATTGCAATGCAAGAGGAGTTGCATCAATTTGAGAGGAACAAAGTATGGGAACTAGTGCCAAAGCCAAAGGATCATTCCATTGTTGGAACAAAATGGGTATTCAGAAATAAACTGGATGATCAAGGAGTAATAATAAGGAACAAGGCAAGGCTAGTTGCCCAGGGATATTCTCAAGAAGAAGGAATTGACTACGACCAGACCTTTGCACCTGTTGCAAGATTGGAAGCCATCAGAATATTTCTAGCTTATGCAGCTCACAAAGGCTTCAAGGTTTATCAGATGGATGTCAAGAGTGCCTTCTTAAATGGAGACATCAAAGAGGAAGTCTATGTCAGACAACCTCCAGGTTTTATCTCTCCAACTTATCCTGATTATGTTTTTAGATTAAATAAAGCATTATATGGTCTCAAGCAAGCTCCTAGAGCATGTTATGAGACCCTAGCATGCTTTCTCTTGGAAAATGGTTTTATAAGGGGTAGAGTAGACCAAACTCTTTTTATTAGAACCCATAAGTCTCATACCCTACTAGTACAAATTTATGTAGACGATATCATTTTTGGTTCTACTGACTCAAAATTGTGCAGAAGGTTTTCTAACCTGATTCATTCTAAATTTGAGATGAGTAGCATGGGTGAGCTATCCTTCTTCCTAGGATTGCAAGTCAAACAACATGCTGAAGGCATCTTTATTTCTCAAACCAAATATGCTAATGAGTTGGTTAAGAAATTTGGTATGTCTGAGGCATCTTGTATGAAAACACTCATGCCTACCAATGCTGTATTGGATGCTGATGAATATGGGAAACCAGTTGATCAGACAACATATAGAGCAATGATTGGCTCTCTATTGTATCTTACAGCTAGTAGGCCAGATATAATGTTTGCTACATGTATATGTGCTAGGTTCCAAGTAAGCCCTAGAGAGTCACACCTAACATTAGTAAAGAGGATTCTCAGGTATGTTAAAAGTTGTCCAAATCTAGGTCTCTGGTATCCAAAAGATTCAGCATTTGAGTTAACTGGATTCTCTGATGCTGATTATGCTGGATGCAGAATTGACAGGAAAAGCACCAGTGGAACTTGTCAGTTCCTTGGTGATAGACTTGTCTCTTGGTTTTGCAAGAAACAAACATCTGTGTCAACTTCAACTGCTGAAGCTGAATATATGGCTGCAGGCAGTTGTTGTTCACAAATACTGTGGATTCAAAACCAACTCCTAGACTATGGTTACAACTTAGAGAAGTCTAAAATCTTTTGTGACAATACAAGTGCTATTTCCATAGCTCAAAATCCAGTCCTCCATAGTAGGACAAAACACATAGAGATTAGGCATCATTTCTTAAGGGACAATGTTGAAAAGAACAAAATTGAACTGCAATATATCCCAACTGATTTACAAAGGGGAGATATTTTCACCAAGCCTTTGGATGAAAAGAAACACACTTTCTTCTTAAATCAGATAGGAATGTTAGATGGAGGAAGTCTTAAATAATATCCAAGATTTTGAAAGCTAAAAATTGACCAAGACTAGGCAAAATTCTGATTTTTCTTAGTGTCTAGAATTTTCTGATCTCTGAACTGCGCTCGACGATTTCCCCAAAGATCGTCGAACGGAGTTCGACGATTTCCAGAATCGTCGAACTGAGTTCAGCGCCCCTCAGATAGTATGAACTATCTCCTTCGGTCAACGATCGTCGAACGACGCTCGACGATTTGGTTCCCTGAACGATCGTCGAACGGAGCTCGACGCCTTTCCAAGATCGTCGAACGGAGATCGACGATGTTGGAGTCTCTTCAGATTCCTTTAGAAGCCTCGATCGTCGAACTGAGTTCAACGATCTTTCCAATTCTGCGTCGAACCCTAATATAAAACTCATTTTTCGTCGTCGTTCTCTCTTGCGCTTTCAATTTCTCTGCAAGAATTTTCTTTCCTCCAAACAGTTCTACGCTTGTTCGTTGTGTTTGTTAAATTTTTGCAGGTACAATGGCCGTATCAGTCGCTGTTCTAGCCGCCATGAAGTTCGATGCAGGATTTGATATTGATCTGGACTCATTCAACACTACTGATCAAATCTTCCAGGACATTTTGAACTTATTCAAGGATCAGAACTTGTCTGCCCTCATGACCACTAGAATGAAGCTTGCTTCAGATGAAATAAAAGAATGGGTCTATACTGCTCACAACCTTGACAACAACACCATAGTTGGATCTATTGCTGGAACCCAGGTACCTCTGACCCCAACAGTCTTAACTGAGGTTTTTGGTTTGAGAAATGGAGAAGAAACTGCTGAACTATCTGGGGAGGAATTTTCTGAGATACTTGCCAGGATGGGTCATCCAGAGGGAAACCCTAGCAAGTTGTTTAAGAGGAACTTGTCAGTTGAGTACAGGTTCCTGGCAGATGTTGTAGGCAAGGTGCTGTTGGCAAAGCATTCTGCACATGATACCATCTCCAGACATCAGCTCTGCCTCATGGGAGCTCTGGTAGATAAGAAAAGCTTGAAATGGGGAGAGGTCTTCTTTGACCTGATAAAGAAAAAGATCAATAAAAGCTTTGTAAATTTTGGAAGAATTCTTGGAGTTTTCCTTCAGGCAAGGTGCCCTGCTCTGCTGGTCTCCTCTGGAGTGCACATCAATGCCTCCAAGAGACTTACCTGTGCCCTATTTGGCAAGTGGGACAGGCAGATTAGCAAACCCAGCAGGCCCTCTTCAACTGCTCCTTCAGGCACCAGGACTCAAAGAGTCACTCCCCCACAGGTTTCTGCTGCTGCAGAAGACCTGGCTGTTGCTGGTGCTGCCTCTTCTCCTCCTCCATGCCCAACACTACCTCCAGCTGCATCCACCATTCCAGCCTCATCCCCCATTACCATCTCCAGCCCATCTTCAACATCAATTCCATCTCCACCAACCACTTCATCACCACTAGTAGACCAATTCCACCCATTGTTCTCATATCCACCTCCAGATGTCACCTCTTCTCCATCCATACCATCATTCACCCTTCTGGATGAATCCTACATGGATGATTCCCCCTCTTCTCCTCCAGATTTACCCTCCTCCTCAACATCTTTCCAAGATCTCCTCCACCACATCCTTGACCAACCCACATTCACTCCATCCATATCCATCCCCTTACCCTCCATCTCCACAATCCCCACACCTCAGCCATCCATCCCTCCACCATCCAGCCCTCCACTTCCAGCATCCTCAGCCATCCCCATACCCTCTACCTCTGCTCCTGCAATTGAGCAAGTAGATCTGCCAGCCTTAGCTGACAAGTTGTATGAGCTACTGGCCCCCAGGCTCTCTCTTCTCATGGAGGCCTCCTTAGCTCCTCTACAACAGTCAGTGGCAGCTCTGTCTGCCAGGCTTTCCTCCCTCATTCCTCAGGCACCACCTCCAGCAGTGTGCCTTGATACAGATGCATCTGCATCCAGGCAGGGGGAGATGCCATATGAAGCCAGCCTTCATGCTGCTGTTGCTGCTGCCTCTGCTCCTGCTGTTGATACTGCTGCTGCTGCTGCTGTTGGTTTTGTGTCTGCTGTTCCAGTTGCTGTGCCTACTCCAGTTCTGGCAATAGACCTAAGGTCTTTGCTCTCAGCCTTTGATCCTGCCTTTTTCAGTTGTTTACCAGAAGGTATTGCTGTCCAGCCCTCAGAAGACCTCTCTAAGGCATTGGTGCCTTTCTCTGGCTGTGACCCCAGCATTATTTCCTCCTTTGTACTCTCAGTGATTACTGCTGCTGCTGCTGTTGAAGAAAAGACTAAATTTGCTTCTGAATTTGTTGATGCTAATGCTGAAGTTGTTCTCCCTCCTGCTGAAATTCAAGTTGCTTCTGATGAGCCCATTTCCAAGGAATTTCTGATGACAGAGGCCATTGATGTTGAGCCTGCTGCAGATTTTGTTGTTGTTCCTGAAGCTGCTACTGCCCTCACTCCTGAAGTTACTAGTGTTGTTTCTACTGTTGCTCCTGTATCTGCTGCTGTATCTATTGCTGCATCTGCTGCTATTCCTGCTGCTGCCCCTTCTGCTTCTGCCTCATCTGCTGCAATGCAACTGAAGAAAGATCTTATGAAGAAGATAGATGCTATATATGATGCCCAGAGTTCTGACTCTGATGAGTTTAAGACAGATTCTGATGACTCTGCTGCCACTATTGCCAGGAAGAGGAAGGCTAGAAGCAAGGCTATGAAAAGGGTTCCACCTGACAAAGTAAAAGATGACAATGATGTTCCTTATTATATTCTGCACAACTGCCCAATTACTGAACATTGGATGCAGTATTCCAAAAATCAGTTAAAAGCAATGAAGAAGAAAAGAAAGTATGAGAAGGGCTCCTCCCAGTTCAAGCACCCTCATCCTCCTCCACCACCTCCACCTGATGCAGGTGTAGGTGGCAGCTCTGTAAGTTCAGCCCCAGCTAGAAGCCAGGCTCCCTATCAACCCCATGCTAGAACCTATCAAAGGGAAAGCCAGCCTAGGGGTTCTTACTCTAGGAGAGGAGGATACAGGGGAAATCAAAGAGAGACTCAAGTTTATTCTAAAGGGCATTCCAGGCAGCACCCTTACTCCAGGGGAGGACATGTTTCTTCTGATACATCATCAGGTCCTTTCCCCTACAAGCTCAAAGAAACTGTGACTGCCAGGACTCCTCAAGATAATTCTTCCAACAGGTATGAGCCACCTGTACCATTTGAGGACCCTGAGAAGAACCCTGTTGCTTGGACTGCTAGGATGAAGGAGTTGGCTGCACTAGACCAGATAAAGAAAGCCAAAGAACAAGGCCTAGACACTTCCAATATTTCTACTATGTCAGAACAAAGACAGAAAGAGTTAGAAAGATATGCCTCCAGCAAGTTCTTTGATGCAGACAGATACATGGAGTTGCATCCTGCTGCTGTAGTTCCCAGGACTTCAAAGCAAATTTATTTGGGTGCAGCAGATGACACCAGATCCAAACAAGAAGCCCTGAATCCTAACAGAGAAATCAAGATGGTTAAAAGCAAAGAGAAGAAGTAACTCTGTAAGATGACAATCCTTGGTTTTTCTGACTGCTATCTGGATGTTATTTATATATCTCTGTGATGTTTCTGCAATGTGTCTAGCTGCTATTGTTTTTATGCTTTTCTGATTGTATGATGTTATTTGATTTTCCAAAGTCTGTAAATAGTTTTCCTAACCCAAATAGGGGGAGATTGTTGGAACACCCTATTACTAATTTGGGTCAGGATCACTATGTCTCTAGGAATCTGTGTTTGACCTTCTGTATAGCTTAATAGGTCAATTAGAATTGAGTCTAAGGGTTAGAAGTCTAGGATTGGAAACTGCCCTGAAGACCAAGTTTTTCTGTAGACCAAGTCTAAATCGTCGAGCTCAGCACGACGATTCGTCGAACTCCGGTCGACGATCGTCTAGCTCAACTTCAACAGATCGTCGATCTCCATTCGATGATCGCTGAGCTCAACCTCATAATATCGTCGAGCTCCACTCGACGATCGCTGAGCTCAACTTCACAATATCGTCGAACTCCATTCGACGATCGGTGAGCTCAGGTCGATGATTTTGACTCTGCACTGGATCTTTATCTCTGAGCTCAGTTCGACGATCTTTGAGCTCAGATCGACGATTGTTTTGCTGCTTGAATTTTCCAGTTCGCTGAGCTCAGCTCGACGATAGCAGAGCTCAGTTCGACGATTTCAGTTATCCTTCAGAATTCAAATTCAAATCAGTTAGAAGTTATTCTGCAATTAATTCAGAAGATCTGCTAGCCGTTTTCATTTACTTCTGGACCAAGTTTCAAGGGATTTTTCAAGGAATAATTCAGTGGACTTTCCTTCAGAAGAAATTATGCAATTAAGGCTGTAATCAATGCAGACCAACGACTATCTTTGACAGAGTGATATTCTATTCTGGCACAGAGAATAAAAGACAGAATGTTTTTGAATGAAAGAAGAAGATATACAGAGATTGACAAGAAGAATTCTGAAGAACACTCATCAAAGAGATCAAGCAATCTTCAAATCTCTTCAGCTCTCAAAGTGTTCAAGGCCAACATCATTTCAAGACTCCAGACACTCAACATTTCAGCTTGCTGAAATCATCTTTTGCTGGAGATCTATCTTTGAAGGCCTATCACCCTCAGCAAAGCTCATCTTCCTGAAGATCAAGGACTCAGGGGGAGCTTTGACATCAATCCACTTAGTGTTCTCAGTTGATTGAGAAAGAGAAGACTGTCATAACTCTCTCACCCCCACTCTGTAAAGGGTTTTTCAAACTCCCTTCAAAAGTTTGAATCTGGTTTTTGAGCACCTTGTCAAAAGCTCATTGGTGGCAAGACACCTGATCAAAAAATCTGATTTGTTTTTTGAGCACCTTATCAAAAGCTCATTGGTGCCCAGGACACCTGATCAACTCATCCTGCAGTGGATTCCTACCTAGGGTGGTAGAAGAGTGGATGTACCCAAGTTTGGGGAACCACTATAATTCCTTGTGTCATCTGGTTCTGCTTGTTTTCTTTTTTGTTTCTGGCCTTGATTTGTCTGTGCTTAGTTTTTGCATAGTTTAGTTCTGTGATAGATTTATATTTGCTTCCCTGCTCACACTCATTACAACAATTGTTGTAAAGCTTTGCAAAAGTTTTTCTTTGTGTTTTAAAAGCACCATATACTCTATTCACCCCCCTCTAGAGTATATCAGATCTAGTTTCCCTTTCAATAAGTTTGACAAACTTTCTACAAAGGTTATTTTCTATTGATCCAAAGATAATCTCATCAATATATATCTGAACTAGGATCATCTTGCCTTTAGATTCCCTAAGGAATAGAGTCTTGTCTATTTTCTCCCTTGAGAATTTGTTCTCAATGAGGAAAGGAGACAAGGTTTCATACCAAGCCCTAGGAGCTTGTTTCAATCCATATAGGGCTTTCTTAAGCCTATAAACATAATTAGGATAAAGAGAATCTACAAAACCTGAGGGCTGTTCAACATAGACTTCCTCTTTTAAGTTACCATTTAGAAATGCTGACTTGACATCCATTTGAAATACCTTGAACCCCGGGTAAGCTGCATAGGCAAGGAATAGCCTTATTGCTTCCAATCTTTCCACTGGAGCAAATGTCTGATCAAAGTCTATTCCTTCTTCCTGCCTATAGCCCTTGGCAACTAATCTTGCTTTGTTCTTGACTATGATGCCATTTTCATCTAGTTTATTCCTGTAGATCCACTTAGTCTCAATCCACTACTAGAAAACAGGCTTTTGGCCAGGGCAAATTGCCCTGGCAAAAAGTCCAAAACCGTGGCTAAAACCCTTTAGCCACGGTCTATCCACGAGAAAAATCTGTGGCTAAAGTCGGCGTGACTAAAACGTTTAAGCCACGGATTGGCCGTAACAAATAATATTAGCCATGAGAAAAACTGCCGTGGCTAATATCTTGACTTTTAGCCACGGTTTTAATGCCTGGCTAATAGTAATTTAAGTTTTTTTAAAAAAAAACACATTCAATACTGTAATGTTTTGTTGGAGATTTTAATTGCTGTTGCGACCATTGGAAGTTGGGACCAAGCACAATGTAGATCATATAATGCAATTATAGAGCATTAAACTATATAAAAAAAGTTTGACATTAAGTAATTTCATTCTAAGTTAGAAATTTTCTCCTCGCCAATAGAGAAATTTGCTTCAAGAGGATGTAAAAATAATGCTAGTAATGATTTCTCCTCGCCAATAGAGAAATTTGCTTCACCATCAGTAACAAGAGCACATAGTCCAATAGACTTATGATAACTCATAAAGAGCTTCAAGAAATTAGCTTAAAACATTAAATTACATGAAGTCAGACCCCAAAAAATTATCGAACGAAAATATAATTTGCATATAAACAAGCTTTTTCCAAATATGAAAACCAAAAGACTATCTAGTACCAAAAACCACTGGAAAGAATATATCATTAACCTAACAAAATACAACTGTATGAACTGAAGCATCAGGCATTTACAATCAATCATGCACCCAACTTTGGGTTATGGGTATGACCTGAACAGAAGCATACCCACTAGGGGCTAGTACAGGAGCAGTGGAAGGCAAAGCCTGGGAGGAAGTCCTCGTTATCTGGCAGCTTAACCATTAGCAGTGCCACTTTCTCAAAACGTAAGTTCATTGATGTCTTCCCATTCAAAATCTGAAGCATAAATCTGAAATAAGCTCTACATGTGTGAAGATCATACAACATAAAAAGTAGAGGTTTTGGTTGAGGGCTGTGCTGTCAAGAGAGTAATAAAGTTAAAAGTAGATTATTTTACAGTAGTAGAATTTCCCCTTCCATGAACATCAGCGCTGGGATAATTTTAAACAATAATATACTGTTTGGACAAATTTATTCTAATTTGGAGAGCAATGTGTGGGTTTACATGGGCTTTGGACTTCTCATTTGTGGAGACTGGAGAGAATGGATCCTTTGTCTCTTTGTTACTGCTTCCCATGTTCATTATATTCGCTCCGATATATGCTTCTAGATAAAATTTTATGTATTTTTAAATAAGAATAGCAACTACTACGATGATATCAGTTATCTAAAAAGTAAAACAATTTATACCATGTGTTGCTTGTTACAGAACTCAATCCACAGAAGAATATGGCGACTGCGACAACAACCAAGCAAATGATTCCCCCAGCTCCATTGCCATATCTACTCTTAAAGGTAAGATAGAATACCTCGGCAACTGCATAACCTCCAGCATCATTGTCAACGCTCAAGAGATATGGGATGTTTGTAACTGTGAATGTAATACCAAGTAGGTACCCCCATCCAACAATGATTGATATACCAATGGCACTAATTATTCCTCTTGGCCCATTTATGTCCGCACTTTTAGTTTCTTCACTCTGAAGTGGTTCATGGTGCAAATTTGTCAAATTAATAATAGTTGTACAACAACAAAAAGCACAAATCAGGTCCTCTCAATGGTGATAAAATTCTTGATTGTAGGATGAGATAGAAGGCACTTCAGGTCTCATTGCATACTACTAGATCAGAAACAATCTTAATCAGTTGAAGCAATAAATTTTTTACTTACCATATGTGCAGATGCATCATATCCTGTCAATGAATATTGGCTCATCAAAAGTCCCAACACAAATATGTAAAACATGTTATGAATTCCAGCATCAGTTTCAGTGTTAAAATGTGTAAACACAAATTTACTACTGGCTCTCTCAGTAGCAACACAAGGAATGAGAATCATAAGGACAAATACACCTAATTAAAAATATGCGTCGCCATCTAATCGAAAAACAGTTTATGATGGCATGAATGAGAAGAATGCCACCATGAAATCCAATCACAACATATTTGGAAGCTAGGTATCCTCCACCATTGTTCCCCCCAGTGCTGAGAAGGATGATTACTTGAATAAGCTGCGCTAATGAGAAATCTACACTAGTAGTTACAGCCCACTGCCAGCAAATGCTTTCAAAGTCTCAGAATAATATGATGACAATCTTAAGAAAATGTATTCATCCAATGTGGAAATTAAACTCATGACTTTCACAAAAAGTAACAATTACCTGACCAACAATGTTGAACCTGCAAAATTATGAATTGCATTATTAAACATTTATGAAGAAATTTAGATCAATACAGCTACATGTTCGTGTTTTCAAATAATAGCTAGTCTGCAAAATTATGAGTCGCCTTACTTGCTGGGCTGCAAAGCGTCGGAATCATAAAAAAAACAGCACAAAATCTGAAACTCGGACTTACGAGATACCTGGATGATGTATTTATGATGGTGAGGGGTACTTGATCTGGATAGTAATCCACAGGGGGGCGGGTGGGGGTAATACGCTCGGGACGTTCTCCGGAAATGACTCGGTGGCGGCAGCGACGATGAGGCTCGACTTCCCTATACCTACATCCCCGACTACCATGATGCGGACTCCCGAGAGGCCGACGAAGTTCGTTGGGCTGCTGGACGAGGCCATGCGTCGGCGGAGTAGATCTTCGAGAGGACGGTTTCGCCGGAAGTGGGCGTCGAGCGGAGAGAAATTGCTATGCAATGGCGGCTGGGGACCTGGGGTTTTTAGCAAGGTAGGAGAAAAGATATGCTTGAGTGCGAGAGTAGGGCAGCCGAATGGGATCCAAAAGGTCGACCGTGTAACGGTCCAGGCCCATCCCATGGGAACCCGCTGGCACCGCCGGCCTACCAGGGTCCAGACCCGGGCCCACCACTGGTAGTCAGCCTTTCACATTCAAGCCTGCAGGCCATGCACCCCAACCCCTCTCCAGCCCACCGGCGGGTTGTTGGTGGCCGCAGCCTCCCTTTGATGAGGTAAACTCGATAGTCAAGCCTGCACTACGGGGACTTCCCAGGAGGTCACCCATCCCAGAATTTCTCCAGCCCAAGCACGCTTAACTATGAAGTTCTTTCAACTCTCATCACCAATTGAGCTGCAGCTCAATTGGTGATGAGAGTTGAAAGAACTTCATAGTTAAGCGTGCTTGGGTTGGAGAAATTCTGGGATGGGTGTGTAACACCCCCTATCCGTCGAATAGCATATAGCAGTAGGTCCGGCCGGGGCCCGACGCCATATACCACAGACAGACCGGGTGGTTACGTATGGAAACCATCCAACCAATCTCAACGTCCTACACAGAGCATTCTAGCGGAAGCAGTTTATATAAGTTGTAAACAAGAACCCAGCATTAGAGCACGAATGTCCACTAGTACAAAATTAGGAATGTATACAAAATACCCAAAATCGGCCTTAAGGCCTTGCAGAATGTTTCACTTGAATAATACATGATTTACAAACCTCGGCACACAGGCCGGTCATACATGAATAAAACAAAAAAACATTTCCACTTGGGACTTCGAGGGCCAGCTTCGCAAAAAGGGCTTTAGCCCGCTATTGACCGCTTGGTCCAGCTGCACCTGCAAGCAACAAACCACAGCACGGTGGCAAAACAAGGCAACGGTCAACAATGCTGACCAAATTATAACGATCCCGCCCCCAACTCGGGGCGGCGATGCTCCTTCCCTGCATTTCATTAGCACAAGCGAGCAATGCATATAACCATAGCCATTTCATCACAGACGTTGGCTCGTACGGCCACACGTCCCGTGCACTCAGGGCACATTCTCGGTGAACCGGTCGATGTTACGTCAATTAAAGCCATTAACATTCCGGACTCACCACCGCCACTAAGACGGCCATTCCTATGAGCAATTCGTCTTCCTGGCATTGGTCACGTCAATTTAAGCCATTGACCGCCGAAGACTCACATCTATGCCAACGACGAGTGCCACGTAACCTTAGGTCTCTCTAACCCGAACGACATAGAGCGGGTACGGTTCCATCTAACCCGTGCTCACATCGCAACGACAATTTAAGCCATTTGCGCGGGTCAAACTTTCGCCGAGTCCCATTCTACCGCAAGTCACATAACCACGTTATGTTCAAGTTGGCTCTCAGGCCACCAAGTTGGCAAGATCTCGTATCCGCCCAGTTTTCCGGGTGCACATTTGGGTTAGTCCCCAAGGCTCCCTGCTGCAATCTACCGCGTAGAAAACCCGAAAAACAACCAATAGCACGGAGTCTTCTCCGGCCTTATGCAATGCAACATCACCGATCCAGACTAACATGTCCAGGTAGGCTTCACACAAAATGTCTACGTCCGTTCTCGCATACGGACTCTAAACAACGGGGACTTTACATATCTACCCGAAGGAACGCCTCCAACTCTCCGCAAACTCGCGAGAGCGGGCTTCCTATGCTAAGAAAGGAGCGATTCATGCTCAAGATGAGGATCGTTACCCTTGAGTTCCTCTTTGGCGCCATCGAAAAGTAATCGGATAGAAATCACCGCACTTGCGTTGCCTCCGTGGATCCGGAGTCGGCTTGCGATTCGGAGCTCCGAAGCTCCTCCAATGGCGGATCTAGCTCTTCTTCCTCCAAGGGCTCTCCTCTTTCTCCAAGGGTTTGGAGAGATGAAAAAGGGAAGAAAGTGATGGATTTTCTAAGTCAAACCCGGGTATATCCTCTCAGGAACCATCCCCAGCCGTTAGATCTTCAATCAAGGAAACGAACGGCTTTGATTCGGGGCTGAAATGCCCAATCTGGACCGAACACGGCCTGGCACACGCCCGTGTCCAGGGCCGTGTGCCGCATTCGCCGTCAAAATCGAATCTCCTGGACCCTCACACGGGTATCGAACACGCCCGTGTTCGAGCTGACACGCCCGTGTTCCAGCTGACACGGCCGTGTAGCCGGCCGTGTACCCCATGATTTTTCCCCGTTTCCAACCCGAGCACTGCACGGGTCCTAGGACACGCCCGTGTCCTTGCCCGTGTCACCTTGACACGCCTGGACCCCAGGCCGTGTACAAGGTCTCGACATTTCGTCGCGTGCAGATCGATGACTCGATGACACGGACTTGGACACACCCGTGTCCTAGGCCGTGTGCCTTGTCTCGACGATCGTCGAGCGAATCTCGACGAATTCCCCGGGACGATCGTCGACACGGGTCGACACGCCCGGCGACACGCCCGTGTCGCGGGCCGTGTGCCCATTCTCGACGAATCGTCGAGTATAACTCGACGATTTCACGGCTAAGTGTCGACACGGGTCTACACGCCCTGCGACACGCCCGTGTCGCAGGCCGTGTGCCCATTCTCGACGAATCGTCGAGTATAACTCGACGACTTCGCGGCTAAGTGTCGACACACGCTTGACACGCCCTGGGACACGCCCGTGTCCCAGGCCGTGTGCCTTCTGCCAGAACCCAAACTGGCCCAAAACGTCCCCCTTTGCTCCTTTGAGTTTCGGGGCGTTACAACTCTCCCCCTCTTAAAAGAATTTCGCCCACGAAATTACATAAAGGGAAAAACATGTACAAAAACAAAATTTGTACCTGAGCGGAACAACTCCGGATATTCGTCAAGCATCGTCTGCTCTCATTCCCAAGAGAGCTCCTCACGACCGCAATTGTCCCACCGGACTTTGACCATCCTGATCTCTTTATTGCGTAGCCGCTTGACCTCCGAGTCCTCAATCCGCACGGGCTTGACCTTTGTCGTTAGCCCACTTTCCACCGGCACTTGATCGACCGCGATCACTTGCGTAGGCTCTTGCACCGCCTTCCGAAGCACCGAAATATGGAATACATCGTGTAAACCACTTAGCTCCACTGAAAGCTTCAACCGATAGGCCGCTTCACCGACTCGCTCCAGAACCTCGAACGGTCCAAGGTATCTTGGGCTTAGCTTTTTCAATCGCCGCACCCGCGAGACACCCTTGAATGGCTTGATCTTCAAGTATACATAATCGCCCACAGCGAACTCCACGTTCCTGTACTTGGCATTATAGTACTTTGCTTGCCGGTCCTGAGCAATAAGCAACCTCTCCCGAATGGTTCTCACCAAAGAAGTAGCACCCTCTACTTCCGATCGCTTATACAACTTTGACTCACCCGTTTCTAACCAAGACAACGACGTGCGACATCTTCTACCATAAAGGGCCTCGAAAGGCGCCATCTGAATACTTGCTTGGTAGTTGTTGTTGTATGCGAACTCCACCAAATAAATGTGGTCTTCCCATTGCTTTCCGAAATCCAAGACACACATGCGAAGCATGTCTTCCATGGTTCTATTGACCCTCTCGGTGTGCCCATCCGTTTGTGGGTGGAAGGCTGTGCTAAACTTCAGCTTTGTTCCAAACATTTGCTGCACCAGCCTCCAATCATTGGACGTGAACCGCCCATCTCGGTCACTCACGATGCTGCGGGGCACACCATGAAGCCGCACTATGTTATCCACATATAGCTTTGCCAGCTTCTCCACCGGATCGTCCTTCCTATGCGGAATAAAATGCGACACCTTCGTTAATCGATCCACGATCACCCAAATGGCGTCGTTCCCCTTTTGCGACCTTGGCAAACCGTGCACAAAGTCCATAGAGATGTCGTCGAATTTCCACTCCAGAATAGGCAAGGACTTAAGAAATCCTCCCGGCTTTTGGCACTCCGCCTTTACCAAGGCGCAGGTTTGGCACTTCGCTACGTATAGCGCCACATCCTTTTTCAAACCCGGCCACCAAAATAGCTTCTTGACGTCGCGGTACATCTTCGTGCTCCCCGGGTGAATCGAGTACTTGGTATGGTGTGCCTCGTACAACAACTCCACCCGTAAATTACCCACACAAGGGACGCACAGACAACCGTCTTTCCAAAGCAATCCATCCTCCACGACGAATTGGGAATTTGACCCATCCAGAGCCTCTATCAAGAACTGCTTCATATGAGCATCCATATCCAAAGCCTGCCGAATACGATCAGCCAGGTCATATTGGACTTCAGTCCAATTCAGAACTGCTTCAGCACTTGATTGTCTGTCCACACAAACAATCTCCAATGCCTCCAATTCCTGCACCAACCGCTCATGATGCACTGATAGCCAATTTGCTTGAGCTGGGGCTCGGTGACTCAACGCGTCCGCAACCGCATTCCCTTTGCAGGCACGTAGTGGATCTTGAATGTATAGTCCCCCAGGAACTCCATCCACCTACGCTGCCGCATATTCAGATCCTTCTGATCTATCAGGTACTTTAGGCTCTTGTGATCGGTGTAGATATCAATCTTCACACCGTACAGATAGTGTCTCCACAGCTTCAAGGCAAAAATCACGGCCGCTAACTCCAAGTCATGGACCGGATAATTCCTCTCGTGCACTTTTAGCTGTCTCGAGCCATAAGCTATCACGCTTCCGTGCTGCAGTAGCACGCAACCCAAACCGCTGCCCGAAGCATCGCTATATATCTCATAGCCTTCGGTTCGACATGGCGAACTCAGCATAGGCGCCGTGGTCAACCGACACTTCAATTCCTCAAAAGCTCGCGCGCACTCCGGCGTCCAAACGAACTTATACTCCTTCCTCGTCAAAGTAGTGAGAGGTAGCGCTATCCGCGAGAAGTTCTCTACGAAGCGCCTATAATAACCGGCAAGCCCCAAGAAGCTCCGTACTTCTGCTACCGTAGCAAGCTCAGGCCACTCCCGTATCGTAACAATCTTCGCCGGATCCACCGCAATACCCTCTTCACTCACTATATGCCCGAGGAACGCCACTGAGGATAGCCAAAACTCGCACTTCGAGAACTTGGCATACAACTGGTTTCTCCTTAGTGTCTCCAACACCAAATGAAGATGCTTGAAGTGATCTTCCTCACTTTGCGAGTACACCAAAATATCGTCGATGAAGACGATCACGAAATGGTCCAAGTACTCCCTGAACGTCCTGTTCATCAAATCCATGAATACTGACGGCGCATTAGTCAGCCCAAACGGCATGACCGTAAACTCATAATGCCCGTATCTCGTACTAAACGCTGTCTTCGGGATATCACTCTCCCTTATCCGCAGCTGATAGTACCCAGACTTGAGATCTAACTTCGAGTACACTGTCGACCCGACTAACTGATCAAAGAGATCATCAATCCTAGGGATCAGGTACTTGTTCTTCTCAGTCAGCTTGTTTAGCTCCTGATAATCAATACACAACCTCAAGCTTCCGTCCTTCTTCTTAACAAAGAGGACTGGTGCGCTCCAAGGCGAAGAACTCGGGCGCACATACCCTTGCTCCAACAACTCTTGCAGTTGAACTTTCAGCTCCGCCATTTCCTTAGGCGCTAGCCGATACGGAGATCGTGACACAGGCTTTGCACCTGGCACTAGCTCGATCGTAAAATCTATCTCCCGTTGAGGCGGGGCTCCAGGAAGATCTGCGGGGAACACATCAGGGTATTCCGATACCACTGAAATACAATCCAAAGCGGGCTTCGGCTTTGCAGCCTCCACTAGTGTAAAGAACAGTTCTGCTCCGGCACGAACCGCCTTCACCACCTGAAGAGCAGACATCAACGTCTTGATCGACCCCTTTAAGCCCGTAAACGTCGTCTCACGACTCGCTCCCAGCTTAACTTCCTTGCTACCGCAATCTATATGGGCCTGCTGCTCCGAGAGCCAGTCCATGCCAAATATGACGTCGAACTCCACTAACGGAAGTAAAGATGCTCGCAGGTCGAACTCCTGCTCCCCAATACGAATCTTAACATCGCAGATCCTATCCGCTCGCATCGAACACCCATTGGGCAACAACACATCCAACTTATCCTTCGCCATCGAGGAAGGGACCCCGATGCGTAATATAAATCCTTCGGACAAGAAGAAGTGTGAAGCTCCCGTATCGAAGAGTGCTCGTGCCGGATTTTCACAAATCAAAACAAATCCTAAACAAGTAGTGGTAAGGTAACATGTGCATAACAAGCATATAAAGGAAATTGACTTGCTATAAATTAAACCGTACCTGTCACCACATCAGCTTGTTTAATGGCCTCCTGTTGGCCAAGATTGTAGACCCTTGGTTGGGCTGGAGCATAATGGGATGCGGTCGACTCCACCGCATTTCCCTTCTCTTCATATGTGGCTCCCGGTCTCCTCTCGGACTTAGGACGTCCGCTCCAACAATCACGGGCAAAGTGCCCCGTCTTTCCACACGTAAAGCACGCACCCGGGGTTCGACCCGTAGTTGCCCCAGAAGCGCCAGAAGGAGCTGGACCCGAAGTCCTATGCTTCTTGAAAGCCCTCCGATAGCCGGACTTTGAAGTAGTCGGCACTCTGAACTCAGATTTCTTTTCACTCAAGCTTTTCTTCGCTTGCACGCTCTTCATGTCCTTCTCCAAGGACCGGGCAGTATTGACCAAGGTTAAGAAACCCTGCGTCATCGGCCCCGACAGTAATAGTCTCAGCTCATCCCTCAAGCGTTCATAAAAACGATTAGTCTTGCGCTCCTCATCCATGATGGTGGAGCTAGCATAACGACTCAACCGCGTAAACTCGTGGAGATATTCAGGAACTCATTCTCCATTGAAATCCTCTGAGTAGAAGGGAGGTATCTTGCTAAGAACAATCCCGAGAACTCTTCCATCGGAACGTCTATCAGTTGTCTACCTCTCAAATGATGCAGCTCCAATCCTTCCCACCACATCCTCGCTTCACCGTCCAGCAGGAACGTAGTGATGGTGGTCATTTGCCACTCCTCCGTCTCCGTCGCCGTCATGACTCTCTTCACCCTAGAGAGTCAGTCTTCAGCCTGAGATGGGGTTCCCAACCCCGAGAATAACGGAGGGTTAAAGCTCATTACATGCTTCAACTGCCTCTCAGTTGCCCTCCTTGGCACTATCGGTTCTACAACCACTTGCTCCACCCTCCTCGGCTCAGCCTCTTGCAGAGGTTCTTGCTCCATCACGGGAGCGGGCTGCTGCGCTTGCCTTCCAGGCTGCGCATTAATCACGGCCAACACCGCTTCAGCCACCAAACGTATATTCTCAGCCGACAGAGGTGTTGCGGGAGCAACATCCGGTGCACTGCTAGCCTCAGAAACTCGGCGTTCTGATGGCCCAACACCACTTCTGGTCACCTATAGTGGTACAAAACACCGTTAAGCGACCAACATAACATTGCAAACAGCAATTATAGGAACACGCAGGTTCCTCAAACGCGAGTATTTTCATTCCTAAGTGGACATTCATGGGTTCTTTTACCATTATAACGATGACGCACACAATGTGCTCACCACCCCTTAAAAAGAATTCGCCCATGAATTCAGTTTAAGCCCGACCAAAACCAGTAGTTTGATACCAAATTGTAACACCCCTTATCCGTCGCATAGCATATAGCAGTAGGTCCGGCCGGGGCCCGACGCCATATACCACAGACAGACCGGGTGGTTACGTATGGAAACCATCCAACCAATCTCAACGTCCTACACAGAGCATTCTAGCGGAAGCAGTTTATATAAGTTGTAAACAAGAACCCAGCATTAGAGCACGAATGTCCACTAGTACAAAATTAGGAATGTATACAAAATACCCAAAATCGGCCTTAAGGCCTTACAGAATGTTTCACTTGAATAATACATGATTTACAAACCTCGGCACACAGGCCGGTCATACATGAATAAAACAGAAAACATTTCCACTTGGGCCTTCGAGGGCCAGCTTCGCCAAAAGGGCTTTAGCCCGCTATTGACCGCTTGGTCCAGCTGCACCTGCAAACAACAAACCACCGCACGGTGGCAAAATAAGGCAACGGTCAGCAATGCTGACCAATTTATAACGATCCCGCCCCCAACTCGGGGCGGCGATGCTCCTTCCCTGCATTTCATTAGCACAAGCGAGCAATGCATATAACCATAGCCATTTCATCACAGACGTTGGCTCGTATGGCCACACGTACCGTGCACTCAGGGCACATTCTCGGTGAACCGGTCGATGTTACGTCAATTAAAGCCATTAACATTCCGGACTTACCACCGCCACTAAGACGGCAATTCCTATGAGCAATTCATCTTCCTGGCATTGGTCACGTCAATTTAAGCCATTGACCGCCGAAGACTCACATCTATGCCAACGGCGAGTGCCACGTAACCTTAGGTCTCTCTAACCCGAACGACATAGAGCGGGTACGGTTCCATCTAACCCGTGCTCACATCGCAACGACAATTTAAGCCATTTGCGCGGGTCAAACTTTCGCGAGTCCCATTCTACCGCAAGTCACATAACCACGTTATGTTCAAGTTGGCTCTCAGGCCACCAAGTTGGCAAGATCTCGTATCCGCCCAGTTTTCCGGGTGCACCTTTGGGTTAGTCCCCAAGGCTCCCTGCTGCAATCTACCGCGTAGAAAACCCGAAAAACAACCAATAGCACGGAGTCTTCTCCGGCCTTATGCAATGCAACATCACCGATCCAGACTAACATGTCCGGGTAGGCTTCACACAAAATGCCTACGTCCGTTCTCGCATACAGACTCTAAACAACGGGGACTTTACATATCTACCCGAAGGAACGCCTCCAACTCTCCGCAAACTCGCGAGAGCGGGCTTCCTATGCTAAGAAAAGGAGCGATTCATGCTCAAGATGAGGATCGTTACCCTTGAGTTCCTCTTTGGCGCCATCGAAAAGTAATCGGATAGAAATCACCGCACTTGCGTTGCCTCCGTGGATCCGGAGTCGGCTTGCGATTCGGAGCTCCGAAGCTCCTCCAATGGCGGATCTAGCTTTTCTTCCTCCAAGGGCTCTCCTCTTTCTCCAAGGGTTTGGAGAGATGAAAAAGGGAAGAAAGTGATGGATTTTCTAAGTCAAACCCGGGTATATCCTCTCAGGAACCATCCCCAGCCGTTAGATCTTCAATCAAGGAAACAAACGGCTTTGATTCGTGGCTGAAATGCCCAATCTGGACCGAACACGGCCTGACACACGCCCGTGTCCAGGGCCGTGTGCCGCATTCGCCGTCAAAATCGAATCTCCTGGACCCTCACACGGGTATCGAACACGCCCGTGTTCGAGCTGACACGCCCGTGTTCCAGCTGACACGGCCGTGTAGCCGGCCGTGTACCCCATGATTTTTCCCCGTTTCCAACCCGAGCACTGCACGGGTCCTAGGACACGCCCGTGTCCTTGCCCGTGTCACCTTGACACGCCTGGGCCCCAGGCCGTGTACAAGGTCTCGACATTTCGTCGCGTGCAGATCGACGACTCGATGACACGGCCTTGGACACGCCCGTGTCCTAGGCCGTGTGCCTTGTCTCGACGATCGTCGAGCGAATCTCGACGAATTCCCCGGGACGATCGTCGACACGGGTCGACACGCCCGGCGACACGCCCGTGTCGCGGGCCGTGTGCCCATTCTCGACGAATCGTCGAGTATAACTCGACGATTTCACGGCTAAGTGTCGACACGGGTCGACACGCCCTGCGACACGCCCGTGTCGCAGGCCGTGTGCCCATTCTCGACGAATCGTCGAGTATAACTCGACGACTTCGCGGCTAAGTGTCGACACACGCTTGACACGCCCTGGGACACGCCCGTGTCCCAGGCCGTGTGCCTTCTGCCAGAGCCCAAACTGGCCCAAAACGTCCCCCTTTGCTCCTTTGAGTTTCGGGGCGTTACAGGGTGACCTCCTGGGAAGTCCCCGTAGTGCAGGCTTGACTATCGAGTTTACCTCATCAAAGGGAGGCTGCGGCCACCAACAACCCGCCGGTGGGCTGGAGAGGGGTTGGGGTGCATGCCTGTATGCTTGAATATGAAAGGCTGACTACCAGTGGTGGGCCCGGGTCTAGACCCTGGTAGGCCGGCGGTGCCAGCGGGTTCCCATGGGATGGGCCTGGACCGTTACAAAAAACTCTCATCACCAATTGAGCTGCAGTTCAATTGGTGATGAGAGTTTTTTGTAACGGTCCAGGCCCATCCCATGGGAAACCGCTGGCACCGCCGGCCTACCAGGGTCCAGACCCGGGCCCCACCACTGGTAGTCAGCCTTTCACATTCAAGCCTGCAGGCCATGCACCCCAACCCCTCTCCAGCCCACCGGCGGGTTGTTGGTGGCCGCAGCCTCCCTTTGATGAGGTAGCATTAGCACATAACACGTCAAGGCACACGGCCGTGTCATGTGGACACGGGTCGGGTGGGCCCATAAGACTCCCCCTACTGCGCAGCGGAAGCGTGGTGGGCCCATAACCCACAGGTCCCAGGATCGAAACCTGGCTCTGATACCAATTGTAAAACTCCCCCTACCCGGATCCCAAAACACGGCACGAAGGGGGAGTCTTATGCCCGGAACAGCCGCCTTGCGGTAGCATTAGCACACGGGCTAACCTGTACCACAAGACGCCTATTCCGCCGGCTACAACAATATCAATAACATGCCAACCCAACCAAATAAATAAACAACCAGAAGTCAAATCCACACTAAGTTATAATGTCCAAATACATCAATATAACGAGAAGCTAAAACATGCTTCTACCATATATCAGAGTACAGCTAAACATTGCCCAAACGGGCTACATTAGAGTATCAAATACTAACATCAGTAACTGACGGTATCGACGGTACCGTCACCTCAGGCCCTGTCATCCTGGCCTGGCTGTCCTGCTGCGTAGTCTGCGGCTGCTCCACCTGCGGCGTGACCTCTAAAAGGAAGACGTAGCAACCGTTAGTCGAAACGACTAAGTGGTTTCACATCCGCTCCCCCGGCGACTCCTCGACACCGGGCGGAGAAAAGGAACAAGAGTATAGTATATAACAAGTATGCAAGTAAAGGAAGTACAGGCAGCGGTGGCAGTAGTGTAAGAGTAACAATATCATAATCAGCATTTATGTAAGAGCTACACTAAACTAGCAAGTATAAGTAATAGCAGGAAAGTAACTTAAACTTATAAGAATGCCCATACAAACTTATAAGTTAAGGATCGGATTACATAAAAGTAACTCATCGTATAAGTGTGCCATACAATAACTTATACGATGAGGATCTTGTTGTGCAATGTTATGAAATGCTATGAATGCTATGCAATGGGCTCACCCATGCTCACCCATGCAATTACTATGTCGACACAGACTGTAGTTCCCACTTTTCGAGCAGGTAGCTAACCTCTCAGGCATCAGCCGTCGTGGCCAGGCGGTGACAGTAGAACGGGCACTTCTACTACTAGGCGGGTATCACACTACTTCACCTAGGCCTCCGTACGCCTCAACGCTAAGAACACAACAGCGATCCCCTGTGTACTATGGCCAGCGGGGTCTTGGGTAGATTAGTGTGCACCAAGAACACAACCCGAACTGGCCTTGCGTGACCGGAATGGGCCTCGGAAGAAGCACGAGGACACAGCCCAACCGTTCACATGGCCGGAGGGGCCTCGGGACGTGAACACCGAGGACACAGCCCAAACCGACCAAGTCTAACTGCCAACTCCCGTCGGTGTGACGACTGGCGAGCCGTAGACCTGCCACACTATCCTTAACCCAGGATTACGACACGCGTGTCGGCTCACACCACATGCAAATTCCACATCAACATATCATGGAAGGGGCCTCGGAGT